>SJOL01006352.1:93372-149368 GCA_004794785.1 Opisthorchis felineus | reverse complement strand
GAGTGACGCGTAATACCAGAACCTCCGGGAAGGCAAAACAAAGTCGGAGCTGGGTTTCTATACGGTACTATTAACATAAGACATCAATTCACAAAATGTACAAACCTCGACAGTAGATACTCGTCAACAACAAATGGTTCACTAGGACTACAAAAGTACGAACCAAAGGAGCAAACAGGCTCCCACGTGAGACAGTCACACGTGCGTTAGGTCGGCCACAAATGGCTGGGTGACCTCAAGGCCAAATGGGTGAAGTGGTATGGACAAACAACCGTCAGTTCATATAGACGCACTAAACACAAAAGTGGTGTGAGGGTTACAAGTGGGGACAAGAAAAGTGGGGAATTTCAAATGTCAAAGTAATGGACGATACAGACCCATATACTCTGTCTTTGCAAATTTGTACCTGGAATGCTGCTTCTTATTCTGGTTATCCTACATAAGGAAATATGTTGTTGTCATAGGAGTACAACGAATGGTTCCTGAAACATTAGAAAAGTAAGTGACTAGAACGCTTAGATATACTCAACCCAGAAATTCGGCGCTTCCTGTGTGACCACTGCCGGGCTAGGGTAAAGGATTTCACCTAGGCCAGTAGACAACAGAAAAGTAGCAAGACGTAAAAAGTGTCGAAAAGAACGGGCTGTGCTCATGTTATTGAATACCGACCCTTTGCGACTACCGAGTCCCATTTTACCAAGGAGAGGGTGGTCCCTGTGTTGCAGGAGGTTACGCCATAATCTGTATATGGTGAATCAAGTGCGCTGCGCGATGCTAAAAGTTGAGGCATAATGTTCTTTGGTGCACTTCTGCCGTGCAAAGATAGCTCAAAAACACCAGTGTGCTCCGCTGATGGAAGATTTACTTCTGGTGGGTTGTGTGTTGGGAAACGCAGCCTTCCACGGGCCAGTTAGCATGAAAAAAACTAATTCCGACTTATTCATGGAAGGTGATTCTGACTGAGACCCACATCCACTTCCGATAAAACTGAGCGCGCAGCAGGACCAACCAGGTGCCCAACTAGGTGAGCACAAATTTTTCTCTTGCGAACTAAGAGCTGTGTAAACATCAGTGCAAGCCTCTGCGGCATCTACGAAAAAACACAAAGTTCATAGTTCATTAATCTTCCGTGAACTCGACTGCTGAACAGATTTCTTGTATTCACGTTTGCGGAAATTCAGTTGACTTCCGTGTATGTGGTTCCAGGAGTGGTAGAAGTAACAGCCTGCTGATCGGTTTGCTTAAGCGCCTGCACGCTGGTGACTGCAAGAGAAGATTTTGAAAGCAGAAGTGGAACGGGAAATTTTAGCAGTGCGTCGATGCGGTATGGTTTACTTTTCACCTAGCTTATTCTAAGCTTGTAAAATGATGATATGCTGCCGGCACCAAGCTAATCAGTGACCGTATACGAAATTAAATGTAAATTTGGTGTCATGTACGTAAGCCGTACAAAATGCCAATTGTCCAAGCGGACTGATGACCACCGCATAAAGCGGCTTGGTCAGGAAGGTAAAAGCAGCACCCAGATTTACGTGCTGATCAGCCTAACCAATACGGGCACGTGGTTGGTCAGGACGCTACATTTTTAATCACCATTGTGGTTGTCCTAAATCCGCTTTAAGGCGAACAGATTACGTACTCCCGTGATTTACAAAGCCATTGTTATCCGACTCCCCACATCCAAATTTTTAAAGGGATGAGAACTCTCCAGCCCTTCCTGAAAGACTTGTTTAGTGTTTTCCAATACTGCCCAGAAAATTGATTCTGCTGGACTTCCATCACGCAAACTTCACTATCCATATAACTGTCATGTTATGTTCACTTTTACTACGGCTGATGGTATATATCATCGATGCAGGTCAAAAGAAAAATCGTGAAATTCGCATATTTGTTTGGCATTCCCCTTTCCAAAAGGTGACTGTAATGGGCATCCAGCTAGCAGCCGTATGCCTGGAATGAGTGGAAAATCGACGGAACGAAGGTTTCCGCGAGAATTTCATGAAGAGCCAGCGTTAGCATTTTGTTAGCCGCCTGCTCTGTTACTTGTGGCAAACAAGGCAACCCGACTAACTTAATGCGTGACTGCCTTTGTAATTTGTGAGTGTGATTATATGTGAACTATGCGACTACTGGTGGGCTATGACACTGCCAAGAGGTCCGAAATTGGAAACAAAAACAGCCAAATTTTCCAACAGAAGCCTTTGGTCTCAAAGACTTACCGCAAGACAGCGGTCTTTGACGTCGAACTATCGAAGAAGTCCAGTCCCCTCAAGGAACAAGGTATCAGCAAACTGGCGGCCAGAACACTGACTGCGAGGCTGCCACCCATTGTAAACCCGGTGAAAATACTTATTAAATGTTGAATTGGCGCTAAGCAGTATAAATTATCGAGTTGCAGAAGCTCAAAACCGTCAGATGCCATGATAGCCAGACTTTGCAGCGGACCAGAGTTTCAGAACACCCCGGCAATAATGTAACTGGCCTGATAGATTGAGGCTTCTCTGATTAGTTTAAGGCGTGGGGTTCATAGATCTACCTGACCAGGATGGTGCTTACTTCCCTGGTACTCACACATCCAGGAGTCTTAGTAGATATGGCACAATCATCCGCTGTATGTAGTTCTTAGGGTTCTTAGTCCGGTCTCCATGTGATGCCAACCCAGCCGCTATGGCAGGGTGGAGTGAAGCAACTAAGCGTTAATTCCTGTGTCCTTGCAAACCGACATCCACCCATTTATTTGTTTAAAGCCAAGGTGTACACATATTTAGGCCAGATGCTCTCTTATTTTTCGTACAAATTACACAACTACCCTGAGAGTAAATAATAATGCCGAACAGTTAATCCACGATTTATTTAGTGGTATGCTCAACTTCTCTGATTGACGGACTCACGGATTCACAGATTGATCCACAGGATCGAGGATTTCGCCCAAGATTTTTGGATCGGTTTTGTTCTTGTCGTTCAGCGGCTGCCGTTCACCTGAAAGGCGCAAGCAAAAAGAGGGTGTAGCAATGTTCTTTAAGTTCTCAGCACGGAGCAGTAAGCTTGCCAGCGCAAGGACTCGCATAAAAAATATCTGATAGTGCTTTGAACTGGGCTCTAGACAGAGAGTGGACAACCGTCGGAGAAAGGCTATTCCACGCACCAACTACCCTAAATGAGAGAACATTTTGCCTAATGAAAGTGTGCGCTCTGGGTTTGAAAATCTTCTTGAATGTGTTTCCTGGGTCAACGGTGAAAACCCTGTCGGCCAAACCTTGTTCAAACAGGGCATAATTACGAAGTAGATCTCCTCGGAGGCGACGATAATCCAGGGGAAAGAGGTCAAGCACCTCTGGACGCGTTTCACAGTCAACGGATTTAAGGTCGGTAACCATTTTCGTAGCAGCCCGCTGGACACGCTCAATGAGGGTTACGTCATTCGTGCGTTCTAAGTAGATAACTTGGTTGGCATATTCAAGAAGCGGTATGACGTAGGCCCCATAGAGTATTTGGAAGTCCACGCGAGTAATAAGGGAAAAAGTGTCCCAAATCATCCGTAGAACGGTGAGTGTCTTTTGGGCCGATTGCTGAAGGTGCGGTGAGAATGACATGCCTGAAGAGAACCAGAAACCCAAATCTGTTTTGGCATCCCTCCTCGTGATATCTTCTGGTCCATTCTCACCATGCACAACAAAGGCGTTCGCTGACTCTCCTCCGAATAAAATATGGACGCACTTTTTGTCATTCGCGGGAGGTTGCCAGTCCAAGTACTACTGCTTTGCAGCGTCTACATCCATTTGGAGGGCACTGGCATTTGAGCTCCAGGATTTCAAGTCGTCCGCAAAAAGTAGACATGGACTTGCAAGGACTTCCGGAAGATCGTTGACGTATATCAAAAACATCAGTGGTCCCAGAGCGGGGCCTTGAGGATATCCAATGGAGACCTGCGCTGGAGAAGAGTGGGTCGAGCCAACCTTCACATGGAATGTTCTGTCTGATAGCAACGCCTTGATCCAGTGTAGGATTTTCATTGAATCTCGTAAGATTTGAGATTGTGAAGCAGCCGGACGTGTGGGACTCGGTCGAATGCTTTGAGAAGTCGAAAAATATGGCATCCGATATGAGTCCCTCGTCCCTGGCTTGGGTTGAGCTGTCCATAAATACGGGCACGTTCGTCACGCAAGAACGGTTTGGGAGAAATCCGTGTTGAACTGGAGATACCAAGTTGTCAAAGGTGAGGTGGTCTAGGATGGCTCGCTTCAGAATGCTTTCCATCACCCTGCACGGCACGCTAGCGAGGCTTATAGGCCTGTCAGGCTGTCAGGCGATAGTAGGTCACCAGTTTTGTGGATTGGCGTGACAATCGCTTCCTTTCAAGCAGAGGGAAGGAAGCCCTCGTCAAGCGACTGACAAAACACCAGGTATAAATGATGTGCCAGTGTGAACAACATTCCGTTCAGGATCCTTGGGTGGACTTCGTCGGGCCCCAACGCGCAGAACGGGTTGATCTTGTGCAGGAGTTGACGAATGTCTTCCACCGTAAAGACCAAGTCGGTTAGAGGCCGCTCGTAATTACGCCTTGACAAGCTTGGATGTAACGAGTACGCTGCGGCTTAATATAGGCCCGCACAATGTTCTCTGTAGACCTCAGATACCACTATTGGGTCACTCGTGGTTTCATCGTTCCTGTCCCTCAAGGAGAGCGCAGATGGCTTGTTTCTGCGGCAATTTCTCATGTATTTAAACAGCACATTTCTGTTTTTTCGGGCAAGGCTCAGAATGGTGGCTTGTTTTCGTATGTTCCATTGGCGGATTTCTGATTTACAGCGGTTCCACGTTTTACGGAAAGCCAGCTCATCTTCTCTGTGGTCAACTTTTAGGAAAATGTTTGAGACCTCTTTTCCGGAAGACGCCGAATCCCTTTAGGTAGCTTGCGATTCATCCGACTGCGTGCCGGTTATTTCGGGAATAGCATCGCGTCAGTCTCGTGAACTTTCTGGACAATGGTCCTGTATAATTCTTCCACTGTAGCTGGTTCCAGTACAAATTGATCAAGAAAGATGCGCATTCATTAGAAGTCTGCATGGGATTTCTGGCCCAGTAGCAGATGAAATCAAAGGTTAGCACACAGTGGTCACTATGTCCCAGTGGAGCGTTAATTGTCACCTGATCGACGAAGTTTCTTTCGTTGGTGATGACCAAATCCAGGGGGGATGGTAGTTGGCCTGCGCGGTATGTGGTGAGTGCAACGACATTTTGGGCCCAAGCGCTCTGTTGACTGACTTTTGTCAGCGCCGCTGCGAAATGTCCACTAGACTGGACGCGCTGGAGCTCTGTCCAGGAGACCTTGGGGGCGTTAAAATCACTTACCAGCAAAAGATGTGCGAAGTGGCAGCTAGAGGATAGTTGCTCAGGGGTTTGTATGAGGAACTGGTCATCCTCCGGAGAACTCGAAGGGCAACGGTAGGCCACGCCGAGAAGAAGAGAATTGGTCCCGCGCTGCTGGATTTTGGTCCACAGTGCATCGCAGAATGGCGCAAGAGTGGTATCGGAGGGAAGAATCGCGGTGGGCATGGCCGCATGTAAATATAAAGCAACCCCACCAGTCCTCCCGCGTTTTGAGTCATCTCGGAAAACGGATTGGCCATCTATCGAAATCTCTGCGTCAGAGACATCTGGTGTGAGACAGGTCTCTGTGAGTGCAATTATGGACGGCGGTTCAAGGCAAAGTGTCTGTTTAATATCGCAAAGTATGTTGAAAAGGCTGAAGCTGTTTGTGGACAAGCATTTCAACACTGTCTCTGCTGCCTCCGAAGGTGAGGAGCAAGGAGTTGTGTAACCAGAGTGGTTAACAGACTTAGTAGCTGCACGTCGGGTTTCAGCCTAAGGCTCCGAAGGGGCCTCTGTGGCATACTTGTCTGCTTCCTGTCTCGGTGGTTTCGAGGGCTCCTTTTCATCCGCATGGTTTTTTCACCTCGTGGGAGCCCGGTTTGCGCGGGCCTTTTACCTTTGGGGGACGAAGTTTTTTCCCCGTGGGCGGACATTTCGATCGCTGCTACATGTGGCTCTTGCAGTACCGCCTTTTGGATGACCAAATTTGCTGTTGTTCAAGGATTTGGGGCAAACTTGTGTCTGTTTGGTTTATTGGGCATTTTTGCGCGGTTTGATCGGACAGGTGTCTCTGTGAGGCCCTGAGCGCTGGGTTGCAGCACCGAGAAGTAGTTTCTTTGGTGGCGCTTCCATGAGGCTCGTTTTTGCAGAGGACTGCACCTTAAAGCCAGCCGGCAGTCTTCTGAGTTGCTTGAACAGATCCAGGTCTATGATTTTCTGTGGTTATCTTGCCCTAAAAAGCGCAATACGCATACACCACACTTTTCCGTGTATGCTTCGTTGTTGCACAACTTCCTCCTCCAGGACTGGATAATCATATCAAATTTTTGTGGTTAATCCTAAAGTCTAGACATTTTCATTAATCCAAACTCGTATTGTTCACTGAGGCACATGAAATTCTAGAATGAGACAACGTGGTGAAAAAATTTTCGTCAGTGATCGTGCATATCAAACAAGCATTAGATTTTTGTGCTTAGCCTACAATCCAAAACGTGAGGGCAACCCATTTTTACATAAGCAGAACGGCGTCTGTTTATTGGCGGTAAAAACCTGGACTGAAAAGACCGGTGAAGCGAAAAATTATTGGGCATGTAGGACATACCACTCCGCGACGGCCGAAAACTGAAGCTTTTAGAATGATGCTCACATAACTCGGACTACGATGCGTCAAGTATCATCTCCGCTGGCTGCATAGGGCTAATCTTTGTGTGGCCCGCGAGCTACCCACCCCGGAAGTTTCTTCGGCTTATACTCTGTGCCCTAATTTTTTCTAACACTACCCAACAATTATGTTTAACAAGTAATGCATACCACTGTCTTTAGAGCTGCCCTTTTTTCTACCAGTTTTTTCTCTAACACTGAGGTTGATCAAAGTGCACTCTTGTTGGTTCATACGGCATACGGTCCAATTACCCAGCATAGGACTCTGCCTACCTAATTTGGCCTACATATCTCTCCTTGGGTCCCACACTCCAGCACAACTATGGTGTTCCCCGGCGACATTAGCCAGCTGTATGGCCTGTGAGTTAGCTCCAATAATTTACAGACATAATCAGAATGGCGGCGTCTACATTTCTCAAGGCACTCCTATATAAAACTTGTTTATGACACACGCGAAGTGATCTCAAACAAGGTGGATCTTGGTTGCGCTGCTTGATGGATTGAACAAGCCAGGTGACTCAAAGATTAGTGCCATAAACTGATAATGTTATAAACCGAAAACCAACAAATCAATCAGCATATCTTTGGCTTAATTTGGCTCACCTATGACAAACCACGCGTGAAATATCTATTGCTGAGTTACCGGTCGGCTAATTACCAATTCTACAGAACAAGGCTCACACGGGCGGCCAATAAATAGACAGGCGGCAATTCGCAAGTGCGGTTTATGTTCCGCATGGTGTTATCAGTAATTTTCCAACATGCGTTCAAAGTTATAGCCTCGGAACCTCAAACAGCTGCTTAGTGGGACGGTTGTCCTGAAGTATCTGCCACCTTTGCGAACATTCAGTCTTTTTTATCAAACAAGTAGTCCTAACTTTTCAGTAAAAATCAAAACGACGAACACGAAGCTGAGCTAATGGCTGGCCTTTGCCAAGTTGTATTCGGTTTTCCCACAAGCAGCCTTTCTCCGGCTGATACTTCAAATCATCCCGATTGCTGAACCAAAAGATGAGTTGCTGCTTTCGCTGTAATGTTGTTATCCTTTGTTTACGAGGAGGACATCTGGTGAATGCAATCAAACTACTGTTGTAGGCGTCGGCTGTAGCGACTTTACAAACCAGAACAAAAGGCGTTGCGCCACATGAATTCGCGGCGTTGTTTTGTAAGCTGAGTACCCATCGCCTTTTTCCTCTAGCCCACACACTCATTTCACTGTTGTCCTCACCACAGGCGAAGACCGCCAACACAAACAGATGTAATGAGCGCATATCACAGGCCGGGAAGTTCCTGTTCCGTGAGCAGCGTTCAATAGTGCAATGAATTTGGTCAACCCGAACGGTTAAAGGTCTTCAAATCACCATTCGATGAAAGCCTCCAACTCACCTACACTAATCCGCCAGCCTAGCGCAGCCAAGTTTTTCTCAGCCACAGTGAGCTACATTGTGGAAAATTTGTTTCACAGAGCACTTTTAGCAAAAAGATCCTATTCAAACACCCAAAGAGACAACGCAACCACGACCGCATAAAGTGCTATCCATTTTTCTTGGTGGTGTGTGCCACTTGTTGATTTTTAAAATTTTTAAGCTGTTGTTTTGGTTACTCCCTCTGTTTTGACTGAGCTGTAACTCAGACGGAGTAACATTTACTATGGTATCTTATGATTATCTCAAAAAACCAGCGTTGAGTTCAACTTCGGAGTTCTTGATGAACGATATGAAAGGCTGTCTCATAACCGGTGTACAAGGCAAGTTGAGAAAGTGGTTTGCTACAATGATCACTTTAAATTCATATTTACGCAGGTTAGCTTTGGGCCAAGACATGCACCACATGGTCTGAAGCGTCCGTCCCTGCCATTTTTAGACGGCTTACAAAGGCTATCCCGTCACCAAAAAGGAAGCGAAACCCTTTCATTTTCTGCCAGACTTCGATTTGGAAGTCTGCCGTATTTTCGTTTTGCATGCCGGGCCTTGCGTTGACCTTTTAAAATTAGGTTTCATTCGAGTCTGAGGTGCACTGGCCGATCAAGTCTCACGAGCACATTTGTAGCACAAACCAAGCTGGTGAAAAAGTATAAGGAAACGGCGCTTTGATCATATTTGAGGGGTACGAAAAACTCGGCTCTCACTAGGGCGTTGCCAGTAACTAGACCAAACTAGACGGCCTGACATGCCTGGAAAACAAGATGTAAGTGGCATTCAGTAGATGATTCTGGAAGCTGATCATTTTACATGCGGTGGGCAACGCAGAATGCTTTCGTGCTTATGCTGTGTTGGCGGTTAACACAAAGAACAAAGCCACGTTAAAAATATTGACCTAATATGCCAGACTTAAGTTCTCAGGATAGAAGACTGCCCAAAATTTTGTGGACACTAGACGTTGCACGACCACGTCGCACCAGGATTAGTGGGAGATGATTTTGCAAAATACCTTAGTTTATCTTCATTTGTGTATGGCGCCCTGCCAAACAACAATGAATGTATAAAAATCCCTAGGCACGCGAAGCCGTTACTCACTAAAATACTGCTCCAGAAAAAAGCCAGCAGTCAAGAGGCAAAAGTAAAGGAAGAATGAACAGCTATCTTCAAAATATCAGCAAAAACATCCGCTGTGTGATTTATATTTGCCCCTTATTATTACCATTTATGAACCACAAAACTGGACGCTGCTTTATTTTTCACGGACAGAACGGATGAACATTTTTGTTGGCGCCCATCATCTGTCTCATAAACAGCTATTTTCCCGCTCCATTTTTGCAGATTTCTCGTTGGAAGCACCCAAAAATTCCTAACGTTGTCCTATGGTCCCTTTTGACTAACCACCAGTGATCATAAATATATCCAGGTGGATAGCTCTGAGACGAAATCCCCGCATTTGGACATTGGTTTGTCGCAGTCACCGTTAGCCTGCTATCCGCTTTCCAAGCACGAAACTGAGCTAGAGCTTAAAATGGTGGAGACTCTCCATGGTAACAAGATGTGCTAAAATTTTGATTGCACCTATACTGCATACAAAAATACCGAAGGGGTAAAATTCCTGTGGCTCGGCGGATAAACTTCTTTTTATTTAAAGTGAATTTTGTCGTAACAAGCCGTATAGGACTTCACAGCAGACCGACACAAATCGTCAGTTGCCGCAGGGTATTTTGTGCGCAAGACCTTGAATTTAAAAACTAACTGTAGATAATAGTAATAATAATGATGTTTATTCCCAACTGGTGGGTAGCCTACCGTCCGGCATGATCAGAACCTAAACTTGTGCAATGAAAGTAACTCGGCTAGTCAACCTTTGGATGCGCCACATGGCCAGGGTACCTCTTATTCCAGTTATAGCATACTTTGACCCTGCTTCCATTGCGGCTTCCAACAATTACCATGAATTAAGCTAAAGTGTAAGTATCTTTCTGGATACATGCACTGACCTGTATGAACCCTGAATATTTCGTGTATTATTCAACCTAACTTTGACATAGGATTTCATTGCGCAAATCGCAGTAAGTCGGTGTTCATGCCGATGGTTTTGGCTTCGAGATATTACATGACCATGGCGGATAATGTAGTGTAGCGGACAAAACAGAGCCTTATCACCACGATAATATGTGTACCAAATTGTGAGTCCAAATTATTGGAAAGCTAAAAATATAGATTCAGGTTGCGAAGAAAGTTGATCCTCCTCAACGGACAGCCGTGTGCGTTTGGACAATAAGGTCTTCATCTCGGGCTACGCGTAGATCGTTGAATCTTCAGGAAGGGTAGTTGGTGCATGCTGGCCTACCTATCATTTGATCTAAAGTATTTGCGTTCCAAGATGGCGCGGGTCAATACCTCTGATTCCATTTTAGTCCGCATTTGGCGTCTTGAGGTAACAGGTCTAATATTAGGCCTGGTATACTGCCCGTATATACCAACACCCGTGCTCGGGGATTGGAAGTGTGACTAACAGTGGGTTGTCAATTCTTTGAACCCCCTTGCTTCTTACATGTGGCTTCAACTTTCGTGGTGTTGACCTCTTAACCTGTCTAATCCGCAGCCAAACGTCTCATGATTTCTTAGCTTTCGATGTAATGTATTGAATAACGGAGCTCCTACTGAAGGCCGCTTAATCGTGGCATTTCCAGAGCACTCCACGTCTTACCTAATGTCTACAGACAACCCACAGTTGCTCCGCAGACTGAGCTTAGCAGCAACCGTGAGTGAGCACCTGTGAGCATCATCGTGGTGACTTATTGTGTTACCTTGAGCAAAAGGATCGAGCTAGTTAAGCCAAGTCATTAGAACCAACTTCCGGCCCTACCGGTGTACTGAGCAGCTGACTTGGGCCGTACAAAAGCCAGGATCACTCTGGCCAACCTAGTAACTGAGGCACAGGGAAGAAGTTACAACCTAACGAACTCGCACGACAACGCCTGGCGTCAACACAAAAGCACTTGGTGCGCTTAGTGCCACACTCCTTAGCTGTATAATTTAGAGCGTGTGGTTGCACTGGCTTTGCATGTTCACGCACTGAAGTGGATTACTTGACGTATGTCGCCCCTCCAAGGAGCCTTTTACACCCGACCCCGCTCCAGCAGCAACACTAGTGAGTCTCTCCAGTTTCACTGCACACTGTAACTCTGAGTTTCCTACTACCATTTATCCGTACCGCATATTACCCCACTTACGCTTTTCGTGACTCTGGTGATACGCCCAACAGCCCAAGGCTACGGAGCCTCAGTAACGGTTTTAGGCTTCAGTTCAAATCGGCCGATCAGATCATGCCAGTTCTGCTGCCTCTCCTGATTCGTTATTCTGGTGCCACTTTTTCTGTAGATTGAAGTTTTTTAATTATTTTTATCACGTATTAGGCAGGAAGCCTCTCGTTATGCCCTCCCTTGTATTGTTTTCGCCCGCCACTTTCAAATCTTAACGATAGTATCTTGTCTCATCTGATATGTTCCCCATTTCGGTTCCCTACCCATGCTGCCTCAGGCGTGACCAAGTCTACTTCGGGTAATGCCCACTGTTTATGTCGCCGTTCCTTTTCCACGAGATTCCCGGTACCCACAAGCCCTACCAGTCATGCACTTATTCTGACTGTAACTTTATGATCATGCCTGAAGGTATGCTACCCACTAGTTGGGAATAAACATTATTAATATTAAAAAAATTAAGAAGTGGAAGGGCCAACATTGCCTCAGCCCTCGTACTCAGCGCTTGGCCTGCTGGCATTCCGACCTACTGATGCCCGTCAACACCTTGCCGAAAGATCTCCAGGCTGGGCAGCCCAAGATTATTACAGCTCCTGTGGATTCGGGGGCCATTGGGGCAAAAAATTATAAAGGATAGGTAAAGCAACTTATTTGTAAATTTTAGCCCGCTCCCAGAGCCTTGCCTAATTTTTTGTGCTGCCCAGGTGTTCGTGTTAAGCGTTGCTCAATGGATACATTCGCCCAATCCCCTTTTTTCCTCTAATTAATTAAAAATCTGGGGTTCTTGAGCTCTGTAGGTGCGGCTTCACTAGCCCTTATAACGAAGGACTTACTCTGTATGAGCCCAAAATAGCGCTACCCCACACAATAAACATAAAGCCTACTGGGCAACGATTCTGCCCTGATCACTATAACCTGCATCCAAGCCCTAATTAAGCTCGGAAGCACCACCGCAAACTGAGCACTTTGTTTTGGGCGCCCGTTATAGGCTTCTGTCCTCCCGTTACTTGGAAGGGTTAACCGTGCGGGTCGCTAGATTCCAAGAAACAAGCATAGTTTAAGCCCAGACGCACCTTTAATGTTAACTTTTACACAATAATTCACCAAGACCGAAGACATTTTCCATAGCTTTACGCGCAGATTCGAACTTCATTCAACACATCCTACTTACTACTTATTTGTCCGTCATTAATTTATACATTTGGATTAAGTATCTTAATGTACAGATAGCCAAAAAGCACGAATGACGTAACCCTCATTGAGCGTGTCCAGCGGGCTGCTACGAAAATGGTTACCGACCTTAAATCCGTTGACTGTGAAACGCGTCCAGAGGTGCTTGACCTCTTTCCCCTGGATTATCGTCGCCTC
This sequence comes from Opisthorchis felineus, assembly GCA_004794785.1. Taxonomy (NCBI): domain Eukaryota; kingdom Metazoa; phylum Platyhelminthes; class Trematoda; order Opisthorchiida; family Opisthorchiidae; genus Opisthorchis; species Opisthorchis felineus. The sequence goes on along the minus strand of SJOL01006352.1, from coordinate 136,560 downwards.
CGAGGAGATCTACTTCGTAATTATGCCCTGTTTGAACAAGGTTTGGCCGACAGGGTTTTCACCGTTGACCCAGGAAACACATTCAAGAAGATTTTCAAGCCCAGAGCGCACACTTTCATTAGGCAAAATGTTCTCTCATTTAGGGTAGTTGGTGCGTGGAATAGCCTTTCTCCGACGGTTGTCCACTCTCTGTCTAGAGCCCAGTTCAAAGCACTATCAGATATTTTTTATGCGAGTCCTTGCGCTGGCAAGCTTACTGCTCCGTGCTGAGAACTTAAAGAACATTGCTACACCCTCTTTTTGCTTGCGCCTTTCAGGTGAACGGCAGCCGCTGAACGACAAGAACAAAACCGATCCAAAAATCTTGGGCGAAATCCTCGATCCTGTGTATCAATCCGTGAGCTCGTGACCTTGAAACCTGTTCTGCGCTTAGCTCTAATCCGCCACTTCGTGGTCAGACGTGGTCACGTGCTGTAGGCTTAAGTGCCTGCCATTTGGTTTGATTTCTGAGTAGGTATTAATGACGTTCACCTCTGCTTACTGGTCTTCTGCTCATGAAGTCTCTTCGTGTATTCTCTCCACAGGAGAATTTGTGAACCTCTTGCTTCGACGGATCACTCTCGCGGTGCCACAGCGTGCAGTCTACAATACGATGAGTAAACCGCCTACACAGGACAAACTAACTAGAATCGCAATTGTTAGTAATGATAAATGCAAACCGAAAAAGTGTCGCCAGGAATGCAAAAAATCTTGCCCAGTTGTACGCATGGGTAAGACCACTTTAGAGGTTATTGTGAGTTTTCCGTAGGACGGATGTGTATCGAAGTGACACCGAACGACAAAATTGCCTTCATATCTGAAGAGTTATGTATTGGTTGTGGTATTTGCGTAAAAAAGTGTCCGTTTGAAGCAATTCAAATTATCAATCTCCCAAGCAACCTGGAGAAAGAGGTCACCCATCGGTATAGCGCTAATGCATTCAAACTGCATCGGCTGCCGATGCCGCGGCCAGGAGAAGTCCTGGGGCTGGTTGGAACAAACGGGATCGGGAAGTCGACTGCCCTAAAGATTCTCGCTGGAAAACTGAAACCAAACCTTGGACGATTCAAAGTGAGTTTCACGGGTTTTACTTTCTAGGTCCGTACCTCGACACACGAATGTGGTTTTTAAGTTGTCTTTAGCTTTCAGTATGCTCGGATTCACTTGGTGGTTGCTCCGCTGGTAACTCCTAGTGAAAGCCGCGCTGCTGTTAGTGTGGCTAGTGGCACGGCTCGTTAACTGTCAGGAACGAGAATCTTCAAGTGGGATCGATACGAGCATGATACTGGATAGGAAGAATGTATCCAAAACGAGAGCTTTGTCTTGTCAACCACTTTCTTCCAACCATAGCGACAAAACCGTATGCCCGGGGGGAGCCAACCGATCTGCGTTGTTTTCTCACGGGCTTCCCGTATATCCAGTGAAGTGTTAGCTTAGCGACTCACGTTCGACGCGAAGAGTTAAACCAACAATTGTTGATTGGAGTGGTATCTTCCCCATTGGTGATATAAACATAAATCTAGGGAAGCTTCCTTAGGGTGGCATGGCAGCTGGGCACCGGAAGGGTGTTACAACTTAAATGTTATTTTATTATTTATTAGAAAATACGGGAACTGGGGGTGTTCTTTTGTTCCTAAATGTTATCACACATTCGTTGCTGCCTTCTTTCTTGCTTACCTTCCTTCACCTTAGCATTCTCCTTGAAGCAGAAGAGTGGTGAACAAGATAAAGTTAAGGACTGTGATATCTTAGCATATAATGTAAGTAACCCTACGAAGCTTCATGTCATTGGGGACCGTATATTCTCTGAAGCAGTTCGCGGGTCTGGTGCTGATATCACATAGGCCGGCCACGCTGCATTGGTCTTCGTTCTGTACTTGGCACCAAGATTTACAATTCTTGTCACCCACGAGGTGAGTTGCGGATAACCATAAAACCACAGCGTGCACCGAATGTCTAAGAAAAGACGTGGTTGACGATCATCGTACGAGTGTATATTTGACCTACATTTATGGTAAAATGACCCGATTGGGCGGCCGTCTAGGGTTGGACACGAGATGCACGCACAACAGAAATCGCCTGCTTCAGTTGTGTGCTGATCACAGACCGTCCCTTTGCAGTGCGAATTTCCGGAACAGCGGAAATCGCTCGACGACCTGGTGCCCACCAAAGAGCCACCCCCGAATCCAAATATACCACATCGCCGTCAGTTGCCGGTGGCGAGGGTCGACCAATGTCTATCATTCCTTCTGGAATACGAGCGTGGACTCCAACCATGCACTTGAGCACTGCTGCTTTCCACTGCGCTTTTAAGGTCTACGCAAAACGCGCACACGTCGCTTAGCCACTGAGAAGCTAGTGGACTAGGGAATCAAACAAACCTTATCGAACGCGTGCTGGATGGTCCGACGTCCGAAATTATGACGGCCACTGGGGACACATCCAAAGCGTTACTCAGAGCCAGAACTTCTGTTTGCCATACAACCCAGCAAACACAACCCAACAATTGGATCTCTGATAGGCCCATGACTTTGATGAAGGCCCGGCGACAGGGTACTCCTGCCGCAACCACAACTCAACCCGACGCATCAACCGACGCCAGGTGAAACTGAATGGCCGTGCAAACCGAGAAGCTTGGTGGACCCGAAAGGCCGAACAAATGGAAGACGCGAAAAATGCTGGAAACGTACTCAGGCTGTTCCACTTGATGCGTCCAACTGGTCCTCGGAAGCTTTGTGTCATCGAAGCTATCAGGGACCACGATGGCAATCTGATATCAAGCAAAGGAGGACGTTTGAACTGTTCGGCCCAGTACTTCAACGATTCAGTTATCCATCTACTACCTCCGCTACGGAATCGTGACCTTCAACAGAAAGGTGGTCTGCAAATATGGAGCCCCCTTCAACCTTAGAAGTGTCCGAGTGTATAGCTTTATTCAAGCGCCATCGTGCCGCTGGTCTTGACTACCTTCCACCTGCTGTGTTCAGGGATGGCAGTAAACTCCTCATTCAGGTCCCGTCCCGCCAATGTGGCTCTATTTGGGAGAAAGATACCGTCTCAGACAACTGGTGTGAGTCGATAACAGTGCGCATCTTCAGAAATGGCACTCGCCGTGAATTTAGTAACAACATAGGTGTTAGTTTGACTCCCGTTGTAACAAGGCTTCCGGCGTCACTGATTCTTCGTCGTCTTACGGTGGCACGCGAATCCCTGATCCGTGAGCATTAAGCGGGATTCCGACCGGGTAGAGGCTGCGCTTACCACATCTTCACACTCCGTCAGGTATTAGGGCACCGCCACATGTCCAGACGACCCACAATCTTGGTATTCATTGACTCCGATGGTGCGTTCCATTCTGTCGATCGGTCAGAGCTGTTAACTACACTTGCTCAACAGGGTATGTCCCAGAGCTTAATGAACACAATCCGGTCCCTTTATTCACATACTTCTAGGCGTGTGAGTGTATGGTGAGCTGTCCAACAGCTTCCCGACAACTAGTTGTGTCCCACAAGGATGTTCGCTATTTCCGCTCTTCAACTGCGTCGTCGACGGAATAATGAGGCGAACGCTGGAAGATCTTCAAGACCCTGCTGTTCAAATTGTCGGTCTGGGGTACGCAGACGACATTGTCTTCATCTTTGAAGACGAAGGCGCAGCGCAAACTCTGTTGAATAAATTGACCACCCTGATACCATGTTTCTGATTGCGCTTTGCACCTTCAAAGTGCAAAGTCGTGCTTCGGAACGTACAGTCTCTGAACATACCCCTTACAATTCAAGGAGAACGACTCGAGGTTGTGGTGAACTTCACATACCTTGGTAGTTGTATTAGCTCTGTCCGATGAAGTCAGTGCACGAATGTCAAAGGCCCGAATCACGTTTGCTAATTTGCGTCACTTGTGGCGTCAAAAAGGCATATCATTGAATCTCAACTGTCGCGTGTACCAGGCTACAGTAAGGGCTGTATTGTTGTATGGTTTGGAGATGTGGCCTCTGCGGACAGACAATTTGAAGCATCTTCGGATTCTTGACCACTGATGCCTCAGAAGTGTTGTTGGTTTCGGATGGCTCCAACGGATTTGTAACAAGGCTATCAGAAAACGAGTATTTGGTTGTGCAGCGTGTACTTTAATCGCAGAAAACATGCAGCAGCATCAACTGCCGTGGCTCGGTCATGTGCTGCGAATGCCGGAACACCGTTTGCCGAGACAAGCGTTGTTTTCCGTGCCTCCTTTAAAATAGCGCAAACCGCGAGGTACGCAGTGTATGAATTGTCGGAAGGGTGTGAAGGAGATTGCGAAGAGTTTTGGTGTTGTTGGTGCGGTATGTATTCCGGGTTGGGGTCCCCGTGTCCCCTCGTGCGCTTGGCTGGAGACATTGCAAGAAATGGCGGTTGATCGATGTCAGTGACGTTCGTGCTGTCAGTTTCTTTCCAGATTGTCTGATTGAGCGTTTGGAGGTATGGGCATCTCAGAGTGCTTGCGGTAGGCCAACTTCAGGTCCCATTCCTCACCCACTCTATTCTCTTCTTTTCACTCTAAAGCTTTAAGTATAATTAGATAAGCTTTGTGGTTGTACGGCAGTGAAGCATCAGTGTTAACATTGATGTTGCCATCTTTGATGATGATGAACAGCAGCTCTTGGAGAATGCGCTTTCGGCACCTCCCTACTCGGAGCTGTCGCTGGGGCGCGTGGGTCGACTACCTCCAGAAATGCCGGCTTCAGCCTTTCGGTGGCACAATTTATGAATAACGTACTCTTCTTCCCTCCTTAAAATGATGCTGTGGGGAAAATTGATGCTTCTGCCCTACCCCATCTGTCTTACCGGAGACGTGTGAGCTTGTGTGTAGACTGTTAGGTAGAGAAACCGATGTCTGTTCTGTGGTGGTAGCTGGTTGGAGTTGGCGCATATCTCCGTCCTCGTAGTCAAAATCCGATGAAGGATGGACTCTGTGAACTTCTCATGTAGTCGGAGGAAGCATGTGTACTACAGCTCTGCTGGAAATGTGTAGACCTGCTTTTACCATGTTTCTGAGGTCCACAGGGACCAACTCTAAAACCTCTTGCCATGAAAGGTTGTTATGCGCTCGGAGTTCTGCTGTAAGCTGACGATGACAGCATTAATTCATCCGATTAGCTATTGGAGGATAGATTGCTCTCCTGCCCTGTTTACGGTCTAACTTGGTCAATAAGTTGTGGAAACACCTTGAAATGGGATCCTCGATTATTAGTGACTACCACAAACAACCGAATTGAGCAACCGAGCGTTCGAGGAATGTGCGGAAAATCGTTTCTGAGGCATTCAGGTTTCCGTGTTACCTCTGCTCACCTAGAAAACTGACCAGTGCAAGTTAACACGCGTCCTTGGACAGCGGCAGGAGTGTGCACGTGGTATGGGGAACCTACTGAGGGCACACCTGGCAAGTCGGTATACCTTCAGACGTTGGCACTGGAAGCATTTAGGAGCCCACTCGCGGACACCATCTTTGACTTTGGGCCATACAAAACGTGTGGTTACTAGCCTAACGGATGCGTTTGTTCTCCGGTAGGATGGGCTATGCAGCAGACTGTGCACCGGTGATCGAAAATGATGGACAACCAAAGGCTGAGGTGTTCCCTAAGAAACACCAGACCCGGTCAGCCCTTCGGGGTCGGGTAGCTGAATTCATACTACCTTGAGAGAGCTTGAGTTGCACAGATGCTCCATCTGCGAATCACTTACCTGTCCTTCAGCGATGGCGTATAGGCTAGTTGTAGACTGCGGTGAGTTGGTAACCACATGCAGCTAGTGTTTTTCGACCCAGAGAAATACCGTATATCGGTAGTGAGTTGTTCAATGTAATGGAGTTGGCGGGATTTCCTGGGACAGCATCTATCAGATTGCATGAGGAGTATTTATCAGTATCCACAGGCTCCGTAAATACCTGACTGTCAGAATACCCGAAACCTACTGAGACCCTCTAACCCCACCAAAATCTCATTAGGGAAGTTGTCAAGCATCTGGACCAGAGAAGCCAGCTTCCGACTGGATGATCAAGCAGTCAATCAGTTAGGCAACGGTCGACGATGATGAGTATTCAGGCCGACCAAGAAGGCCGACGATGGATGTTCACCCAACGCCGATCGGACAGCCTGGGTCAATGTCAAAAGTGTTCTCTAAATACCGCGATGACTTGTAATTTCCGCACTCGCTTGTTCGCAATAAAGCTGTTGTATCCCTTGTTGGTGAGTCTTTTTCCGACACTAACGCGCTGGCCCGACCTAAAGCTGCCACCTTGACGTGGTGGTCGGGTTTGAGTGCTGTAATGATTCTACGGGCTAAACTGGTTGGAACTTCCTTCCACCACCGTGCAACCATGCCAGGAAGGTCAAAGGGGTACAGTCAAACCAAGAGCAGTGAGACCCCGCACTACGAGTAATCGTACTGCGAGGCGGTCTGAGGGTAAAGTCGTAATGTCCTCTGCGATACGAGTGTGAAGGCAGTAAGGTGTTTGTCCCAGGCGACCGGAATGTCCGTATTCATGGAAGCAGCGATGCTGCCTTCCCCCGAGGAAGGACGGGTTAGAAAATGTCGGCCATAAGAACCACACACTCCGATCGCCCAACGGTTGACCGTGACCGCCGGCGCATTATTCAATACGGTCGAAATACTTAAAATCAAAGAGTCCGGTGCTGCTCATAAGGCAACTGCTGTGAGCAGCCACATCAGGGGTGAGACAGTAATGCCTTACCCCCTGCGCCCTTGGGTTAGGCCAACTCCCTGCAGCCGAGCAGGTCAGACAATTGAGTCATCGGCTCCCGGCAGGGTCCCCAAAGAAAACGCTACTGTCCACTGCCTCACGGGTCAGACTTTTAAGTCAGAGGCTAAGGGCAGGGTCCCCGAATAAAACCCTACCTCATCCCACTGTCTTGTGGGTCAGACTTTTGAGTCAAGGGCTCAAGGTGGGGTACCCCAACCAAACCCCCTTCCTCGGCCTGGGCATCCGGGAAGTATCATTTGCCCGCACAGTTCTGTGTCCACCGATGTCCCTCCCCAACCCATTCCCACCACACAAGCAAACGTTGCTGGGTCATTTGACTGTCAGTTATCTGACCGATGGTCATTATGCACCCCGCTGCCTATTAACAATAAACAAAATAACACCTTCCTAAATCCACGAGATTCTTTCTACTTTGGAGCTTTTAACGTCCGTACTCTATGTCAAATTGGCAAATAGGCAATGCTCGCTGAAACCTTATACTCCCTTACAATTGATATATGCTGTATCTCCGAAACACGCATACAAGATTCGCAGGTGGTTATGCATCTCAAAACACCAAACACAAAGTCAGCTGTTTCACATTTCTCCTTCCGTGTGTCTAGTGATCCAGAAGCGATGACTCGTGGAATATATGATGCGGGAATTGCACTCAGCTGCAGAGCTTGAACGCGCTTTGCTGGATTGGATCCCAATGAATAGTGGTCTTTGTGCTGTGCCGTTATCCAGTTCAATCAAGCTCACTGCCTCTCGACATGAAAAGCGGTGTTTGTTTGTAGTATCGGCTTGTGCCCCAACGGACTGCAGTTCTGATGCTGAGAAGAATACTTTCTATCGGGAGTTATCCAGACTCATTCGTCAAGCAGGAAGCATTGACATTGTTATCCTTGCGGGCGGTATGAATGCTCAATTGGGTCGTCTGAACTCCTTGGAGTCACATTTGCGCGATCGACTCGGAGTCGATGCTCGTCTCACTGACAACGGAGCGCGACTCCTCTAGTTGTGTGGTGATTATGAACTGTTTCTGGCCAGTACGAACTTTCATCATAAACGTTCGCATCGCGTAATTTGGCGACCACCAACTGCAAATCAACCGTGGACCCAGTTGGGTCACGCGGCTATCAGCCACCGGTGGAGAGCTACAGTTCAAGATTACCGTTCCTTCTGACGCACACAACTCCATTCCGACCACACCATGGTGCGTGCACACCTGACTGTTTCCCCTCAGGCCCTGGCAAGTCAGCGAGAAGCATGCCAACCCACCATCTTCGAAGAACTACCATAGCTCAACAGTATCGATTTGAGCAAGCCCAACAACCATCCACGGTAAACCATTACTTTACTGGTAGTGAGATGGCTCAGTTGTTAGAGCGCGAATTTACTGACCGGAAGGTCCGTGGTTCTCTATCTGCCACTCGGCTTACCCTGTTTAGGCTTGGGCAACGTGGCAGTATCCCAGCCCCCGTGCTTCCTTCTGGTGGCATGGCAGTTGGGCACCGAAAGGGTGCTTCTGGTAGTGAGCACGTGGATGAAGCATGGCAAAATGTGAAAGGAGCTATGTTGACGGCGGTCATTGCTCTCTGCACGACTTCTCTGATTCGACCACAAGACTACTGGATGTCGTCGAGATCGCTATCCATGATTGATACCAGGAAATCCATACAAGCAGGCAACGAGTACGACGGCGCACGCAAATCCCTCAAACGCAAAATAGTGAAGAGCCTAAGGAAAGAACGAGATATCTCGTGGACACCAAAGGCTCGGGAGATGGAAAAGGCTTTTGCTACGGGAAACAGCCGTGTCCTGTATCGGTTGATACGATCGGCCATAGTAAAGCAACGGTTAGTGAAACGATAAGCGAGAAAAGACGGTTCATTAATTCAATCACAAAAACGCCGGCTGGAAAGCCGGCCGGACACTTCGATGCACAGTTTGGCTGGCCTCCTGCAACACAGCCTTCGCAGATAGTTCACAGGGGCGAATGGAATGTAAACCTTAATCGCCCGTTAGAAAAAATGAAGTACCAGATATCCGTACTGGAACGTGAGAAAACACCAGGATCGGTAGGTCTGTATCCATCCCTCTTCAAAAGCAGAGAATCCCTGGTGACCCATCTGACAAAAATAATTGCTGCGATATGGAATGAAGATAAAATGCCTGCAGAATGGGTACGTCGACATTTATTCCTGTGTTCAAAAGGGGGTATGCGGACGCTGTGTGAAAATCGCCGTGGCATCAGCCTGGTAACTGTGGCACCAAAGGTGCTCTCTGGTCCTATCCTTACTAGGTTGACTGAACACAGGAAGAAACAGATCCGTGACAACCAAGCTGGGTCCCATCCCGCAAGATCACATTTTCACCCTCCGACAGATTCTGGAACAGTGACACTGCTTCCAGTGCCCAACAATGGTTGCCTTTCGTAACTTGAAGGCTGCCTTTGACTGTGAATCGTCAGGCACTATGGCACTGACTTGTGGAGCAGAGGTCTTCCCCATAAATTTTTGACCTTCCTTAAGGCGCTGTACACCAAATCCCGCGGACGTGTGAAGGTATACGGGAAGATCTCACCTGAGTTCACCACATCAAGTGGTGTCAAGCAAGGCTGTCTTCTCTCACCTTTCCTCTCCAACTTCGTCATTGATATGGTAATGGAACATTCACTCCCAGCCTCCAATGGCTGTGGAGTCGAAATGCTCCCAGGGCATTCGCTCATAGATATCGAGTAGGCAGACGACATAGCTCTTCTTGGGTCTGACACCGTTGTAAAGAAAACAATGCTGAATAATCTAAGTAATTGTGTCTCACGGTTTGCCATGCACCTGCAAAGTGAAAAGTGCTGCTGCAAAACTGGGTTGGCCCGCACTCTGACCTTATGCTTGCGGATGAGCTGATTGAATTAGTAGACACATTTGTCTACCTTGGCGGCTGTATCAGTCCCGGTGGTCTAGTCGAAGATTCTATTTCCCTCGGGATTGAGAAGACCAGAACAGCCTTCGTGAACCTGAATCACCTGTGGTGTAGGCGTGACATCAGCTTATCCATCAAGAGTCGACTTTACAATGCTGCGGTGCGCTCCATATTATTGTACGGGTCAGAAACCTGGCCGCTGAGCGCTGAGGACGTTAAAAGGGCTCTCAGTGTTTGACCGTTGATGGCTCCGAAGCATCGCCCCAGTCTGGTGGGAACACCAGATCAGTGGTGTTTAAGTACGTCGATTGGTTTTCGGAAAAAAATAACTCGACCAGAGCAGATGAACTGATCACACTCCATAGATTGAGTTGGTTAGGTCGCGTGCTGCGCATTCCACTTGAGTGACTTCCTCGAAAGGTTCTTTTGACACAACCAGGCGAAGGATGGAAACGAGCCAGGAGAGGTCAAACTGACTTGCTAGCGAAGTATGAAAGCCATTACCACAAGCTCACCTCCGTTGGTCATTGTCGTTTCTCTGGATGAGGACCCTGAGACGGGACACATCAGTGGTTAGAGATATCGACAGACGACCCAATCGCGCACACATGCTAACGCATCCAAGCTGTTGCCTTTAATGCATAGCTCCCCTCCAGACCCATCCAATGAAAAGTCCATTGATGCTTTTGTATTTATGATACCTAAGCTATCAACTGTCTACCCCACCTCCCCAAAACTGTGGCAGCTAGAACCAGTATACGGCAGGTACGTGGTTTTTACAGCTGATGATGATGGCGTTTCATTTTCGAAAGCGCAGTAGTCACCGCAGAGACGACAGTCGTCAGTGGTCCTCCTAGATACCGTGCATAGAGATGACGCCCAAGTTCTACCTGTCGGTCGGATCGAATTCTGCACGATCGTGCTGTACCAAGCTTATCAGGGGCGATGGCAGCATCGGACGGTTGATCCTTTCGTGACTACATTGTTTGCAACGTTCGTTGTGGTTGCTGGTAGTTCATTCGCAGGTCGAGTTTGGAAACCCATCTAGAACAAATCGAGAATTACTGTGTATTGCGGGTGTTTCCAAAACGGGGTAGGTTGTTCATTCTCCCTGAGGAATGCCTCGAACGCCCAGTTACGTGCCACTGTCGATAAGCTTCCGTCGATATGTATTAACAGCAGGTTGAAATGCTTCGAAAAATGTGTGCTAAAATCGCAAAAAAGACAGCTGCAACCAAAAAATCCTTCGTACTGGGCGCTGCAAGCCGGGGTTCAGTATGAGTGAGCGCTGGTCATAAGTTGCAGTTGGGGAACCGTTGGCTACCCAGTGACTACCGGGTCGACAAAGCATTCTGGCTACTCGGTTTCCTGAAGCGCCGGGTAGCGTTAAGAACACGATTAGCGACATTGCGTGGCACTTACAGAAGCGCTCGTGGTACCAACAATAGTTGTGGGGGCGCGGGCTATGAGCGCGATATCTATTGCCTTAGGTGCTCGGTGTTGGTGCTGGTCTTATGTTTGTTTCTTAGTGTCTGCCAGTTTGATGTCACCGAGGAAAGATTGAACTGTCGGTTTGGGTGGCATGGGAATTAATAATGCAACAAATTAACATACTGTTATCAGTACTAACCGCAAACAAATGAAATATAAAAATGAGGGCGAAAATAGAGGGCGTGTGCATGTTTTAAACGATCTAACCAACTTGTGGCAGTGTACCACGCTGGTAGCTCCCCGGTCAAAAGACTCGTTACGACTTCGCCTGGGGAGATTCCGGGGGCTTACTGTGACCTCGACAGTGTCTGACAGCTTGCTGCAGTTCCTAGTCGCGGTCCCGTCGTGTCGGAATACAAAACACCGTAGCGCAAGCCATATAATAGAAATAAGAAAGATAGGCAAGGTAGATGGATCTATCGCTAACCACAAACGTCCGAGGTGCCCAAGCACTTAGTCAGACAATCTTAATAAAATGTAGCACGGCGAACCCCACTGGAGAGTGCCGAACGATGGTTTGGTAGTAGTCAGTTTAACTAACGGCTGGACTAACTGTGAGCATTGCTCGTTCGCATTACTTGATATTGTTTTCTTCGCTCGGAATTTCTTCCACCTGTTGACTGGACTGAGATGGTGCGTGCGGAATACTAATCCATTTACCGCTTTCACACTGAATACGCAGTCATATTACCTATTTTGCTAACCATCCCTGAGGGTTCTCCAGTGTCACGAATGAGGTTGCTAGCCTATGTTCGATGTTAGCTTTTATTGCTACAGGCTAATTACATCGCTCTTCCAAGGCTCAAACGATTGCAAACTACTCTTAGTTCATTTTGGAATACTTTATTATCTCGGTTGTAAGCACCGGTTTAGCATATCCCGTTATTACTGGCTGCTGTCAGTAACCATTTCGTATTTCTTTCGAGACCACTGGTTGCATGGAGTTACGCAATGGTTGCCGATTGGCTTGGTGGAAAAATGCATTCAAGTTAGCAGCAAGATCACGTTCCACCGGACTTACTCAATAACGCAATAACACTTATAGCCTCGTTTCCTTCAACTGTGGTTAAAAGGCTGTGCGTGCGAAACCGTAAGAGTCATCTGATTTAATGGTCGGGAAAGCTGACCGCTCTGATTGGTAGACCTTAAGCGTTTTCAGGTGTTTGATCACCGTGAATTCTCCTTGACGAGAGGCTCGCCGAATGCAACGCTGAATAAGTACCTTCGATCGAACTATGTATTTGGGGGATCGTGGTCTCAATTAGGTTGGAGTCTATGTGGTTAGAAAGCCTACGGACGTGACAAGTAACGGATCTCAGTTGCGAACCGGGCGGCCTGACCTGTCTTTGGACGCTGGACTCGTGTTGGGTTTCGCAAATGATGCTGGGTCAATCTGCTGATGGTGTCTTAGTCCGATATGGTTCTCAGCTCTTTGGAGGTGTGGGTACCTTGTCCCTTGTCATTGCCCATAAGGATAGTGCTTTTTCATGCTAATTCCTCACCCTTTTCTTTTCCACTCCTAAGACTGTTTCCGGATGGTTGTATTGCAGTTAAGCACCAGTATTGGTTACTTACATACCTGTCAGCTATGATGTCGGATGTCAGCGTTTCAGCTGGTTACCTCTAAAACTCGAACATGAAGTTCTCGGGAGCCTTCCTGTCTGCCGCGCTGCACGTGGATCCAGGTTAAGGTTCTATCCTGCACCTGGTTCCTTTGTGAAGTCCCTAGTAGTTACCTGACGTCGATTTAGTATCCGAGTGTTCCTTCATACGTCCTCTCATTTGTTTTGGCAACCTCGGTAATGGTTTACAGCAGCTATCCGGATTACCACCATTCTGTTTTTCCCCTTCAGACTACGCTTGTGCTCTCTTAAGTAGTAAGCGAAGTATCGTCCTGGAAACTAGTAACAGCATTCGGCCTCAACAGGTCGTCTTCGATTCTGGTTTCGTTTGTTGCATCAACCATTAGCATTGTTTCATTGCATCCTACGTGAATTATCTGAGCTTCTAATGGGGTTCCCACTCACTAGATGCCTTTTAACATCAGCTCCGTGTCAATAACTGCTCTCCGTTGGGCCTCATTAGATTTTGCCTCCATTTAGGTACAACCACCTATCAAATTTCAACAGAAATGACAAAATCTGGTAATATTAAGGCTGATCGCGACAACTCCTAGAGATTCATCCCAGATGTTTTACTGTGTCCTTCATGTGGCACTGTGGTCTCTGCTAATTCGGCTGTTCCTGGCAGTTGTCCCGTGATACAGTTATCGGTAGTCGTTTCATGATTGCACTTATAGGGAAATAGCATTATTTTAATGAAAGATCTTTCCTTCTGTCCTATTTAAGGACAACGCCACCCAAAACAGTGCTCAAGTGACAAGCGAGATATTTCAAAGTTACACCCATCTTTTTCAGGACTCATGGCTAATATGATCTGAACGCTGTATGACAGCATTGTCCAGTTGGCCATGTAGGCATACCAACAAGTGATATTATGCTGGGTTCCACACAGCAATCACCACTGAAGGACATCTGAGTCAGTTTTGTCAGCTGACAGTTTGCACCTACAACGTTAATGATATCCACTGTTCTATCGGGTCAACATAGCGAATGCCGGCTGGATTATAGCGAACCTTGATCTGTGTCATTCGGTGCCACTCTCAAGTGAGAAAACTGCAGCTACATACTTGTTCCACTTTAGTGAGTTTTGTCCAGTCATACATTTTACGTTGACAGAATAACACGCTGGACGTAATAAGTTGACAACTAGTAAACTACCTGAAAACGTCCGCTATGCTTGTTTGCGATAATCATATCAAAGCTTAAGCGCCAAGTCTTCAACGCATCGAAAAAAGCAATGCGAAAATGTCTATTAGATAGCAATATTTAGTGGAAAGTTCGCCCGGTAATCATGTTACTCAGTACAAACCCCAAGCTTTGTCTGCAGATAATAGCTAACAGCATGACCTTTAAGATAAAATCGACTGTAATGCACTGCAGTTCAATGCAATTGTGTGTGCGCAAATGCTCGCAATCAGTTCAGCTCGACAGGTCAGGTACGAGTGTTGATCAGTGTGAACGGGGTCGATGAAATTATCAATGATCAGCGAATGTGATGAATAGATCTAGACACATAAAGTCGGTTACGATCAATGCAAGAGAACCTCTCCCCGCTAAAGAACATACCTCGAACGACTGTAGGACTCTGGTCAATTCCTTGAGTGCTCTCCCTCAGGTGGATTGCCGTGTTTGTCCCATGTCACCATTATAGAGCCCTTACTGCAACGTGGCGCAGAAATATTTGTCCATTTTATTATTTTCGTTCAAATTGACGCCCCGTTTTCGGTAAATATTTCCAAGTGCGAGGGCCAAGTTAGCTAGCCCCTTCGAAATCACAAGCTTGTATTGACTCATCAGTGAGGGGAATAGCCAAGGTGCGGCTTGATCAAGTGACACGGCTAACTGAGGAACACGAAGCACTTCCAAAGAATTTTGACACTTTCCTTCTGCAACGTGTTTTCCTCCGTGTCTTCTGCACATGATTATGAGAGGCCATAATTTCTTGCATTGAAAAATATCAAACTGAGACCCTACAACGTCTCGCCTCAGATCTCGGCCTGGTCCTCTCAAGCCGGCGTTTTCAGCGGAAAAACCACCAAGAGCATACTGATCTACCAAAACAAATCAAAAATCAGCTGTACAGCATGTCGTTTATAACATGTGTGTAACTAAAACATCTTGGGAATTCAGCCACCTGAACGCAGCATTGGCAACTGGCATTCAGCGGATAGTGGAACGTGATTGGCTGTTGGGTCCACATTATCGGCCAAGCAGAGCTCGCTCGGGTGCTAGATTGGCAAGTGACCTGATCTTCGGACCATTGTGAGTTAGGCTGATTGCCCCTCGCAAAGTCTGATTGCGAGCGGTAGGACGGTTTTAGTGAAGGATTCCGCCTAACCCACCCGGATACTTTCCTTAAACGTTCAAGTTCGAGTCCAGTCTACTCTGCTATATATGAAGTAACAAATCTCAAAGATCATTCACTTTCTATCCTTTGTGACGCAGTCCACATTTACTTAAATTTTAGGTGTATTTTGCAAGATAAATGAATTTACGTTAAGCTGGCAAAGATAGTCTTTTTACAGTAAACTTTCATCCCCGGCTTCCTAATGTTGTGTGCCAATGAGCAACTTATCCAATTTTGCTTTTGGTTGGCACTTGTTCTATTCTGTCTGTTAATTTTAGTTTCACAATAGCCACTTTTCATTGTCACACCAGTTTCTGACCACGGGCGCATTTTTCACCTACTACAGAACCCGCCCGATTGGACGGAAATCCTCACTTATTTCCGTGGTTCGGAGTTACAAAATTATTTCACTAAGGTGCTCGAAGATAACTTGAAGGCTGTCATCAAACCTCAGTACGTCGATCAAATACCAAAGCTTGTCTCTGGTGGTGTAAAGACCCTATTGGATCGGAAAGATGATCGTGGGAATCAGGATCATATACTGAACTTGCTTGGTGAGTCTCTGTCCACTCACTCAATTAACTAATCAAATCAAGATCTGAAGGTTGTAACTGAGCGACTTGTAAGTGATTTATCCGGAGGAGAACTTCAGCGCTTTGCGTGTGCAATGGTTTGTGTCCAAAAGGCGGATATTTACATGTTTGACGAACCCAGTTCCTATCTGGATGTCAAGCAACGATTGAAAACTGCCATTGCCATACGGGAATTACTCGAGGTAGGTATAGACAATGAAAATATCTGCAATCTTCCATTCCAGGATACCAATTTCATCATTGTGGTGGAGCACGACTTGTCAGTATTAGACTACCTTTCTGATTTTATATGCTGTCTTTATGGAGTTCCCGGTGCCTATGGAGTGGTGACAATGCCTTTTTCTGTACGTGAAGGTATCAATATTTTCCTGGATGGTATGATTCCAACCGAAAATTTGCGTTTCCGTGAAACCCCGCTTGTGTTTAAGGTTAGTTTTCAGTGAGAAGAAATGAACACCTACAACAGTCACCCATTTTGCCACATAGCTGGATTCAGATTTTGGATGCAATTACTCTATTATTACCCTGTTATTTCGCCCCAGTACATGAAATACATTTGTGACTTGTTGGACTCAATTGTTAGGGCCCGAAATTACTTTCAGGAAGGTCCGTGATTGGAACCAAAAATCTGCATCTCAATTGCTGATATCTAGGTTTGGGAGACCGGGCAGTGTCTCGGCCCTCGGGTGCCGTGGCAGCTAGGCACCGAAATGTTTGCAGCTGAACGATTATTACTTTTATTGTTATCAGTTGGTATCATTCAGACCCAAGCTATTCTACGCGTGTTAGCATAATAACTTAAAATTGCTATGTTGCGGGATATAGCCATTATACCATTGCTGCGTAACATTCCTATAAAATCCTCTCAGTCGATGGGCTTACGGTTCTGTGGATCGGTCCAGTTTCCTATGCTTATGATCATGGTGTCTAGTCTCTTGTGACTGATTAGCACCAAAATTGCCAAAACAATTGTCTCACCATCATCATCATCAAAGACGGCAACATCAATGTTGACACTGATGCTTCACTGCCGTACAACCACAAAGCTTATCTAATTATACTTAAAGCTTTAGAGTGAAAAGAAGAGAATAGAGTGGGTGAGGAATGGGACCTGAAGTTGGCCTACCGCAAGCACTCTGAGATGCCCATACCTCCAAACGCTCAATCAGACAATCTGGAAAGAAACTGACAGCACGAACGTCACTGACATCGATCAACCGCCATTTCTTGCAATGTCTCCAGCCAAGCTCACGAGGGGGACACGGGGACCCCAACCCGGAATACATACCGCACCAACAACACTAAAACTCTTCGCAATCTCCTTCACACCCTTCCGACAATTCATACACTGCATACCTCGCGGTTTGCGCTATTTTGAAGGAGGCACGGAAAACAACGCTTGTCTCGGCAAACGGTGTTCCGGCATTCGCAGCACATGACCGAGCCACGGCAGTTGATGCTGCTGCATGTTTTCTGCGATTAAAGTACACGCTGCACAACCAAATACTCGTTTTCTGATAGCCTTGTTACAAATCCGTTGGAGCCATCCGAAACCAACAACACTTCTGAGGCATCAGTGGTCAAGAATCCGAAGATGCTTCAAATTGTCTGTCCGCAGAGGCCACATCTCCAAACCATACAACAATACAGCCCTTACTGTAGCCTGGTACACGCGACAGTTGAGATTCAATGATATGCCTTTTTGACGCCACAAGTGACGCAAATTAGCAAACGTGATTCGGGCCTTTGACATTCGTGCACTGACTTCATCGGACAGAGCTAATACAACTACCAAGGTATGTGAAGTTCACCACAACCTCGAGTCGTTCTCCTTGAATTGTAAGGGGTATGTTCAGAGACTGTACGTTCCGAAGCACGACTTTGCACTTTGAAGGTGCAAAGCGCAATCAGAAACATGGTATCAGGGTGGTCAATTTATTCAACAGAGTTTGCGCTGCGCCTTCGTCTTCAAAGATGAAGACAATGTCGTCTGCGTACCCCAGACCGACAATTTGAACAGCAGGGTCTTGAAGATCTTCCAGCGTTCGCCTCATTATTCCGTCGACGACGCAGTTGAAGAGCGGAAATAGCGAACATCCTTGTGGGACACAACTAGTTGTCGGGAAGCTGTTGGACAGCTCACCATACACTCACACGCCTAGAAGTATGTGAATAAAGGGACCGGATTGTGTTCATTAAGCTCTGGGACATACCCTGTTGAGCAAGTGTAGTTAACAGCTCTGACCGATCGACAGAATGGAACGCACCATCGGAGTCAATGAATACCAAGATTGTGGGTCGTCTGGACATGTGGCGGTGCCCTAATACCTGACGGAGTGTGAAGATGTGGTAAGCGCAGCCTCTACCCGGTCGGAATCCCGCTTAATGCTCACGGATCAGGGATTCGCGTGCCACCGTAAGACGACGAAGAATCAGTGACGCCGGAAGCCTTGTTACAACGGGAGTCAAACTAACACCTATGTTGTTACTAAATTCACGGCGAGTGCCATTTCTGAAGATGCGCACTGTTATCGACTCACACCAGTTGTCTGAGACGGTATCTTTCTCCCAAATAGAGCCACATTGGCGGGACGGGACCTGAATGAGGAGTTTACTGCCATCCCTGAACACAGCAGGTGGAAGGTAGTCAAGACCAGCGGCACGATGGCGCTTGAATAAAGCTATACACTCGGACACTTCTAAGGTTGAAGGGGGCTCCATATTTGCAGACCACCTTTCTGTTGAAGGTCACGATTCCGTAGCGGAGGTAGTAGATGGATAACTGAATCGTTGAAGTACTGGGCCGAACAGTTCAAACGTCCTCCTTTGCTTGATATCAGATTGCCATCGTGGTCCCTGATAGCTTCGATGACACAAAGCTTCCGAGGACCAGTTGGACGCATCAAGTGGAACAGCCTGAGTACGTTTCCAGCATTTTTCGCGTCTTCCATTTGTTTGGCCTTTCGGGTCCACCAAGCTTCTCGGTTTGCACGGCCATTCAGTTTCACCTGGCGTCGGTTGATGCGTCGGGTTGAGTTGTGGTTGCGGCAGGAGCACTCTGTCGCCGGGCCTTCATCAAAGTCATGGGCCTATCAGAGATCCAATTGTTGGATTGTGTTTGCTGGGTTGTATGGCAAACAGAAGTTCTGGCTCTGAGTAACGCTTTGGATGTGTCCCCAGTGGCCGTCATAATTTCTGACGTCGGACCATCCAGCACGCGTTCGATAAGGTTTGTTTGATTCCCTAGTCCACTAGCTTCTCAGTGGCTAAGCGACGTGTGCGCGTTTTGCGTAGACCTTAAAAGCGCAGTGGAAAGCAGCAGTGCTCAAGTGCATGGTTGGAGTCCACGCTCGTATTCCAGAAGGAATGATAGACATTGGTCGACCCTCGCCACCGGCAACTGACGGCGATGTGGTATATTTGGATTCGGGGGTGGCTCTTTGGTGGGCACCAGGTCGTCGAGCGATTTCCGCTGTTCCGAAAATTCGCACTGCAAAGGGACGGTCTGTGATCAGCACACATCTGAAGCAGGCGATTTCCGTTGTGCGTGTATCTGAAGACGCCTATCCAGTTTGGCCTCAGCAGGGCATAGTGTATCTACCTGGGAGTTCAGGTCACCACCAACCACAACAAAGTTTTTGGTTCTACCCTGTTTTAAATGAGGACTGACGTTGTTTTAGAAACTGTTTTCGGCAGATTCAGAGCTACAGTCCTTTGGGGTGTTAGCAGACAGAATCAACTCTCCACATTCACAGAGTTTTCCAAACGAACGCCACAGAGAGGAAGCATCAACCGATCAACCAGAGACGCCTCAGGTAGTTCGCTCAATACAATGCCCACCCAGGCGTGTCCAGCTGCAGGGGCCTCTGCATCACCAGAGTTGCACAGCCGGAACCTGGAAGAGAGCGAGGGTACAGTCACTTCAAATACAATACTCGCGTTCATGTTTGTGGCGTACAACACCCATCAGTGCAGAGGGTATCCAGCATACGAGCAACAACCCTCCTTGCTTCATTGTGAGAACGTTAAAGGCAGCTAAGTAGAACGGCCTTCGGAGTTTGAACACGGATTTCGAAGTGTTTGGGGTTGTTACTGAAGTCAGACGTACATAATCTGCAGCTGAGTGTGATGCACGGTGAACAGAGCGGTCACTCCTAGTCCTAGGAGCCGCGAACAGAGTGTCCAAGTCGGGTGTTGCGGTAGGGTAGAAGATGGAACATGTGGAAGTGTAATGATAGAGGCGTCAGCAGTGGCTTGTTTTCGCTTACCTGCCATGCTGTGTGCGAGTAAGGCGACCCGGCTTGTGACACCACACGACGGCCGATGGGTCATGAGAGTATTGTTAGTTGTAAGTGTCATAGTTGTACGTGACCGCGAGAAATGCAAGTGCATTGCCATTTTTATAGAAAATTTGCCACACATTCCAACTCCTAACCTGGAAGGCCAGGAGATTGTGTTGGTCAGACCTCTAACCATTGACCGATCTGGTATGAGAGACTCTGTGAGTGTCGCACGGACACCATCCCGTAAAGCTTACTGGGTCACGGCGGCACACACCGTCATATCACCGTAAGGTCCAGTCATTTTGTGGATCTCATACAACCCAAAGAAATAAATACCGCCAACAGAAGTGATAAATGTGTTCGTTACAAAACGTGCAAACTGAGCGTAGCCTTGCCGGAGTGACAGAGTGGTCACATAAACATTCGCCTTTGGAAAGCTCAATGAGGCTGCATGCTTTCCGCTATTGTTCTTATGGGTATCGGCGATCCTGAATTTTCTGGTGCTAATTCCTGAAAAAACTGCTCACGCATCGGCTCGGATCGGGTGCTCTGGTAATTCCGAGGGAGCGCGAAACTGAGAATGTTCGAAAACTATTCCGGTCTCTGGTGAGCGAAACAATCAATGAGGAAAATAACTCGTTTATCTCCAAGGAAGAATGCCTGAATCAGTGGATTGAACACCCTTAACAACAATTCAACCGGTTGGTCAGTCGGATTCCCTACCCGCAACAGAGCCCTGGACAGTTAACTTGGACCCTCAAAAAGAAGCGAATTTCTTTTCCCCTTTCAAATCTCACTGAGCTGCTGGTTCTGAAAGACTTCTACCCTCTCTGTTCAAAGATAGAGATGAAATTCCCAGTTGGTGCTTGTCTGATTTTCTGCATATGGATGAAACTGGGGTGAGTCGATAGTTGTGTCCGTTTTCAACAAGGGTGCTCGCAGTGAACGTTGTAACCGCAGAGAAGTTAACTTGAGCCCCGTTGTAATCAGACTGCATCGCTTATTCCCTGTCATCTCATGGAAGGGCGTGAAGACGGGACCCAAGAACAGCAAACAGGATTCAGGCTTTGAAGGGCCAGTGTGGACCACATCTTCACGTTCCGTCAAGTTTTAGAGAAACGGCATCCGTATAGGCGCCTTACGATCTTGGTGTTCCTTGACTTCGAGAGTGCGTTCGATTCCGTCAACCGGTTTTTTTCAACACACTTGTGTAAGTATGCTCCAGAGGCTCGTGAATATCATACACATTTAGTATTCACATGCGTATGGTCTCGTGAGAGTTCATGGTAAGATCTCCAAAAGCTTTCCTGCGTGCAGTGATGCCCGACGAGAGTGTTCATTCTCTCTCTCCCCCCATTTTTTACTCTCATTGACGAATTAATGGGGCGAGCTCTGGAATGTCTCGTAAACCCCGGTGTTCAGATCCCTTCAAGCGAGAATCTTGCCGACCTGCAGTGTGCAAGCTACGGTGGCTGGGTCGTGTGTTACGCATGTTGAGTGGCTAGCCAATATAGGCAGCGTTCATATTCACGATTTCTATCCCAATTGTCCATCAGACGTGTAGGGAGCACGTGGTGGCTCAGTGGTTAAGGCGCGAACTTACTCACCGGAAGGTCCGTTGCTCGAATTTAATTTCGGCATCTCGACTCCTCCTGTCTAGGCAACCTGGCAGTATCCTGGCCCTCGCGCTTCCTTCGGTTGGAATGGCAGCCAGGCACCGAAAGAGTGTTACAGCTGAACAATTATTTATTATTATTAGGCACCTCAGTTGTTTGTCGTAGGCCATCCCTAGTTCCTCACCTCCCTCCGATGTTTCCTTTCCATTATACGGCTTTGTTAAGATAAATTGACATGAGTGTACGGAAATGAAGCCCAGTTTCCTCATTTGGTGATGCCATACTTGATGCGTTTTTCTCTAACAGACCCCCGACATGTCGCACAAACACTTGTATTTCGTGTGCCATTCCACCGTGCTTCTATTCTCAATGTCCTTAAGGAACTTCATGTGAAAAGTTTTTTTACCTATAAGATTTCTCGTAATGCATAGAAAGCTGCAACATGGTTTACTTTTTACCTTTATTGTTTACTTACAAGTACCGCGTTATCAAGGTTCCCAAGTTCCGTCACCAAACAATACCTTATATTACTCCCAAGCTTCAAGGAAGGGATCTGTTGCCACTAGTGTCTACTCAACACTACTCTATTTTTGGCAGTTGCGTTGGCTTCTAGTGGAACATATACCGCGGAATTGAATTTCTTGCGAACTTTACGTAGCAGCCTAACGTAGAAATTAACGTAGTTTGAACACTCGTTTAGTGGTTGGTTATTGCACAGCTGCTTCGCAAGGTACATTTTGGTACCATTTTCGATATGATGTTTTAGTTAACTCCTGTGTTTGTAGTGACATGCTATTAAGTGGATTGTTTGTTTAACCCCACTTTTCTTTCCTTAAGGTTTCGGAGACAGCGAATGAGGAGGAAGTCAAACGTCATTCTCGATATGACTATCCGAAAATGAAGAAAAATCTGGGTTCGTTCCAACTTCATGTGGAGCCAGGATCTTTCACCGACTCGGAGATTATAGTTATGTTAGGTGAGAATGGTACTGGAAAAACGACGTTTATTCGAATGTTGGCGGGTAGTCTCAAGCCAGATGACGAGGCCAAACTTCCCGTAATGCATGTTTCCTACAAACCACAGAAAATCAGCCCAAAGTCGGAGAAGACAGTACAAAATTTACTTTTGGAGAAAATACGAGATTCATTCACTCATCCCCAATTTGGAACAGATGTTTTGAAGCCGCTACAGATGGAGCGGCTGTACGACCAACAGGTGAGTTAAATTTTTTTTAGTGATATCATATTTGCCTTCGTTGTTTCCGCGCCGTTTCTGGACTGCCAGAATATATTTCATCACCGCAGCAGCTATGAGGGTGCGCAACAACTTGAGTGGTAATTTTTTTGCATGCTTTCGAGTAGTCTGGAAGGGAATCATTCTAATGACGCTTGTGCAAAATGTAAATGTGAATTAAGTCCCAATCCGGTTGATAATTTGCTGGATGGAGAAGATAACTCCCGCGGACTAATCTCCAGGATTTTCAAAGTAACGGAAAGGCCGGTTCTTATTTAGGTCCATTTCCCCAACTAGTTGCTCGTGATTCCCGAAGCGCCAGAGGCCGATTATTACACCATCCTGTGAAAGTGACGTTTTTAGCTGACCCACTGTCATGTTTCTGACATTTAAGCATTAAAAAGCTACGCTCATCATCATTATCGTCGATGGATATGCGCCGGTTTTAAATACTGGTGCTCAACTACCACACAACCAGCAAGAAGGAATGCCCCAGTAAGGAGTAGAAAAAAGTGAAGGTTGGGGACCTGGTAAAAACAAGTCCCTTACCCCTAGGGAGAGACGTCAAGAGCGAGGCGTCTACACCTTCCAGCAGTGTGATGTCATAGTATGACGTCATCAGCAGTCTTGACACAGCATCTTGTGTGGACCTTAACGCAAACCCAGCGCGTGACAATCTCGAGCTGGGCAGTCCGGCCAGGAAGCAACAGCATGCCTTGGGGTCGGTTACGCACCATATTCCGTAGCGTTTCCGATCACCTGCCAAGAGAATCGTGTGGTCATCAGCCGGGAAGTCTCTAGGATCGTACATTTGAAGCGGATTCTGTGACTAGGAGTCACCTCGTGGTGCCGCTGTAACAAAACGGACGCGATCGATCCTACTACATCCACCTGATGAGTCCCAAACGAAAACAAACTTGTATCTGGTTGACCTTCAGAAAAGACGCATGAGCTAAGCTAGGGAATCACTTTGGGCAGTGTGTTCTGTTTCACTGCCGTTCAAACACCCAGAAATCTGCTTGTGAGAAAACAGAGAGAAGGAACCTAGCGCTATTTACCACAAGCATTTCGAGGTGCCTATACCTCCAAGTACTCACTCAGCTAATCTGAATAGAAAATGGCAACACTTCTAGCAGCCTTGGCAACCAACTTTTGCGTCTCTAACTGAGCACTTTACTATGTTCACCGGTTTGTTCACCCCTCCATGCTTGCTCTGCAGGCAGTACCCCGGAAGTTCGTAAATACCATAAGTTCATTGTATTCTTAGAATTGCGGGCGTGTGAGTATATGGCATGCTCTTCAAAAGCGTACGCCCGACGCGGGTGCTCACCCTCTTTATTCATATTCAATTTCGTGGTTGACGAGATAATGAAACGAACTCTTAGTCTTTAAAAGCCTAGTGTTCAAATGGTGGATGACGAGAAAGTTATAAACTCCCGAGGCCAAATTGGGTTCCAGATCCAACCTTCAGGCGTCTGATGCAGTCCGAGCAGCAGGTTATCAGCGACTGATGCGTCCTAGTTGATCTAAACTGTTAGACCAGTTTTATCCTGAATGTTTTCGCTCACAAACGGCCTTCAGCAGTAATCCTAGGACATCTTAGCATTCTTCGCTTCCTGAGTTTGCTTAGCCTTCCGAGCCCACTAGGCTTCATGGTCTGCGTGCACGCATGTTTTCACTTCACGTCTGATAATCTGTGGAGAAGAATTGTGCTCGGATGCAGGGAACACATCCCCTCATCCAGTGACACTATTCTGTCTCATCCAGCGCTCGGATGAAGCTGGCTGTGCCATGCTGCAGGCGGAATATTAAGGGGTTGCGGCGGTGGCATTCTAGTGTGAACTGCTATTTGTCAAGAAGTTCAAATAACTGAAGGTAATCCTAGAACGTCCGAACCTCGCTGAGAACCACCGAAATCGCTTCTTAAAAGCCAACGGGGTAGAAAAGTCAGCTGCCGATTGGGCGTTCAAGCAACCACTCGCCGACGGTTGGCGGTGCTCCAGTGTTCATGCATTACCTAGAAGTGATGTTATCCAATCATCTAGCCTTGTCAAAATTGCGCTCTGAATACCTTGATGCTCCCTGTAATTTTGCACCCAATTGTTAACAATAGATCTTTTATGTTCTTGTTGGGTGAGTCTTTCCCCATCGCAGAGTTTCTGGAGCTAGGGTTTGCAGTCACTTACAATGGACTGGCAACACATGAACCCACGCAAAAATGACAATAACTGCTGAAGCGTTGAAGGGGATTCTGCTGTGACAACACTCAGTTTGAAATGACATAAACGCGGTCAGCAGAAACCTTCGCGCGGCTATTCACAATTCACTAACCGCTCCAGATGTAGATTCCGTTGGCTTGATCGCCAATTGCATTATGAACCTGATGTTCGTGTGGCCTTGGATTCACGGTTCAACGTTACGGAGATATTTTCAAGATCAAACTCAGGTACCAACATAAGGCCTGGCGAGTGTGGCTGTTGCTCAGAAAATCTGTTACAACGGAAAACACCACTTCAAACTCTTCCCGCCAAAAGACACACGAGACGTAACCGTTCAGCAGCTCAGCAACTTTCGGTGACTGTTCCTTGCTCAGTGTTCGCCATCAGTGTATGAAACTGATGGCAAATAAATCGGAAGATAAATCACTTATACGGGTAGAGTCAGCCCTGCACGTGAAGGATTTAAATTGCTGATTCCGAGGAAGACCGGTTTGTGCGTTTAATTTTGCATATGTGACCTTCAGTCAGAAAGTGATATCAGGACCAGACTACTGAACAAGCTTGAACTGCCTCCCTATATAACGCAATGGACTATCGCTCACGAGTAGTAGCAGATCATTTTGGTCCAGATTACCGCTTGTAGGCATAATCTCCTGTTTATGGACGGGATTGATCGTTTGCAGTCTTCAATATCGCCGATCGACGGTTCATGTATGTTTGCGCCTAATCGAATTTTGTGTGTGTGCCTGAAACCTATTGATAAGCGTCAAATCCACCGAAATTGCTTCTGGTGGACCATTGAATCTCCGGGCCAGAAAAGTCAGTTTCTAGTCGGATGTTCAAGCAGGTAACCAAAGATGGGAGGTGGTGTCCCAGTGTTTATGGATGTCCTAGAATCGATGCCAGTCAACCAACCAACGCCAAATGAATAGCCTTAATTCAAGGTCACAAGTGCACTTCAAATACCGCGGCCTTTCTGGTGATTTTCCGTTCGCTTGTTCGTGATAAAGCGGGTGTATTCTCGTTCGGCGACTCTTCTCCGGTTACGGAGATTCTCGAGCCAGAGCTTTGCAGGCATTTGCAACAACATCTAACGTTGGATACTTTGGAAGGCTTTTGGATTTGTGAAACTCTGGATTGCTAATCAGGTCATCTGCTGCCTGCGTCACTTTGGAACTCGTTGAGAAACGCTAAGCAGGCGAGCACGTGGTCAGAATCCATAAAATTGTTGCAAAAGGAATGGCAGCCATTGAGTGCATATATACGCTATATATATATATATATATATATATATATATATGAATCACTGGCATCCGAATCGGTCAATAGGCCGAAGATGTCTGTAGTGTCCAGGCTTTTCTGCCGTGCACTAATGAAGACAGTAGGACATCCCAATGCATTGCACTGTTAGTATCTATGCGCAGGTGACGATTGTTTGAGACACGTCTCTCCAGGTGACCAAACGCCGAGTTGGCCTTTGCACTTAGTGGGTCCGTTTCACCATCAAGCTTCAGGTTTGTGGATAGTGCCGTCAAAATAACAGAAATTCGTGCAGCACGCTATCGCAAAACCATTTAGCTGAATACTTGCCGTTTTATGTTGGGCTCAAGGTACAGGCTGACAAAAGACAAGCGTTTCAGAAACATTAGTGTATAAGCCAAACCAAAGTAATACGCAGCTAAATGCCGTAGTAAACCGCTGTAATTCCGCTTGAGATTTCGAGACTGAGGCGCAGTTGTCCTCAAACAGTATAATACAGACTTTGGACTCGCACAGCAGCGTTTGGGCCAGAAGACGCTTCGAACTGAGTAAAAAAACATCTAAACGGTATTGCCAACTTTGTAGTTGCGGAATGTCTCTGCGCAAATGGCATAAAATTAAGTCTAGTGTGTCTTGGTTGTACGTGAGCTAGGTTAGTACCAGGGCGCCCAAGTTTAGAGAGGAAGAGAATTAGGGCGAGATAGCCCAGTAGTTAGAGCGCGAATTTACTGATCGGAAGGTCCGTGGTTCGAACCCGACCTCTGCCTCTCGGGTGTCTAGTCTTGGGCAACCTGACAGTATCCGAGCCCTCGTGCTTCCTTCGGGTGGCATGGCAGCTAGGCACCGAAAGGATGTTACAGCTGGACGATACGATACGCCACTTCACCTCCAATCTGGAGGATGAGGAGGTCGTGCTGGTCAAACCTCTAACTGTTGACCGGCCTTATGTGTTAAGGTCCATTCTCTTCGTGACGCAAGATCAGCATAGATGCACTTTTGTCAAACCTCATAACTACACGCAGTTATTTAGAATCACTGTTTCTAAAACTAACGTACGATAACCGAGTCGTGCGGTATGCGCCACTTTGAAACCAGAATCCATCTTGAATCCCGTTCATTCTCTCCAGGTCATGAACCTATCCGGTGGCGAACTTCAACGTTTGGCAATCACTCTCTGCCTGGGACAGCCAGCTGAAGTCTACTTGATTGATGAACCATCGGCCTATTTAGATTCTGAGCAACGTCTGCACGCGGCCCGGGTGATCAAACGATTTATTCTACATGCAAAGAAAACGGCTTTTGTTGTCGAGCACGATTTTATTATGGCTACGTACTTGGCCGATCGTGTGATCGTGTTTACCGGGCAGCCTGGTGTCGAAGCCACTGCGACAACGTAAGTCACTCTGAGTAGTACCACCAGAACGGCCGCAGCCGTATTTTCCCCCTCAGGCAACTTGAATTGAGATTTCTACTCCTTAACTTGGAGCGTCAAAGCCAGTAAGCATCGCTAACTTTCATTTCTCGTCTTAGTGTTACTCGTATTGGTACCGTTGTTAGTGGTGTTACTAAATATAGTATTTTAACAAAACAGTGTGCAATCGACATAATCGTTCAGTGCATGATTTTCGGCATCATACTCAGAAGGGCGAGTCTTGTGTTGGTAATCCTGACCGAACTCAATCGAAGTTCTATCTTCCCTACAGTTGTATCGGTGTTTCCTGATATTCATTGACTAGAGATGAGTTTGCTGTTGGTTTTGACTTGTTGGACCGTATCTTTTCACCCCATTGCATTGAACTTCCGAAACGTCCACCTGTGCGTTAAGTGAGTACATACAGAAATTTCCAGGCACCACCGTTCGGTAAGCAGACGGGACTACTCGCTGTGTAACGCCCTATGAAGCTAGGGACGCTAGATTAAACGGTGGTTCTGTTTAGTACAAAAGCTACTTAGTCGTCATCCATACTTAAGTCATTTCAACACTCCAGATTTGTTAGGCCTGTTTCGGGTACAGGCCGAAAGTAAATCACTGAATCAAAGTTAGCTCACTCTGCAGCTTGTGATTTAATTGGGTTTTCAATTAGCAATATCCCTAATCCAGTATGAGCTCTTGGAACTCTAATGCAAGAGTAAATGCAATGTTTCAAAGAAAGCAAACCTCTTCTTCACCAGACATCCTGACGTGTACAAAGTTTTGGAAACTTGCTAGGAAGTTTCGTTGCGCGAACGCATCTGAAAACCTGAGACTGTCACTGTAGGTACCTCGCGATGCAGTATCTAATTTATGCAACACGCTAAAATTGGGCAGAACAATATTTCATTCCAGTTAGCCAGAACAATACTGAGCAGCTGGGCATCATAGGACGAAAAAGATGCAGACGCTAGACTTTGCCGCTGTAGAATATCAGGATTTTTTACCCATGAACAGTTGTCCGTGTGACTGTCTGGAGCGTGCAAGCTACTTACATGTTGATATTTTACCGCTAATAGCTCAATCTATGTTGAGGCGAATCGATGCTTCACGGTCTGATTTTAGTTGTCGAAAGTTTGGGGACGCGGTTAATTGGTCCGTTTTCTTAATATGTTACGAATGAGAAAATATTGATCATGGCTACTAATTCCATTTAGTAGCAACCTTTCTACTATTTCTGCAAGACTACCTGATGCCTCAACTGAATTCATTTTCCAATAGTCAGGAGGTCCCAACATAAGGGAGCTCCCAAACATGAAGCAATTCGTGTCCACAATCTTATTTAGGAAAAATTCCTCGAGTTTTCATATTTTCCGAAATCGAACATGTCGACTAAAAGAGAATGATCGCTAGGGCCCTATGTGGCTCTCTGTATGCTAATGATTTCTGTCAGCAGCATGACCTTGGTTTATGTGGAGGGTAGGCTCTGCATCGTCTCGCTACATTGCTTGTCTAATGGTATGTTGTTCGATCAATGCGTGTGTAGGGTTAAGGGGGAGGAAAATAGTAGTGATCCTGGCAAACTGTGCATGCATAATTTAATCTTATAGAGTACATTGTCATTTTCACCCCTTCTTTAGCTGGCATTGATTCAATATTTAGCTTGAAGTATCTGTTAAATGCCTCTAATTAAGTTTCTACGCAACTGCCACGCGTAAGGTGCACATTCAGATGCGACAGTGTGTTGGCGAATTGGTCTACAATTCATCCCATCCATCATGGTTCAATGAAGATGCTCTGCCCTCTCTCAATACTGTTATGTCCGATTCGACTTGTTATTCCCATGCTCCATGCCATCCAGCAGTTGTAATTCTAACTGAACCGTTGTGTTGTGAAAAGAGGTACTGCTAAAACGAACACTCGAATATGCGTCCTGTTGTCACAGTGCTGTGAGGAACGGGTGTCAATTATTGGCGTCGCACCCGGTTTTATAGTAGTTTTGGCGTCACTCGTGACAAAACAATGTTGTTTAGTCGATTGTTTACTGTGCACCGTTGTCACAACAAACTAGTTTTCTAGAACCTTTTGTTTCTGTCTGATTCAGACCGCAGCACTTGGTGTCGGGAATGAATCAGTTCTTACAATCACTAGATATCACATTCCGGCGGGATCCGAGTAACGCCCGACCACGCATCAACAAACTGAACTCGGTCAAAGATACGGAACAGAAGAAAAGTGGGAACTATTTCTTCCTTGAAGATTAGCCAATGATTCTTCGTCACGTCTCTTCTACTTGTCCCTCTGATTTAGACTGATATCTTGGCATCTAACTTGAGTGCCCTAAAATCCTGAAACTTGTACACAGTCGATGGTTTATTATTGTTGGCCTGTCCCTTCTTCCACTCAGGATCCGCTTGTACCTACTGGGTCTTTTCCGTACTAGCGATCTGTTTCTCCCAATCATTGTTTTCACGCACGTGCTCTGTCGAGATGAAAAATACTTCTGTGGCTTTGGCGTTTGCTCAATGATTTCCTCCAATTTGGGATTCCCTGGGCTGTTTTGTTGCGATCACCTGACTCTCAATAAATTTCTTCTAACTCCTTGGCACATGTACAAGGTATAGCGGGATGCTAGCAGTTATTTTACTTTCAACCGCGAGTCATCAGACATGCAGTGTATGT
Organism: Opisthorchis felineus; assembly: GCA_004794785.1. NCBI lineage: Eukaryota > Metazoa > Platyhelminthes > Trematoda > Opisthorchiida > Opisthorchiidae > Opisthorchis > Opisthorchis felineus. The sequence goes on along the minus strand of SJOL01006352.1, from coordinate 106,100 downwards.
ACGAAAAAGCTTTCGCAATAAAGTGGAAGGAACAGGCGGTCACTAGTTGAATAAAGTAGCGTGATTAAAATCAGAGGCCAGATACTTTGCCTCAAGACATTCTGTGCACAAAGTGCAAGCTGGGAGTTTTCATAAGGACCAACAGAGCAGTTTGCACTAGTTACATAACACAAGACGAACCGTTTGGAGCTATTTGTTCACATATTTAAGCGGGAGACTGGCAACTGGGAGTGCCTCCTTCTCTGTCGTGAGTGCCTCCAGCAACTAAGAACTGGTTAATTGGGTAACTCCTTTCACCTGGAGGCTGGTTGACACTACGTTCAACGCGGTTCTGTTAAATGTGATATTATAAAAAGAGAACAGAGCTTCTCAGTCCTCTAGGAGACGACAGCAACCGTACACCGAAGGTCACAGGACAGAGGTAAGCAGTGGATGAGGACACGGGTGGATAAGCCGACATTAGAAAATACGTAAATGGTTTCGGAGGAACAGGTTGGGGCAAGTTAGTAAAAGGAGAGAAGACAGTCAGGTGCGAATTATCAAACCACGCCGATACAACTTAGGCGGCAGATAAGTGTAACAACGAGAGTGTTTCATCACACTTGTCTGTCATCTATGTAATCCGCCAATCTTGCTGTCGCGTAGACTTACATTGGCAGAAACTACTGACCTCTAGCGAGCAGCGTGGCCGAACACACTACGATACATCCCTAAAGGAGTACTACAGCTGACCAAAAAAGACAAGACGAAAACATGACCCGAGATTTTCGGTAACCAAGCTCCTACTACAAAAAAGTAGACCGGAAATATCTGAAAATATCAGAGAGACTCTAAACCAACGACGATCTATGAGGCTTCACTAATCAGAATTGTCCAGTTAGCGCTGCGTGCAGATCAAGTTTTTAAGCATTCTGACATGGCTTCAATCTCGTGACTTTAATTAGTGAGTAACTGCTCACTGACGCTTTCCTGTACGTACATCGCAACTTTTACGTCTCATGGCCTAGGAGTGTTGGCAGCTGTATTTGTGAAACTGGAACAAACTAGACAATATGACCGCCGGGATGCCCTGCTACGACATTCTGAAAGATGATGGATAGCAAAGTCGTGCGAAAAATCAAGATTATGAAATTCCTCATCATTCTCCAGCTTCGTTCTCGTAGACTTTGCAAGGCCGGCCGGCAAAAGCTATTGCAAAGGACGATCTAGTGGATATAGGAAGCAAACAGATTGGAAAAATCATGTATGAGCATAATAGATAAGGAAACAAATTCAGTATTACGGACGGAACTATCTTCGCTAGCAGCTCCCCCTCGGAAGCGAAGAGGAGGCATTCCCTTATACTCATATGTGAGTTGCTCCTCAGTTACTGGCCAACTGCTACATTAAACAGGTGTCAGAACCACATTAGCAAGCACTCCTTGACCTGACTTGACTTCTTGGCAAATAATGCAGCTTGGGAATTGCACACAGCAAAATTTGCCGGGATAAATATATATGTATAATGTCACAATATCTGTTATAGTTAACAAAGCTTGGAAGTAGGCGACGTAACGAGAGACCACCCGATATCTATCGAGCTCCAGAGATTATAATTGTTTTCGATGTTATACCTTGTTATGTGGCTCGTATTCTATTTTAGCTACTTAGGAAAAAAGCCGCGTATTCGTAATTAGCTGGAATGCAGGGGCCGACGACGATCGCACAACTTCCCCACATTGCGTTAACACTAATCCTCTTCTGACACTGCGGTGCCCGATACGCTGTTTCCGTCATCCGTTGATTTTACGCATCCCACCGCCTCGGGATGCCTACACATGAAACGCGTCTACCGTTACTGAATACATACAAATTCTTGAGGTTAGATGTGTAAACCCGACAAAAAACTTTAATTAAAACAGATCAAACCAATGTTGTGGAAGCAATACCTTCCAACGACATATACAGTGACGGAATAGTTTTAATGAGGTTGGAGGTCACACCAATCACGAGGGCTACTCACTAGCGAGCTATGCCCTCAAGATAAGCTAATCGATCGTTCATGTGAATCAGTTAAAGATCGGTGCGTGGTCGGTAACTGTTGGGTCATGAACGAAGAAAGGTACTGATGTACAGCAACAAATAATCGAGCAACAGACTGGTTGCAATCAAATCTAATAGATCCACAACGATAATCAACACTTCTGGTCAATCCAGCACGATTCAGACTCAGGGGAACGATTCTTATAAAAGTAAGCTGATAACGAGCGCCACGGGCCGGAGCTGAACCCGTCAATCTGACTGTAAGCGTTATATAAATACAACAGCTAATTCGACCTGCCCCTAATTACCGAGTGTGAAAATTTTTTTCATGTGCGACAGCAACCCACGTCCGAGCAGATGCACTAAGACAGCCCTTCACTTGGGAGTCGCTCGGGAACCGCAATGAGGGAACATGATGTTCTTCGGACGGAACACGCTACTCATAAAGCTGTCAGAAACTTAACCGCCAACTTTCCCCGAGCTTCCGTCAAGCTTTTGTTCTAATTAAACCCAAATCGTACGGTATTAGCGAAATACCTTTGCTTGCAAACTAACTCGGTTTTAGAGGGAGACTCAACTGAATCCCAGCTCCTAACGATGATTGAAACAAGGTATCGGTCGTCGATGACGTGGATAAAAACGAGGACATAAAGTACCAAACGTCCCCGTGACAAACCCCAGCATACAACATGTGAAAAGAGGGGTCTGGTACGCTTTTTTGAAAAATGTAACTGCCCTACCTAGAGACCCGGTTCATCAATCCAGGTTGCTCCAATTTCTGGACAAATCAGAAGTGAATCCATCCCGGTATTAACTATTAAGCAAGTCGCTATCGAGAATTGGTTTCTCCTTTACTTTTCATGGTGAGATATGCGTCTCTGTTTTCGGATGGCGAAAGTATAGCAGGCTATCTGGAAAGGCAAAATTTCCCGCGTTGGGACCCTCCCCCTATTGTGGCTTCCAAAAGTACGCAGTGTGATTGCAACGAAAAGTAAAGTAGTCCGGACGGTATGAATACTAGGGTGTGAAATGGTGGGGTACCTCTGAACCGGATATGGGTTGAGATGTTGAGCACCTTGTTTCTGCTAATGTGACGTTTCAGTCGGTTGCTGTTCCATGATGAAGGTCAAAACTCCAGAACACTCCATTTGAAAGCAAGCGTTGTGGGACATCATGCACACACGTAACGTTGTAAAGCTGTGTACGAAAGTCTGCTGCCTGAAAAGGTCATTTCCTAAAAAGTGAGTCAAGGCAGTAGAAAATTTATCGACACCAGTGGTCGCATAAGCGCGCGTGCATTACACACCTAACAATCAACACTTGCGCTCGACAGTCAGCGGCCTTCCGCTGAGCTTGCAACTGATTGACCAACAAGAAGAGCCAACCGCCTTATGAATGGGTGCTTTACGTGATACTGTTAACTCTGTTCATCCGGTGTGGCCATGGGAACATGACAACTCAGTTCTGGGAATAAACCAACGGTCACTTACATGACCTGCATTGCTACCATTTCCCCAACAACTTTTTGAGTGTTCAGTCAATTTGTCAATTTTCTCCTATCTCCCTAGCATTTACGGTTTACACAGAAAACCGGTAACTTCCCACTAACCCTTTTAAGTGATCGGAATGGTGCGAAAACTAGGACAGTTGTCCTACGCATTATGTGGTGCACACAATGGTTCTCATGCGGGGCAAAGGAACAGTATGGTATTTCAGCACACGCAATCCATTAACTTTGGCTCTATATTAGACGATGTGTAATTCTGGGCACCGCACTTTGCTTTCGCGTTATCGATGCCCTAGTCACACAGAGGAACAGCAACGGACCCCGGGGTAGAGCATCAACATCAAAGTTCCTTACATTGCTCATCGCGCTCCTTAACCACGAAAGTCTAATTTTATCCCGCCATATCTGCCTAAGTCTTCAAATACCGAGAAATGCACTTTTGACCTACCTTATAGTGGCAGTTCTTGAAAGGCTTATCCGGTTTAGGCATACACTTCCAACCAGATGGAGCCACAGTACGATGTGCACTACTTAGGGGGTCTCATAAACCAAACAAACTGGCACAACAGCTATGTTGCCAAAGCCGTTTCACCAGGTTAAAAGGCGACGGCCGTCACCATCATGTGTCAGACTCAGGTGTTTAACCTAATTATTTGAAATCTCAACTCCAACTATATCAATCGAGATTCCGTCCTGCAGGTGAAGTCAATTTACGCCGAAAAGCGACAAGCAATGTATATCTCATTAATCTCTATGTGGATGGCAACCCGCAACCTCCTAGCAGTTGATGTTTGCTCACGATCGCCGATGTAACGAGGCTGACGTGATGGTTACCACCGGTCTCCTCGAAACAATGGTTACAGGGTGAATCACCAGCATCTCACAAGCCTAATCTCATCATATACCACTAACGAGTGCAGTAAAACATGTGCCAAATGTTTCCAGACTCAAGATGAGATCTCAACGCATATGTTCGACACGGAACAGCGTTCGCCGAAGGTCGTGTGGCGGGGAACCCGTTTGACAAACGGGTTCGCGGATTCGAGTCTGATCTCCAGCCTTTGTGTACCTGCGTTCTTATCATTAACCGAATCCTTAGCTAAGGTACATAATCGTATTCCGTGAACAGTCATGATCAAACAGGGTCGGTGTGGAGCAACCGAAACCGGTTTGCGTAGATAAGTACACAGCGGAATTCCGAAAAAAAACGGTCAGTAAGGCACTGGAGTTAACTTTCTGCAATAACCGGGTACTTGTAGCAAAAAAAATTACCTTTGAGGAAGAACAAAAAGACTGGGTTTCAGGTAAGTTTAGGCGGAAGTATTCGAAGTTAGATGATAGAAAAATAAACATAGATGAACAGGGTGAACAAGCAGCAGCTCCTCGGGAGGGTATCCGTCCGACCAAAAACCGGGCGAATTAGAAAAAAAGTTGGCATATGTTTGTTAGGTGGTCACATGTTAGGGCGGCAAGTTTGGTAAAATCAAGATATTTGAGGCAAGCCAAATTCGTCCACCGGAACTCCACCCTGAAATTTAGGAGTTACAGGTAAAACTCTCGTTCAAAGATAGGAACAATGCAATTAAGTGAGCAGTCAATCAACCGCGCTTCCTATCAGCCACAGCCTATGGTCGCAAGTGAAGTCTCAAGTCTCAACTCACGAGGAATATTACTGTGCAGTCCGAGGGAGTGATATTTTTAGATAAGCTACTAGTCCAATTTCATTATTTCCATGACGTATTCAGGTGAAAGTCCATGAGTAGTCTACGTACGCCTGTAGCAACCATGCCCCCAATAACTTGAAACCTATTGAACAATACACTTGGTATAGACAGAACAGTCTAGGAAGGTAGGTACGCGCATGCCATAAGATGGGACCAGGGAATAAACGCAATGTAACACGTATCCAGGCTCATTCGTTTAGCGGATGTAGGCCGCAAAAATAGATTTATGGAACCAATAACTGGCAAGAAAATTCATCCGGATATACATGCTATTAACGTCATGGTCCTAACGATGACGCTAATGAGGATCGTGATGATGACGGCAACGATGGTGATCATGGTGATGACGATGGCGATCATGAAGACAACTGTGATGAACACGAGGATCATAGCGATGGTGATAATGATGACGATGACTGCGAATGTGCTGCTGCTGCTGCTGATGATGATCCTGATCATGGTGATGGTGGTAATGGCCAACACTATGGCGATTATTAGCGATCATGATGACGAAAACGATTACTATGGAGATGATAATGATGATGGTAAATGACAGCAACGATGATGGTGAGGGTGGTGGTGGTAGTGGTAATGGTGATGACGGTGGTGACGCCGTTTTTGGTGGTGGTCCTGATGATGATGATGATGATGATCGTGACCATGGAGGTGATGATGGTGACAATGATGACGATGATCGCGATGATAGTGACTCGGATAATACTGATGATGATAATGAGGATGAGGGAAAGTGCTTCGCACTACCGTACTGTTATCGGCAACTACAAAGGAAAATTGTAGTGTGGTGACATGCGAGTCACCCAGCTTGTTTCCAACAAGCTTATGCGACTGCACACGATGTGTACGTCTGAAAAGAGTCACACAAGAGCTTTCATTCGCCATGTGTGGGGACTACCTTTTCTGAACAACAGACCATTCACTGAGACAGCATACAGTACTAGAATAAAACTAACTGAACACACGTACCACAGTGGATTTGCTGCCAGCAGCCGATGCCGGAACTCCTTCACCGGGTACACTTGTGTTTGGCACTGACGGTGCGTTCAAGGCCTCATCCAAATAGCCACTGTCTAGACCAAGATCATCACCCAAGGCAGCCAACTCTGCCTCGAGTTCACTTTCGTCCACATCTGGTGTAGCGTAATTCTGACCAAGAGCATCTTGAACTTCATCTGCTACGGAAAGCATATCAGCTAAATCATCCTGAACATCCTGGAAGAATTTATATTTGAAAACAGCGATGTTAATAACCGTGATAAAAATTACACAACAGGAATGGTTACGTGAATATTGCCAGTATCAGCCGTGAAGATAGTAGTGGAGTTAAGCAGTGACAAATGAAGCCAATGAAGACCCAGTCTAAGTTGGTCCCACCACAAAAATGAGCAAAGGGGCTTGCTGCTGATATCGGTAGATAGGTTACGCAACCATCCATTGGGGTTCCACCGCCTAGCTCACTGCAGACAAGCTAGGTCAACAATCTGTGATATAAAAACATGTCACCTGATAAGAAGCTCAGAAGGGATGTTTCCGGTGTCCTTCCCACGGAAGGATGATTAAACTTTGGTGGATATTTTGACTAGAAGCGAATCCATAGCAATTGCACCTAAATTTCCTAATTTAGATACGGCGCCTGATAATAAAACGCCACAATTGCAACAGCTTCTGAGCATTCAAGCCAAGAGAAATCACCCGACAAGAGAATCAGATGAACAGTGGTAAGTTATGCCAGCAGCGCTGGCGACTTTAAATGAGTATGGTCGAGAGAGGTTGGTATGTCAGTCTGGCTTGATCATTATAAAATCCTCTCGGAAAGCTCCTGAGAAACCTGCTACTCCTGTGAATTCTACCAAGAATGATGTATTGTGATGTATACACATATTCTTCCTTATATGTTTCCTACGTACCTATCCTGGACTTTGTACTAACGACTTTGAAATCGTTGACTCGAAGAGAACCTTCCCCGATGCAACAAACACTTTTACTGCACCTATCGATCCCCGACTGGAGATGATGCATCCTATCTTTTCTATTTTCGTGGAAAGTTAATTGCGAATAGCTACTTCAATCAGACACCACAGCATTTTCGGCGTGTCCAACGTCCGCGATAACAAATGGTGTCTGTTTTCTCCTAGATGGGCTGTGGTCGAGTTCTCTTACATCACCAACTCCACTACCTATTGTCTGCTTTCCATCCGAGTGTCTGAGTGCAGTGACGCCAGAGCCCAAAATCATGCTCTTTTTGACGACCACCTGTACCTCCATAGTTCTTTTGACCACCGTCTTATCAATCTACCTGATCCACCTGCTCTCTCATGATACACTAGTTCCTCTTTGTGCATTCTGATAACAGTTTCGTTGAAATCCCAAAACACCTCCCGCTATAAAGCGGAGATTTTCGCTAAACTTACCGTCCGCTACTCTCCTATTTCTTCCTTTAGTTCTGTATCAGTTTACTCAGTCTCTCTGACCCACTCACCGTTATCGATTATCATCACGAAGTGTTCGCTGTCTCCTATCACAACTCAACACTTCCAAACCACATGGTTCGGATGGTATCCTTATGTTGCTCCGCTACTGTGTTCCTGAGCTTGATCCAGACAGTTTCAGGGTTCTTTCATCTACCAGTATCCACTGGTGTTTTTCTTTCAGAGTGGTAAATCCATTTGTCTTCCGCATTCCTAAATGTGACTCCCGCCCTGACCCCAGCAACTACCGGTCCATTAGCCTCGTCTTGTCCAAATTTCATGGATCAATTCTGACCAAACGAATCTGCAATCTTGAAGACAACGCCCCTCCAATTGACTGTCAATATGAGTTCAGGCTCCATCGCGTCAGGGGTGATATGTGACTATCTGAACTCTTGGTGAAACCAATGTGGTTGTTCTTAACATATATCCTGCTTACGCCCCTACCGACTGTAGCTCTGACAACACCATGGACAACTTTAAAGACACCTAGGTGACTTGTTGCGGCCAGCTAGGCGCTCAGATGTGCTGGTTGAAGGAGATCTGAATGCATAAGCGGACAGACGTAGCGCATCTGAGACTCATATGGATGTTGGGCGGTCGACATGGATTGGACTCGATACATAAAGGTGAGATGGCTCAGTGGTCAGAGCGCGAATTTACTGACCGGAAGGTCAGTTGTTCGAACCAGACCTCTCCATCTCGACTTTCTCTGTATAGGTTTGGGCAACCTGGCAGTATCCCAGCCCTAGTGCTTCCTTCTGGTGGAATGGCAGTTGGACACCGAAAGGGTGCTACAGCTGAACGATTTTTTTACATACGGTTTATGGCGAACAACTACCTCAGCTATGTGCTAACTACAGACTGTTGTTATGCAGTACTAACTCTCGAAATAACCGAAATCGTCTGGCAACACGTTGTCCTGCAACAGCGTGCCTGCCATAGACCCCAATAATATTAATTATATATATATATATATATATATATATATATATATATATATATAATATCCGTTCAGATGTAGCACCATTCGGTGACTGATTTGCGTGCTATTCGAAGGGAGCACGGGGGCTCACATACTGCCAAGGTGCCCATGCATAGACAGCAGCAATCGAGATGCAGAGGTTGAGTTCCAACTACGAAGTTTCCAGTCAGTAATTTTACGCCTTAACCAATGAGCTCCCTCGAGATCGACAAGCCCAAACTTATCACATCGGCATCAGTCACCGATGGGAGGAACTGTACTTTACTACCGGTCGTTTAGGAACACTTATGTGGATGCTAATTATGTCCTCATACGGAGTCGCTTCTCTTTTCACTTTACAGGGCCGCATAAGGGGCGGAAAAGTCGCAAATCAACCGAGAGGCTGGCAGATTCCAAAGTCAGGTGAACCAATCTGTTAGGCGGAATTCCGCCTTACAGCTCGCAGTTAGGCGCTGCTCAGGCCAAGAAGCATATCCCACACGAAGTTGGCCAAAAGATCAGACCGCTTGCCAATCCAGCATCAAGGCGAACTCTGATTGGTCGAAAGTCTGGACCCAACAGCCAATTATGATCCAGTATCTGTCGAATGCCGGTTGCCAATGACGCATCCAGGTGTCGGAGTTTCCAGAATGTTGTCGCCGCAAACACTTTATAAACGACGTGCTGTACATTTTTTGAAGTAGTTTTGGCCGTTAATACACGCTGTGCATCTTTGGTGGTTGTTTTGATGGGAATACTAGCCTGGAGGGTTGAGACCGAGAACTAAGCTGAGAAAATACCGTTAATACATTATCGGAACTTATTCTGGAACCTGTTCCAACTGCTCCACCGTCGGATTGGAATTCGTGCTGGAAGGGGATTGCCACATCTTTCCACAATGCTGGGAGTTTCATCTGTGGCATGGAGCTAACAGGTCCGTTCAAGTACCGCACATCAGACAGAACAGTGGTACTGCTTGAATCTCGGGAAAATAATCCCTGTGAGCTACGAACAACGAATCACCACAAGTCAAGTAAAACTTAGCGTGCGCCAAAGAAATTGAAGAGGTGCAGTAAGCCTGGATTGGCCGAGTTAATTTCACTTGATCCGTCCATGCAACTTGTCGGTACTTGACTCCCGCTTCCGCCAACTGTGGTAGAGCAAAAGGCACGGCAGCTTGAGAAAACCCTTTATGGAGACGAAGGAAGATTAGTACAACTGTATTTATGAGGTCCTCACAGAATGTTCCACAAGGTTACGCTAGAATCCTCGTATCCTCGTGACAAATCTGCCCAATCGACGTGACGTTCGGTTATTAAGAGCGGCTGGCCTCCGGACAACTGTGAACTCGGGAACCCCGGCGGCCTCAAAGGTTTATGACTGAATGTGTTCACTCAAGCGCCATCGAGCATCAAAATGAAAGTGTACGCGACACTCTGATCAACGGGCCTCAGTCTGCCACCATCAGAGAAGACTTCTGTCTCATACTGAACTCACTCTGGATGAAGCACACGAATTGGCTAGGCCACTAGAACTGGCTCACAAACGAACTGTCATATTCGCACAACCAACCGGCATCATTTTCTGCGGCCGCAGCGGCTTTACACAAATGTAGGGTTACCTCGTCACACCCGATCTCCCCTGATCCCACACCCTATCTCTAGTCAATCAGTTCTGTTATTTTGACGGTCGTTCTAGGCATCCACGATCCAAGTGCCGGGCGAGAGGATCGATTTGTAAATCGTGTGGCAAAACAGGTCATTTTCGCCGCTTGTCAATCCAAATGTATCAAACATCACTCAAATTGCACGACTGGTTTTTTCTTATCTTCTCTGTTAACTGATGCGACCCCGAGCTGTTTGTCCTGCACGGTGATTAACATTAAAGCAAATGGAATATCGCTTCAGGCCCTCATAGATACAGGAAGTATGGGCAGTTATAAATCGCCTATGGTAGTTCGTACACATGGCTGGGAGATATACGCTAACGTTTCCGTGATTACCGTGGCATCTACGTTTGTGTCGTGTTCAGCTAGCCGCTACTGCTACGTATCCATCGATTACAGAGGTAGCGTTCACGAAGAAAATCAAACTACTGGTGTTACCCAATCTATATGCTGACGTGCTGTTAGGCACACCTCAACACGCCAGTTTTCGTACGTTTTCATAGGATGATACTTACCATAAGCTCAAAGGTGGTGCGGCTAGACTGATACGGGGATGATTCTCACATTCCAAACAGCTTTTATAAAAACCGCAATGATAACCGATGTCTGCCATTCCTGTGGTACTTTACCTTCTAAATGAACTGCATGAGGTCTCAAACTATGAGCCAGTTCTTGTCCCATCCTTAAATAAGGTGGAGGGTGCTGCGTATGTCTTGGGAAGTTTAACTTCGTTTTTTGACTTCAATTTCTGCCACGATTGGGCCGTCCACATCTCAGTAGGAAGCTGGTGGTGCGCTGATAGTTATTCTGGACACGTGAAACCAGAAACATTGTTCTCCGAAGTATTCTGCCAAAAGAAGTGGACGGGGGGAGTTCGAATGAGCTATCCTGTTTTGCAATAAATTCACCAAACTGTTTAGTTGAATTCGACTGATTCCAAAATCCACCACTTTTCCCATTTCTTCCACCAATTTTCCTGACCAGAATTCAGACTGCACGCCGGGCGTCATTTCAGGGAAAATAATCCTCAAACTGCAACACCCTTTAGGTCCATAACTAACCAGATGGGAACACTGGTGCTTCAATGCCAAACAACCATGTCGAATTATCTACATAAAGCATCGTAACAAAAAGAAAAGAGAAATGGGGAAGGAAGTGGGATCTAATAGAGGTCTACAAAAAATAGATCCCCACCAACATTCAGTCAGACACCTTGGATGGGAACAGGGAACATGGGCGACAGTGAAAACAGTTAGCCGTCATATCGTTCAGCGTCTCCATACAAGGACAGAAAGTGTCAGTTGGACCCCACCCTGGAAGACGAACACCCACACTTTTCGTAACATCCCTTATTCCCTTCTAACATGTCAAATTCCGCTCACCTCTGGGCTTCCGACACTCCGAATTGGCCACGGAAGATTACGCTCTTCTCGGAAGACAGTGATTCGGCAGGCATAACACATGACCTTGAACAGTGTCAGTCCCATGACTGACACCTGCGGGGCTTTGTCGCCAGTATCAAGTCGATAGTGAAGGCACTAGCCTTTTATTAGTGAGCCTGAAGAAACCTTTACGTTACCTCACAACGTAGATAGGAAGATGGATTTCTGTGAGATCATGAGAAACATGTGACTCAAGCGATCATACGAGTAGATACGTACTATCCGTCTGAATGGTCTTTTCGGCGGCTTCTCCACTCAGCTCTGGCTACCAATGCTTTACTGGCACACCATTTGATGCAACTCTTGCAGCCGGTTTACCAGATTCATATGGACTAAGTTTTTGGCAATACACTCCACGGCCCTTTTTCTCTCATGAATCAAACTCATCCGATTGTAGTTTTTTTTTAAGTACATTTAGCTCCACCGTCGTCGAAAGACCTCATTACTTCCTATTTTTATACGTCCGTCACGAAGAGACTGGACCTTACCGTGGTGTGGCGGTTTGCGCACCTCAGCGACCCATTGAGCTATACTGCGGGGTGTCCCCGCGACACTCACAGTCTCTCATACAAGGTTGGTCAATGGTTAGAGGTCTCCTGGTCCTCCAGGTTGCGGCTTGGAACATATGGCGACTTGTTCCGTAGAAATGGTAATGCATTTGCATTTCCTGCCAAACACCGCTGCCTTGCGGTTAGGCTTTTGAGCCAACGGCTTTGGTTGAGGACCCTAATTGTCCTTCTGTCTAGATGTGGGCGCCCTGGCAGTATCCCAGCCCTCGTACAACCATGACATTTACAGTTAACAATACTCTCATGCCACATCGGCCGTCGCGTGGTGCCATCAGCCGGGTCGCCTTACTTGCTGCATACAGCAGGGCGGGTAAGCGAAAACATGCTACTGCTGACGCCTCCCTTCTT
>SJOL01006352.1:74977-91292 GCA_004794785.1 Opisthorchis felineus | reverse complement strand
CCCTTACAATTCAAGGAGAACGACTCGAGGTTGTGGTGAACTTCACATACCTTGGTAGTTGTATTAGCTCTGTCCGATGAAGTCAGTGCACGAATGTCAAAGGCCCGAATCACGTTTGCTAATTTGCGTCACTTGTGGCGTCAAAAAGGCATATCATTGAATCTCAACTGTCGCGTGTACCAGGCTACAGTAAGGGCTGTATTGTTGTATGGTTTGGAGATGTGGCCTCTGCGGACAGACAATTTGAAGCATCTTCGGATTCTTGACCACTGATGCCTCAGAAGTGTTGTTGGTTTCGGATGGCTCCAACGGATTTGTAACAAGGCTATCAGAAAACGAGTATTTGGTTGTGCAGCGTGTACTTTAATCGCAGAAAACATGCAGCAGCATCAACTGCCGTGGCTCGGTCATGTGCTGCGAATGCCGGAACACCGTTTGCCGAGACAAGCGTTGTTTTCCGTGCCTCCTTTAAAATAGCGCAAACCGCGAGGTACGCAGTGTATGAATTGTCGGAAGGGTGTGAAGGAGATTGCGAAGAGTTTTAGTGTTGTTGGTGCGGTATGTCTTCCGGGTTGGGGTCCCCGTGTCCCCCTCGTGAGCTTGGCTGGAGACATTGCAAGAAATGGCGGTTGATCGATGTCAGTGACGTTCGTGCTGTCAGTTTCTTTCCAGATTGTCTGATTGAGCGTTTGGAGGTATGGGCATCTCAGAGTGCTTGCGGTAGGCCAACTTCAGGTCCCATTCCTCACCCACTCTATTCTCTTCTTTTCACTCTAAAGCTTTAAGTATAATTAGATAAGCTTTGTGGTTGTACGGCAGTGAAGCATCGCTGTTAACATTGATGTTGCTGTCTTTGATGATGATGATGGTGATCAATGTGGCTTGATGCTCGTGTACTTGAAGGCCCAGTGATAAGCCTTTTTCATGCCGCAAGCGGCATAAATTGACAAACGCAATTTCGGCCTTTGGGATTCGTGTGTTGACTTCGTCTGTCACAATAACGTTAGAGCCAATGCAACTTTCGAGATGAGTGCAACGTTCCACAACTTTTAATGCCACTCCCTGAGTTCTTTGGAGTCATGTTCGGCGACTGTGTATCCGGTGGTATGACATCGCACTTGGTGGGCGCAAAGTCGATGCTTAGAGATTGGACGACACTGGTCAGTTTTTCTAGTAATGCCGGCGCTTTCTGTTGTTTTTCGAAAAGGAGAACAATGTCGTCCGTATATTCCAGATTGATATGGTTTTCGCTCGGAGAGATATGAGCACTGGGGTTTTGGAGCACTTCCAGATTTAGCGGTCGAGCGAGTCCTTCTCAATTCAAGATGGTCACGCCACGCTGATTTCCGGTGGCTTAGGTCTCCGGAGGTGGGGGGCCGTTCAAACGGATCAAGTGAAGCAACTTTCAGACATTCCTGGCTTCTTGGCCCTTTTCCATTTCTTTGGTCCTCCGCGTCCACCATGCTTCGCGGTCGGCGCGCACGCTAACTTTCACTCGACGTCTGATTATTCGTCACGTTCTGGACCGGCAGGATCATTTCTTCGAGATTCAAATAGTGCTACTGCTGTGTCCGATACCCAGTGTTTGAGCGGGCCTGGCAGCGCCATGCCACGGACAAAACTGTGCAAATATGTGGCAATCTCGTTCCGGAACCAGCTAACATCCGACAGTGGACCAGTTGGAAAAATCCATAAGACGAATCTGATAAAATCGTCTAACTACAGGGTCTGCAAGTCTCGTAATTTCTAAGTTATTTGTCTGCAACTTACGTGACCCTAGAAAACGGAGAGGAGTGATTTCGGAATAGCGCGTGGTTCAAATCTATAAGTGTGTGGCAAAAAACGAAAGGCAGTCAGTTATTGGTCGCATCATCGGTAACCGATGACGATGTTGTGAACTTAGGTTCGTGGCTAGCACGCTGTTAGAGTATAACATGTGGTCAGACGATTTCGGTTATTTCGAACGTTAGTACTGCATAACAACACTCTGCAGTCAGCACATAGCAGAAGCGGGCGTTCACCATTGCCTGTATGTACCGATTCCAATTCATGTCGGCCGCCCAACTGGGTCTCAGATGCGCCAAATTTGTCCGCTTGAGCATTCAGATCTACCACAATCCCCACGATATCTGAACTCTTAGCTCACCACAACAGCACACCAAGGCGTCCTAAAAGTTGTCCTTGCTGTTGTCAAAGCTACAGTCGGTTGGGGCGTAAGCAGACACGACAAACACAAAGCGATCAACTTCGCTTTGTGAGACTCATTCACGGACACTGCCAGAAGAAATTCAGAGGCGATTGTCAACGTGTATCCAGTCAAGGAAGGGTCGTTCCACCCGGTGCCTTAGGACGATACGGGCCCTTGTACATACTACCGCAGCGGTCTCTGAATCCCCAGAAGTGCGCAATTGGAAGCCAGTAGACAGTGATGATGAAGTTACTTCGACCTCTATTATAGCTCTTGAATTCTTGTCTCTGACACACAGCACACAACAATGTCAAGTGAGTCCAGTGTGAGAGGAAGAGCAGCTTGTCCTGCTTGCTTCGGAGTGCGAACATTAGAAGCAGCAGTTTGAAGATTGACTTCGAGATATTTGAGACTATCAGCACCGGCTGACGCAATGTTGCAGCCAAAACCGATGAGGCACAAACGGGGTTGTCAGCCCTAACTGACGGGCCTACTGTTAGGAGGACTGGCTCCAAACGAACAAATCCGCTTTGCTAACGATTTGTCTTGTATACTGAAACCTTGTTTCTACATTTCAGCCTCTCACTGACATCCTGTTAGCTCTTTTTATATTTTGGTCCAGTTGAATTCCATATCGCGGAACGATCCACTTGTTTGCAGTATAACTTCCTCGAGGTTGTTTGTCTTCTCCATTCCGGTGAACTGACGAGTCTGACTGATACATCATCAAAGAGGATATAACACCTACAAAGAAAGAACTATTATTGGGAAGGGGGATGGAAAAGAAAATGCACGAGAGAAGGAAGTGAGGCGTCAGCAGTAGACTCTTCTCTTATCCGCCCTGCTGTATGGGGGTAATCAAGGTGACCCAACTGACGACACCATGTGACAGGCGATGTGGCAAATAGTATTATTAGTTGTGGATATCACTGTTGTAGGCGGACTGGGGTACTGTCAGGGCGCCCAGACCTAGATGGGAGGACGATTAGGGTCGTCGACCAAAGCCTTTCGCTCAAAAGCCTGGCCGCAAAGCAGCAGTGTTTGGGGGAAATGCAAGTGCATTGCCGTTTTTAAAGAACAAGCCAGCACGCGTGTTTAAACCGCCAAAACTGGAGGACCAGCAGACTGTGTTGCTCAGACCCCTAACCATTGGCCAATCTGGTATGAGGGACTCTGCGAGTATCGAAAGGATACCTCCCAGCATAGCTCAATGAGTCACGGAGGCACACAAAGCGTCAAACCACGGTAAGATCCAGCCTCTCCATGATGGGGACCAGAAAACTGTTAGACGGACTTCCTCCTATTGCCAGCCTGGTATGAGAGGTCCTTTGAGTGTCACACGTACACTCTCCAGTATAGCTGTATGGGTTAGGGACGTGCACAAGCCGTCAGACCTCGGTATGGTCTAGTCTATGTGATGTCACTGGAGAGAATACAGAAAAATGGACGGGACAAGCAACCACCGATGGGCGTGCTTTGTATCGGTCGAGTACGGCGAAAAATGCTGCATTCTGGCAGTGTGAGTTTTCAGGCCATCACTCAAGGAACGGGTATCGACCGGGCGTACAATTTTATCATGAGTGTAATCGAGAGGGGATAATAAAGGACCCCACCCTAAACAGAAGCAGTATTCTAGGGTAGGACAAATTTGGGATTTACAGAGAAGTCGTGCAGGGGTGAGGTATTGGCCTGTCGGAAAAGAAAACAACCTTCATAGATGCTCGCGTCATGAGGACCTTGACATATGAGGACGAGGATAATTTCCCAGTAGCAGATCGGCCAAAGATGAACGAAGAGAAATGGGAAATGGCGGCAGGTCCAATTAAGAGAGGTCAGAGTGGAAGTGCAAAGGGCGATTGATACATGTAGGGACCTGAAACGTTTGACCGTTGTTGAGTTTGAAAGTCCCAGCCGAGAATGTCGGCAAGGTTGGTATTCAGGGCAGTAATGGTTTGTGCCCCATTATCATTGCTGGATTGGAACGGGACGTCGGGAGTAGATCGAAGAGAAATGGAGAGTGGCGTTGTCTGCAGAAGTAATAGTTGCTCACGTAAAGGAGGAAGTGTGGGAGAACATCACCTTGGGGAATTCTAGCACTGACTTTTTAGTCTCAAAGGTGACGCCACCCATTCTTATTGGCATAGGCGGCTGCGCTGGAAACTTCCGATCCAAGTGACCAAGTCTAGATGAAGTCCGTACAAGGGAAGCTTAACAAGGTCTGCATATCAAACCCAGCCAAATGCTTTCGATATATTAGGATCAGCCACATTCATTTCACCAAAAGAATCCAGAGAGACACGTAAGCCAAAATATCACCCCTGACGCGATGGAGCCTGAACTCATATTGACAGTCAATTGGAGGGGCGTTGTCTTCAAGATTGCAGATTCGTTTGGTCAGAATTGATCCATGAAATTTGGACAAGACGAGGCTAATGGACCGGTAGTTGCTGGGGTCAGGGCGGGAGTCACATTTAGGAATGCGGAAGACAAATGGATTTACCACTCTGAAAGAAAAACACCAGTGGATACTGGTAGATGAAAGAACCCTGAAACTGTCTGGATCAAGCTCAGGAACACAGTAGCGGAGCAACATAAGGATACCATCCGAACCATGTGGTTTGGAAGTGTTGAGTTGTGATAGGAGACAGCGAACACTTCGTGATGATAATCGATAAAGGTGAGTGGGTCAGAGAGACTGAGTAAACTGATACAGAACTAAAGGAAGAAATAGGAGAGTAGCGGACGGTAAGTTTAGCGAAACTCTCCGCTTTTTATAAAAGCGGAGATTTCCAGATGTGTAAATTATGGGATGGATTGAAAATGAAAAGGATCCAAAATGAACGCCTTTCGGCTTGCGCCTCCGATAGCTGGACTGCATTTCATGGGGTGAATTTATCTTTGACCCTTTCGATCATAGGTGAGGAACAATTACGTGGCGTAACACAGAGTTGTCGAGGGACAGGGATGTAACCGCTAGCTGTGTTATACCCCGCATGATTTCTAATCGCGAGCAAGAAGCTCTGCCAGGATACCAACGAGAAAGGAGCGAGACACCACAGCACTTATATATTATATGGACCGAAAACCCGGCTGCTGTGCGCTGATGATGTTGAAAAATTTCAGCGTTTGGCCATCGAGGTCTTCGGAGCAGTACTCGAGTCTGGTGGGACCTGACCATTAATGCTGAAGTTTTTGCATGAATTAGATGGCCCACGATAGATGTACTGATCACTAGCCATAGGCTGCGCTGGCTTGGTCGCGTGCTCCGCGTGCCAGTCGACCGACTTCATCGAAGAGCCACTTTCGCACAACCAAGCCAGTGGTGGAAACGTGCAACGGGAGATCAAACAATGACATTGCAGCGAAGTGAGGGAACTATTACCAGCAAACTCTACAGCGTTGGTCATTGCAGTCTCCCTGGATGGGGTACCCCAACACGGGTCAAATCAATGGTTAGAGACATTGTCAGACATGGCCCGGTTACGCGCTCAATAGCCCGCATGTATCCAAGCTGTCTCTCTCAATCTTCCCCATGAAAGGTCCACTGACACCCCGCTGATGATACACCAACCATATCAGCCACCGCTTTCAATGCATTGGCATCTACCCCCACCTCCCCAGATCATCGGCGAACGACACTGTGGCAACTATAACCTGTACCTCTGCACAAGTACTATGGTGAGTTTCCCAGACGATAAGCCGGTCAATGAAATCAGTTCTTCCACCTGACGCTTCCAAGGGACAGGGGACTGAAATGCCCGAAGCGACTTTTTGGACTTTGAAAGTGCAACATGCATACAGAAGCAAGGATGATCAAAAATTATACTTATAGCATACTGTGCGGACTATCGTGAAATAATAAGACCATGTCTCCCGCATAGTTCAGGTCTCCTGGTATCCCTGGATGCAAATTCGGATGATTAATCCTCAGAAGGGAAAATGTACGATAAGGCCTTGTTTAATCTAACGGCTGCAGGAGAGTTTTTCACAGTTCGTCGTGATTTACATCAAAAAGTTGTGGAATTAAAGGGCGAGGGGTACATTCACTAATTTCAGTAAACATTTCTATTTGGCCAAGCAGATGCAAAAGAAGCGACCCACTTAAGAAGTCAAAGGCTCTTTTGGAGCCATGAAAAGTCGTAGGTGTTAACAACTGGTACGTGCGCCAGTTAGTCAACCAGTTTGTCAGCCACATACCATGTGCCAAGGTTACGTTGGCTCCGGCTGCTAGTTCCATTCATGGGAAAATTGGAAAACACAAATAACCCAGCGCTAGAGGCCATGGCGTTGCATAATGCTCTAAGGAAAGGGAGAAGTGGGCAGCTACGCACTGATGGCGACATCTTTGATTCACGAGATCCACTGACCACGTTACAGAGCCATGTCTACTGGTGTCGTTAACCATTGATGAACTGACTCCCGGGTCCCCATCAGGGATGCTGGCGGTCACACCAAATGATCCTGACGGCTACTGCATTCGCAACTCGTTTGCCAGGTCAGTGACTGTCAGCTACTCTGTCGTTTCCACTCAGCACAGGGCTAGGCGAACAGATCAGTGGGGTAGCCGGTCCTCTGACATTCGAAACACACGTCCCAACCAGCGTGGATTACCCTGACAAGTGAGTAGTCCTTCTGCTGGGAGCCTGTGGCGCACCTCATTATTGCTGATCCCATTTTCCGACTAGACTTGACCAATGCCCCGCTTCTTACAGCGACGGACATTGATAGACGGGCCGTTCAGATAGTCTGTCAATCCTAACTGGGGGGCTCACTTACAAATATTTCGTCAATGTTGATTTTCTTCATTTCTCGTTTCATGTGCTTGCTCCCAACTTTCATCGCTTCAACCGTCGTTTTCGTGTCTTGCAGTGACTTGATGGCAAAGTCCGTTTGTGATACATTAAAACTTTGGTTCATTAGCTGTTCACTTTGATGTTCATAAACTTTCTTTTGCTTCAGAAGACGAAGGGCCTTCTGCTTGAGTGCATTTTTTGCGGGGCCGTCGCGCATATTTCGGAGCTGCTTTGATACAGTCTGTATCTCAGCATCCAGCTTAGCAATCTTCTTTCCCACAGATTCGTTCCTCTCGTCAATCTGCAATCCAATAAGGGGACGATATGATCTCGAGGATTACTTACGTTGACTGTAACGTCCGTTAGGTTCGTCTGCGGCTTAGCCTTGCTACTACCGAATAACCTGTTCATGTTGCTCAGGATCGCGGGGTAGCCGGCCTAAACCAATTTACTGCATTAAAACAATGACAGTTTGAGTTTGAATCGGGTCTTCCTATTGACTACGGGCCCTCAGTGTCCCATTTTCGGGTATTACAGAACAAGCGGAGAAGCGTGCGCGTTTAAATTAAATCCACTCGCTAGCAAGGCCATCAACAGTTTACATGCATTTTGCTCTAAAACTGAGGCCGGTTGATCCGGGTTGATTCACAGTGTCGAGGCACTCGCCTAAGCTACCGGGTCCGGTTTCTTCTTGTTCAGCGGCTTCCTTTCGCCTAAAAGGCACAAGCGAAAAATGGGTGTAGCAATGCTCAGCATTATCTCTGTCCCGCCCGAATTTGGGGAGCACAGAAGTGTGTCCCCAAAGACGTAAGCATATTTATTAGCTCTACGCCGGGTTTTAGTCCCAGATTTCAAAGGTGCCTCTGCAGCTAATTATTCTTCTTCCTAGTTTGGTGCTTTCGCGGACTGTCGTTCGTTTGCAGGTAGAAATTTGCTGCCTAGTAAGTCCGATTTGCGTGAGCTCTTGTTCTTTATGCGACGTATTTTTTCTAGTCGTGGTGAAAAAATTAGGTAGCCGCTACTAGTGGGATGTGCAATGCTAACTTCTGGACGCTTGGATTCGCTGTTGTTCGAGGAGTTGCGGTGAACAGGCGTCTGATTGCTTTCTTGGGCTTCCGGGCGCGGTTTTGGCCGCGGTGCCTCTATCAGCCCCTGTTGGGTCGCATGCGCGTTGGGTTGCTTCACCAAGGAGTATTCCTGTTAGTAGAATTCTTAAGAGGCTCGTTTCCGCAAAAGACTATCCCTTGAATTCAACAAGTAGCTTTTCATTTAGGCGGTGTTCAGTTGGCTTATTCGCCCGCGGTCGCTCCTCTTCTGTGCTTGGATGGACAACCCATTCGTCCACGATCATCGTGGCCGAGCAGACGTACGTATGATTTTCCATCATGGTATTGTCGGATTTGTGGATCTGGTCCCCTGAATCATGGATGGCAACTGGATCCACAACCAGGCGAGCCACTTTTGAAGTAGTGGAGCTGGAGGCCTTCAGTTTCGCATTTTTGGTGGTGGTGGGGCTCTTTCAGGAGTCCTCGACGTCGGTGGATTTAGCTACATTTTTCTGCACAGCTGACTCAACCGGCTTAGAGCTTGTGACTTGGGGGTGAGGTTCACTACTGTGTCTTTATCATCTGCTTAGGAAATTAGTGACGATAATTCCACATATGTTGGACTTTCTGTGGTGGCTTGCCTCACCATGAGAATCACTGTCACTGACAGTCGATGAGTCTACGGCGGCTGAGTAGAAGCTGAAGTCGGCAGATCTGTTGCCATGCGGAAGCTTGCTTGGTACCTCCCTTCTAATGCTGCTTTGATCCAGTTTTCGCGTCTCTAAAGTGCGGTCTTCGGGTAGGCCTTTAAGGTACCTACGGTTAGGTGTACTATAGCTTGGGTAAAATGTTTGCCTAGAAGCCCAAAATTTATTGGTAAGCTTGTTCTGTAAAACGACCCCCAGATGATCAGCCTGGACACTCTCTACGCCCGTTCACAACGGACGCTGTGGTACTCTTGACTGCCGCGTCGGACTGCTGTATCAATTTTTTGCAGCCAATGGAGCCGCAATCGGGAGTGACAGGCACCGGTCCAGGTTGCCGCTTTCTTTGTGTTTGCGTTTCCAAGGCCTTCGTAAAAATCCAAATTTTTATCGAGTGTCCCGATTAAGACGAAACCTTTGCACTGGTTTCTCCGACTTAGAAGTGGGGATTTAGTTTCATTATCGAAGGCTGTCTTACTGCTTGTGGAATGCACTGCGCCCCCGAGAAGGAGGCAACTAGAGCAAACAATCGAGACAGGCTAGACGGATTATCCTGCAAACCCGGACACATTTTACATTCGAATGAAAAGTTCAAATAATGACATGTGGTACCTCTTCCAACAGATTGAAAACAAATTTGCACGAAAAAAGTTGAAAATAAGTTCGAACGTACCACATGTTGTAACTTTGTATATCTATAAAATTGCCTCCCATCATGAATGACTGCCTTCCCGGTTATCGATTCAGATGAACAGCCCCTTTTATTTTTGATATAATTGGACTCTATTTCAGTTCGGCAAAGACCTATGCATCTTCCGTTTTCCTTGCTACGCAAATCGTTTTCAGCGCCTCAGATATATTATTTTTATACCAAAACTCTGGTCAGCCATAGATTTGTTTTATTGCATCAGTTTGCGACCCAGTTTCGATCACGAGTTGGCTGTTGATCCATATCGGCTTTGCTTGCTTTTTGGAGTACCTCACCGTTTGTCAAAAACGGTTGAGGTTTTAATTTTGTATCCGTAAATCTACTTTGCTTTTTATAGTACAGCACACTTGCGTAACCATTCGTTCGGAGTTTTGCCGGTTTGGTTGCTAACTTTGGTGCTCGTTGGTCAAACAATCGAAACGGTCGTCACACCACACGCATAAATATTGCAATCCTACTTCAAACTTGATAACATGATACATGTAGTTGTAAAATTACGAGTGTTGAAGTTGTACTATGAGATTTCCTGGAACATATCCTGTACACAATGGTAGGAGGACAAAACATGCCCAATTACACGTTTCTTTTCGCATTGGCGGTGTCCAAAGTCGTTCACCAAAGTGCTTGGACTCAAAATGTTATCTCACCCACTAGATAACATCCGCGTCATCTGCCATCCATAGTGGATTTCGTTCTAACCAACGAAAGATTCTTCTTTGATCAAGTGTTAAAATGGGCTCTACTAAGACATAGTGACCACTGAGTGCTGGCCTTTGATTTCACCTGCTATTCGGCTAGCGGCCAAGAATCTCAAACGCGGACTCGAAACTTCTCAGGAATGCCGATCTTCCTTCATCAGATTAAACTGAGGCCAGTTTCACTGGAAGAGAATTGCAGGACCATTGTTCAGAAAATTCATGAGGTTGATGCGGCGTTCGTCCCAAAGAAACCAGTGCCCAGGCGAACAGGACCGAGGCTACTTAAAAGGGTGCGGCGTCTTCTACTAATGAGGCCGAAACTCTTTCAGAAAGACAACTACAGGAGACAGATGATGGGCTGTCATTCCATAAAATGCAGAACCGCTTTCAATCAGAAATCCACCAATAAAACTACGAAAAAAGGCCACGATACTGGACTTCGCCCGGAAAGCCAAAAGGTAATTTTTGAGCTCGAGTATTATTGATTCCTCCTGTGAATCAACGGTGAACAGCGGTCATTTTTCTCTTGTGTTCTGACTACTCATGACTAACGTGACTTGCGCCCGTTTATTATAAAGCCGTTTTGTTTCTTTGCTGCTCGTCTCCCCCTGTTTCGCTTCTACTTAAGGTCTGCTTATTCCTCAGTAACCGATGCCATTAGGTTTTTGCCCGTCTGTCATTGCTTGTAAGTTCGTCTCAGCTCTACCAAGTTTCTAGCGTCCGCTCTGACAGGAAAACCGACCACCGGGGATCGAACTCAGAGCTCCTCGAAGGCACGCGAGCCTGTCGTCCACTACACCAACTCGACACTAGGAAGGCCCTATTTTTGTACTACCTATATGCCGCATCTACCACGTAGCCTTTGGTTAGAGTTGTTTTAAACGGACCTGAGCGCACAATCTGATTTGCCACGTGACACGAGCTGCCGCTTCGCGCCGTCTATTAAAGAAAGTCCCTTATCTTTCGAACGTACTGATTGTTATCTGCACGTTATCTCCCCATACGGCCAACTCACACCAACAGACCGTCCGTATCTAAATCTCTGCTGCCGCACTGACCATTTTCTGCTCCTGCTGATTGCGCCAGTATTGGCTAACTAGTTCCTGACGGTTCTCAGTACATCATCTGCCGCCCTCATCGCCTCATTGTCCACTGGATACGAACCGCGTTTAATCTGATAGTTGCAACCGTCCTGTGAGATCCTCAGCTGCATGGATCTTACAGCTATTATGCCAACCGTCCTCTCCTCAATCGACAATAACAAGGAACCAATGAGTGAAGCTTACAGACAACATTTTAGGGTCTGTATTCTGCCCCGGCTACCTCATTTCACACCATCCTGGCAAGGCGTAACTGCAGACGGCCCCTAACCGACTTCGTCTGCACAGAAGAGCATGTTCGTCAACTCTTGCACAAGATAAACCCATTCAGCGCGTTGAAGCCAGACGAGGACCATCCAAGGTTTTTGGAGGAGACGGCGCACATATTGGCGAGACATTGCTCCCTGGTGTTTCGTCAGTCGCTGTAAAAAGGCCTAGTAAACTAACTATCATACCGTGGAAGGTGATGGAATGCATTTTGAAGTGGGCCATCATGAATCACTTGACTATCAACAAATTGATATCCCCAGCGCAAAAGTGACCCCACACAGACCGTTCTTTAATGATGAACGTGCTCGTATTTGTGGAAAACTTAACACAATCCAATGAGGAATGGCCAATATCGGACATTATCTTTTTCATCTTGTCAAAAGCGTTTATCGGTGTCCTACTGGTTCGCTACTCCACAAGCTCGAGCCTTGGGCTCCAAGAAGAATCCTAAGCTGGATAAGGGCGCTGCTTTCAGACAGAGTATTTTGAGTGGAAGGTGGCTCAACCTATTTTCTTCCGTACCAGCCTGCATTGGAGTCCATCAAGGCTTCGTTTTCGGACCATCACTAGTTTGGATCTATATCAAAAATCTTTCCCATGTACTTTCATGTCCATGCTTACTTTCCCTGGCCGACTTGAAATCCTGGAGTTCTAAACCAGCGCCCTCGTGGATTTTGACTCTCCCGACACCTCCCTCTGAATGAGGAAAATTGCGTCCACGTGTCTTTCAAAGGAGTTTCCGCAAGCGCTCGGAGCGCTTGTATGGAGAGAATGGACCAGAAGACATTACGGAACTAGATACCAAAAGGGATTTGGGTGTCTAACTCTCTTCAAACTTCTCCTTCTCACCTGAGATGAAAATCGTCTCAAAAGGCATTCTTCGTTCTACGGATGACTCGGCGCACCTTCCTCCGAATTATTCGCAAGAACTTCCAGATACTCTATGGGGCCTATGTCGGACCGTTTCTTGAATATACCAACCAAGTTGATCAAGCAGAACGCGAGAAGGACGTAACCCCCATTTACCTTGCCCAACGAGGTGCTTCGAAATTGATTGTCGGTCATAAATCCGTTGTTTATGAAACGCGCCTCGCAGAGCTCGACCATTCTGCTTGAAATATCGTCGCCTCCGTGCAGACCTAATACACCCTGCTTAAAAAAGGTTTGGTCAGCAGGTTTTTTTACCGTTGATCTAACTAATACGCGGAAGCACGTATAGAGAGTTTCAAGTCCAGAAAGAGCATTTTTGGACGGCAGTTTTTATTATTTCGGATATTTGGTGTGCTTAGGTCTTTAGGAGGAGTCAAGCCCATTTTTGCTTGTGCCTTTCAAGTGAACGGAATCCGATGAAAGACAAGAACAAACCAGATCCGGGAAGCGTTTTTGGCCGCCTCAACCCCGTGTATCACCACGTTGATCGTTTAATCTACTTGTTTCCTTGGTCTGTCCTGATTATCTGGACTTTTTTGCCCTTTTTGTGTCGTATTAGTTAATTGGAGCTCAGCAGAAAATCGAAACGTTTGGCTCCATATGTTCGCATGTAAAGAATAGTTTACACAGAATTATCTGGTTGAAATTGGTGTTTCAGGTGTTTTCAAGTCAGTCATACGTTTAAGCTGTGGATTAGTGACGGCATGGCTGACGTTTTCTTTATTGAATATTTTCAAAGTCTGATATCTTTTAATTTCCGACTTGTGAAGCTCTTCAGATTTTTAGGTTTTTCTTCATCATCCTAAAGTTAACTAACGTCGTCATATGTTTCAACATGAATTTAACCGAGTTATATGAAAAACTGCACCTGCAGTCTGCAAAAAGTGACAGGCGTCGAGTGGTTTTACCGGTCAAGAATGTTGGTCGATAAATGACTTTGAGTCAGAGATGCGTAACTCCCTACGTGAAAGATTGCCGGGTTGTGGTGGTCGTGAAAGTTACGCTGCTGCGCTGTGTATGAGAGAAGCCAGGCTAACCGATCTAAACGCTATCACTACCTGCCCATTGGGGAGATATGAGAGCATACAAAACGCAGAGTTCTTATGTTTCTTAAATCTTGCTCCATCACTTCCGGATACACCAAAGGTTTATGTGATTATGATCGCCCGGTTATCGGAAGCTTTTACAGGCGACAGACGTATGACCTGTATTGACTGCCGCCCACCAGGGCAAACCGAAATTAATTTCGCCGAAACTATGGGCTTTTCAAAGTTGCGAATCTTACGCGAGGTTGGTCCAATTTGGCTATATGATTCAGTGATAAATTGTTCATAGCCTTCTATATAAGTGTGCGAACTTTAAAGGATATCGACCACCGCTGGTTCTCATGTGATCACCAGTCTACGGGACAAAGTAATAAATCAAGTCCTAACGTTTTTTAACGCTCCACAGTGTTCACCAAATTGAAGATAACATCTGCAGAATATACAGTGTAAATTTCACCAACGTGGATAGTTGATTGACGTGTGTATGCATTATACTCGTCAGACATAACAAATGGACTGAGTTTGTTAACCGAACTTTGGTACAACAGTTTTTTTAACCTCGCCTTACATCCAGTGCCGTAACAGACGATAACCTGATGCATCTTGCAGCGCTGATGAAAGTATGCATCTCTGTGAATGATCCCCATTCTCTGATGTGCGCCACTAGTTAGGAGGTAATGCAGCGTTTTCAGATAGCTACGTTTGAATTAAAAAATCCTGGTGAGGGATATTTCCCACTGAAAACCGTGACGTCACCTAGCTGGATTGCTTAACAAAGGGTAAAAACGTTGCCGGAAAGCAAGGCCAAAATTTACCTTTAATCATGATAACTGTACATGTGTTTGCTTACCTCGGGTAATTATCGTGACTGCTAGGTCCTTGTCTATGTGCGACGCTTGTTATGAGGCCTCAGCTATGCATGATAGTCTAATCCAACGGCTAAAGACTTTCTTCCATGCTCGCAACTATATACGTTGTCCCTGACCTCGGCTTCTTATTGTAGCTATCAAGCCCGTACCTATGCACGCAGCTGGTTATGAGGCCTCAGGTATGCATGGTGGCCTAATCCAAAGGCCAAAGGAGTTACACCAAACTCATACATGTTCGCGTAGTCACTTACCTTGG
Organism: Opisthorchis felineus; assembly: GCA_004794785.1. NCBI lineage: Eukaryota > Metazoa > Platyhelminthes > Trematoda > Opisthorchiida > Opisthorchiidae > Opisthorchis > Opisthorchis felineus. The sequence goes on along the minus strand of SJOL01006352.1, from coordinate 76,683 downwards.
CTATCCATAGTAACTGCCAGGTGTGAACTTATCCTTACTATAAGGCCCTGACTATACATAATAACCAAATCAAACGGCCAACGACGGTCCTTCATACTCATAAATATCTTCCGTCTGCCGATTAGCCCCGTTGGCGACAATGAGGGATCCGTGTGTAACCTGATGATTCGTCAGCAAAATTCAGTAATAGTATGCATTATTGGATGCAGCGAAGTTAGGACTAAAAGGAGTGTATAAATTTCAGTCTTAGGGTCAAGTGATATAGACTTGATCCCGGGGCTTCAGGGGCCTCAATGAGTCCTCAAACGTGTACTTATGGATGTACCTTAGCGACGACCTAGTGAGTGGGCGGGTACATGATGTCAAATCAGCTACAAATATGTCAGTGTAATGATGGCATGGCACTGCCATACCCAGTCTGATGGCACTCCCGCAACTGCCCCATATAGCTATTGTGGTATCCACCATACCTGCTTGCTTGCCCATACCCTTGAGCGCCTAATCAAAGTCTCCGTCATGGATTACCTGCTCACCACCAAGACCCTTAACAATCGGCAGTATGGGTTTATAACACGGCGGTCAGCTAACGCATGTCAGGCTGATTTCTTTAATCATATTTCGTCCGCCTACGGTGCTCGGCTGAGTATTATTCTTATCTATCTTGATATTCGCAAGGCATTTAACCAAGTCCCCCACGATGCACTCCTCAACAAGTTACGATCTACGGGGATTGGTGGCCTGCTACTAGGATGGCTCACTTCTTACCTCACAGGGAGAACCCAGGTCACCAAGATCAGGGATCTCTCCTCATCACCTCTTCCCATCACCAGTGGAGTTAATCAGGGCAGCTTGCTTTGCCCCCTACTTTTCTTACTATACATTAACAATATCACTGATTCGATCAACCATGGTTCACCTTTTCTGTTCGCCGATGATATTAAGGTAGCCTACACGTTTAAGGACAGTGACTCTGTTTCCACTCTTGCTAACATTCAGTCTGATCTGAATTCCTTATCCCCTTGGTCCTCTAACTCCTGTCTTTCTTTCGCCAAGCCCTCTCACACCGATTCCAGATTCCTCCCAGGATGCTTATTCTTAATAGACTCTCGATTCTTACTCCTCCCAAAGTGAGAGACCCAGGTCTTAGGTATTCCTGTGCGTCTAGTTTTTCCCAACATGCATGGTACAGAGTGGCTAAAGCCCGCAAGCTGTGCGCCTTCAGTCGCCGATCCTTCCACAATAAGTCATGTTCAATTGCCATCCTTAAGCAGTTTGGAAGACCCATTCTTGAATCCAGCCCTGAATTTGCTTCACAGTATTCGCAGGCATGCCGGAGTGTTGTGAAAAACGTGCAGCGCTCGTTCATTAAGTCCTTGTTTCGGCGTCATCCACACTGGCGTGTCGTCTTTGCTGTTTGTCACTTGGGTTGGATCCTTTGTGGCTGAGGCGCATTAGGTTGAACCTAGGCCTTCTGCATCGCTTAATCAACCAACGGGCTTGCATATCTGACTGCCGTCCTGAATTTTCTTCCTGCCTTCCCTACAATATCCGCAACTCTGGCTTTTTGCTCCCATTGTCAACCTGTCGAACTGTCTTTAGACAAAACTTTTTTCTTTGCCTGTATTCCGAACTATGGACCAAGCTCCCCTCGCATAGCCGTACTATATCATTTCATGTGGGCTTTCGAAGGACTCTCGATTCTTACC
>SJOL01006352.1:50431-65355 GCA_004794785.1 Opisthorchis felineus | reverse complement strand
GAGCCTGTAATCGCAACCACAAACAAATTTTTCACCTGGCCCCAACCGCCTCGTTCTAAACCGCTGAACATATCGTTCGAATTTAACCAGCCTAGTTTCCTGCCGCAATTTCGGTTTGCCTCTTCCAAAGGTTCAATTTCATTTCCGGTGTTCGATTGGCCCAATGCATATGCACTATCTCCTCATCAAAACTATTCTTTACACCTGACCTCCCTACAACAATGACACCAGTGAGTCTACTCAGCTTCAATTTAAACCATATTTTTGAGACAAAACTTGCTATGTCTCCAGATCGAATTCTTCAATCTCCATCTCCATTTTGCATTTTGTGGCCCTAGCCATTTATTCGACCGCCCAAGGTCACTCATAGCCAGCAACGGTTTTCAGTTTTAGTTCAGGTCAGCCGGCTCCATCTTTGAACTAGTCGTACCTCATGCCCACTGTCCTCTGTTTTTTTGGTTCCCGCAACTGTGGTGACTTTTCACGTGATAAGCATGCCCGTTGTGTTGTTACTTGCCGCGTTCAGGTTGTAATGACCCGATCATGCCTCAGTCGGCATGTTCCCTACAAGTTGGGAATAAACCTATTACTATTATTACATCGGATAACGCGCACTGCTTGTAACGCTGCCCATTTTCCACGCAATGCCCTGTACCCACAACCCCCTAAGTCATGCCTTTATTCTGACCGTAACATTATGATCATGCCTGACGGTATGCCACCCACCAATTGGGAATAGACATTATTATTATTATCATCAATATTATTATTATTTCCTATTTTTGACCGTCACTCGTCGCGCACTCGGGCCTGTAATTGCAACTACGAACAAATTTTTTAGCTGGCCTCAATCGCTTCTGGAACGAGTTCGTTCTGACCTACAAAACCGTTCGTTCGGATTTAAGGTACCTAATTAGCCGCCGCAATTTCGGTTTGCCCCTTCCACAAGTTCAATTTTATTTACGGTGCTCGTTTGGCTCTATGCCTTGTCACTATCTCCCCACCGGAACTATCCTTTACAACTGACTTCCCTACAGCAGTGACACCGGTGAGTCTACTTAATTTCAGTGTAAACCATATTTTTGAGACAAAACTCGCCATTTGTCTCCACTTCGGATTCTTGCATCTCCATCTCCATTTTTTGTGTGACCCTTACCATTTACTCAACCGCCCAAGGTCACTCATGGTCAGCAATGATTTTTAGTTTTAGTTCATGTCAACCGGCTTCATCATTAAACTACTCATACCTCATGCCCTTTGTCCTACAACCGCGCTATCTTTTCACGTGATAGGCATGTCTCTTTGGTTGAACCTTCCTCCCCGTTGAGTTGCTACCTGCCGCGTTCAGTTTGTAATGAGCAGATCATGCATCAATTGGTATGTTAACTAGAAGTTGGGGAATAAACCTATTATTATTAGCAGTAAATCTTAGCTTCACTTCACTTCTGCTCCCCGATACTGATGCTGACACCATGTGGCTTATTAGAATCGACAGCTCCATCGTCCTCATTAAAACCTGGAACCATCCAGTACTCAACCGCATTAGCGGTCCCATGAAATAGGGGCTCCTTTCCGGTAAGCCGATCGTCCAGCGTGCTTGCAGTTGTTAACCGACACTTTTGTGATCTTCAGCATCCTGTTTCTCCATGTCAGACACACACGCTATGTTGAAGACCAGTCGCTATTTCAGGCTACTCTGAGGCTCTATTCCATGAATGTCATTTAGGTTTGGGCCTCATCCAACTCATCGTTCATCCCGATGTACTGCAACCCATCTTCACTTCCACAGTCACGTCTTCAACACCCGAATAGATGAGCAATTTAGACGGTCACTCTTGATACAATCTAACTGTCCCTGATAATGATGGTGGTCCAGCTGGGACTGCAAGGCTTACTATACCTCATCACCCAGGAACAAAGATCCTTCAACTTACATCCAAGTAACATACACCACCACAATGCCACAACTCCCGCCCTTGTCCCCCCATAATCATTCCCGCCAATGTGCCTTGTTTGCTTGTCCACATTTGTCCCATCGGCTCCGAGTTTTCGGTCACCGCCCAGCCCTAGACACCCCTAAACTCTTTCCGTGTCATGTAGGCCCCTCTCCTCCTGGACGATGTGGACGACTGCATGGTTAACAACTCTCCCTTCAGCTGCATGCCCTCCTTCCAAAGACATTTCCTAACCTATGCCGAGCATCATACCCTGCCTTTGGCAATGGAGAAAGGATAAAGCTAAAATGGAAGCAACTTTTTTCGTAGGCCCTCGGCGCTGGCCTTAGCCTGTCCTGGAAGCAGATTATATCCCTGGACCCACTCCCAGGGATACAAAATTTCGTAGGCAAAAAATGCTAACAGAGACTCACTATTCACAGGCGGTATTACGCCTCCGAATCAAATAGTTTTTGAAAGTCTTGACGCTGTTCTTTAAGCTGTAACTGCGCAATTCTGAGATCACCTCACCATCCAAGCATGCGACACCACAAGAAATCTTACATCTTTCTCCGATCTCTTGTCGCTGCACGCTCCGAGCTGCTTTAGTTGAGCCCGACTTAGCACGCCCCTCATATTCAAATATGTCCACACCCGTTCGCATCAAACGCATTTCTACGATCTTAACCTGAATATCGATAACCGTTTTTAAATCTGGCGATGTCGCCTCACTGCGGTAGTTAGGAATTGTGACCACTATCAGCCACATGCTATTTCGGGCGACAGTCATACCCATACCATGGTGCCCTCTAGCAGAGACTTTTTCTTTTCTTTTCAGTTTAGGCTCACCAAGGTAGACGCGGCTGTCGTATTCCCTCTTTTGAATGACAGCAATGAACCACACCGCGCCTTCGATGAACTCAAGAATATCGTTGCTCAATGTTGGTCTTCATTGGTCACGAATCCTTGTCCAATCCCAACTACTATGACATCCCAACTGACTCACCCAAGATGCAACTTGCGGAGTTGTCCACGAACTTGATAACGACGTTGCACTGACGGTACCGCGACTGCCATATCCAGTTTGGTGGCTTGCCCATAGCTCACCATATCCCATCATCACGGAGTCAGTAGACCGGGGAAGATAAAGCCTTGGCGTGCACCTGGTACGGCTTGCGCTAACTATTATAAAAAATTACCAGCTGTGTGGAATTATTTGACTTTGTCTCGCGGGACGCCTGCTGCAAAGATAGAAAAAATTTCCTTTGCGGGTCTTTAGTGGCTGCTCCATTTTGAGTTTGCGCAGACAAACAGGGTGTAATCATTGTTCACGTGATCTTGAGATTATTTCCAAATCGAATACAGAGGAAAACACGTAGAGAAACCAACTTTTTTACACAAAATTTCCGTCTACACGGAAGCAATATCCTGAGCAATCGGCAGACCTTAAAGTATGAATTCCGCGCCCAAAATGAACCTTCGGTACGGTTAAACAACTTTCAACAAAACTGAGGCCGCATGGGGAGATTTAAGGGGTCCAAATAAATAGCTTCAAATGCTAAAATCTTATTTCAAAGGTTCCTTCGTTTGAGCCACGGTTGTAGAGAAATTTACGGTGTGTCTAAAAATCGGCGCATCGACAAAATTGGCAGGTGTACGTTCAAAACTGGCGCCTTGATGGTAATCAAACAAAAGCTGTTTCCGATTCAGTTTGATTTTCTCAGCTCATGGTGGAGATTTGGGATCACGTTTACGTCACCCTTAGTGTTGTTTTGGCCACTGATGACATGGGTGTTCTGAGTAGTGTTTTGCAGCTCAAACCGTCTCAAGTGTGGTGCGCAATGCATGGAGTTTCATTTCATCCGTTTGGGCCCTTGAGCGTTTTTGAAAATAATATTCTAAACGTTTTTTCAGTTATGTCTAGCCGTCCGCTTGGAGTGTCTTCTAAGTATGGTCCCGTGATCCAGACAGTCTTGGCGTACCGGTGTGGTGCCTTGAAGTTACATGCTGGAGGGGTGTTTGAAAAGGCTATTTTTAGTCATCAACTCAGCCAGCAGCCGCTTTGCTACTACGTGGCAGTAAGTCATATCTTTTGATTCTTCACAGGGTTATCGTCCGATATAAGAAAACAGGCCTCATGGATGCGTCTTACGGCAACTGCCAGGGCTAACCGAGTATTGTTAAGCACCTTTTATATACCGTGAAGCGTTGTGGGTATAATAAAGACATTATTAAGAGTGACCCTCAAGGACGGCCAAATTCTATTCATTTCGTCAAAGCGGATATCCACTGTACGGATATGGCTGGTCCATGCCACCAACACCAGAGGTCGGAATCAGCATTGGCGTGCTTATCTCAGCGGATGCAGAATGTCCAACCATGCGCTCATTAATTATGCACTTTTGAAGACACGTGTGGTCATGAAGCCACTAGCAAGTTAAATCAGCCAAAAATACCTAGAATAGTGCCTAACTGAGTATTCCTCCAGGTTCACACGTGTGGAAGCCATTCTCAATCAGACTGGTCAACTAGACGCCGGCTACTAATACTCGACCCGTGGCCCTTTGACGCAGAGGAGACCTGCCGGCCACCTAATGAATTGACACACTGCGTGTTTGAGCCATCTTGCCTCAGACGTTTGGGAAGATAAATATCAGAAACTTTTCAAGGAGTTCAGCACCGTCAACACTTGTGAATTGTCGCAGAACTCAGCTGACGGAAATACGGTGGAACTTGTAGAGCGGGCGTAATACGTGTCTTTCCACACAATTGCCTCAGTTATGCCCCGCGTGCAAGCGCTTGCTGCTCTCCCTCGACTAAAGCAAGTAGGTGATTCTCACAGAGTAACGATTTACCTTGTTCCACCCTTGAAGTTCAGACTAACTGGAGGTTCAATAATGCTCTCAGGGATAAATCAACGTAGCTGAACACAATTGGCGCCATTTCCTCAGATGCTCGGGAATTAATCGTGCGTCTGGGTTTGATTGAATATGACGGGACTTGAGGATGGCTGCTCGAGTTTGACAACGCAATCTGTTAGGGATTTCTGCAAAATATCCCTAAAGCGTCTGACGAGCGCACAGCCACATGCCCTTTTGGAATTTAACCCGCTTCTTTCACCTATACCCGCGCCGCCGGAGCTCGTGCCTCCCTACTGGTTGTGCGAACTTCCAAGGATGTCGTATGCTACATCATGTGTAGCACTATTCTCCCTGCGCAAACGGTGACCGGGACTATCCTCGCTAATAGCGGACGACCCCATGCTGGGACCGGTTGAGACGACCAAAGCTTAAAACAACAATTACCAACTACGAAGAGTGCAATTTAGAGCTCATAAGCCACGATAGTCGCCAAGGCACACAGAAATTTCATGCAGTGTAAGAAGCACACCATCGTGTTATCCTCTGGGGCGGATGTCTGTGGTGTTTGCAGTTCTCTGGGGGGAGTGGGTGATGGTAGGGCACTACACGCTGTGTAATGCGATCATTTTATTGCGGGAGTGTATTGTAACTGTATCAGCAAGACTTTGAAACTGTCGCGATTCAGCTGACCGGCTTATGTGACCAGGTCAGGAAACCCTATCATTCAGAAATTTCAACCCAACAAACTTTTCGTTGCAAGAATTTCGGAAGGGGGGAAAGTTACATTTTTAGGCTCTTCGTTATTTTCTAACCGTTCGGAGTGGTTGCAAGAATCTTGCCATCATCTACGAAAAGCGATGTAGTAGTGGTTACCATGGCTACACTTGGTGAGTCGCTTAATGGGCACTGAGTATAATGCTCTGGTGCACATCACGATGCATTATGTTTCGGGTCAAAGCCGTCAGCACCTTTGTTTATGCAATTTTTCCTTAATCCGTGACACAATCGGGTGCAAACAACCTCCCGTTCTACTAGTTGTACCATTGCCCGTTACAGCGGACTTCATGGAAGTACAGTAGATACTTTTAAAGACTAGCTTGCGTAGGCTGGGAAGTTGGGTTAACAAGATGGTGCAGGATACAACCGGTCATTTATCGGACTTAAGAATAGCTGGCTCGCACCCCAAAATCGCCAGCGGAATTAGACTTGACCACCTGATTACGAAGCACCGCTGCTGACGCAGCTGACGCTGCAGACTCCGTACGCAGTATTGATTATACAAAGATTTCCCGTTAGATAAATGCGACATGTCAACAGCCCCGTTTTCTGTACGAGTAAACAGCACCAGAAAATTGTAAAGCTGACGGAAACGTGGCCACACAAGCCGCAGGATTGAAAAATCCGTACTCCATCGATCAAACCGCCGGAAACTGTCCGTGCTTCTAGAAGAAGAACTTGTCCGGAATCGTTCGCAATCATTTGATCCAGGTCCGAAAGACAAGCTAGTGGGAAGGCTTAATAAGCGAACAGTACCGTGAATACGTACCGGAGGCTGGTCAACAACGTTAATGGTTGGGGAAAACTGACCATTGAGCAAAACCTGCTAGCGCCCGTGGACCCGGGCATTAGCGTAGGCATAACTCAGCAAAAATATTTATCTGCCTATCTATGAATCTGCCTTGACCGCGTGGGTTTGGTAATAACAACCATCGCCCCAATATCCTAGGAATGCAAAACCGGAATAGTCGTACCTCCTGCCCCATGGTTCCAGTTGGTTTGCTTTCCAAACTTCGGGATTACCTATCACGTGATAATCATGGCTTTTTGGTTTTGCCCTCCTCTCCGTTGTGTTGCCGCCCGCTACTTTTAGGTTGCACAGATCCGATCATGCATCAATCGGTATGCTCCCTGCAAGTTTAGAAATAAATCTTTTAATACAACATATCCGGGGTGATCAGCTGAGATTGTAGAGGTTGCTTACCGTACGTAACAACTCTAATGAAAAAAATATTTGGACACAGGAGGATGCTGCTAGTTTTCCCACGACTCCGCCATTTACCAGATCCGGATAGCCTCGGGCAGCATATTGCTTACGTCAATAACCGGTTTGCCACATCTTTGAAGATGCACTCATGATATGGGCTACGTAGCCCATTCATTCAGTGGGACGAAGATGGTACTGTGGTGCGTAAAGCAAGCAGCTGATAGCTGACGCCAGAAACGACGCCGGAAACCATTGTAGGCAACATTACTGATGGGTAGTACCCTCGACGATTTCGTAGTTATAACATAATGTACACGAACGGGATAGTTGGAACCTGTGGAACGCATTGGTAATAATGTCGAGCAAAACGCATGGTTATGAATAAGATCTTGATGAGTAGGCCAATGGATCGCTGAACCGCTAGAATTCGTGCGACTGCATGAATTTTGCGGATATTGGAGCAGAACCAAATGAACTCCCTAAAACCACCGTGCGGGCCACCCACTAGAAGCACACCCAAAGTATTTTCGCCGAAACCATAGGGTTTTCGAAGTTGAGACCTTTACGTGAAGTTGATCTAATCCGTTTGCAACTTCCGGTGACTTGTTGCTCATAGCATTTTGTTTAGGCGGGCGAAATTTCAAGGTCATGAACCATCACCGGTTCGCATTTTGTTACCGGTTCACGAAAACACGAAATCGAACTTTAGCCTATTATGGCATCCTGCAGTGTTCTCTACAACTGATATATAATCCACAGAATGCCCACTGCAAATTCCACCCGGAAAAATAATAGAATAACTTTTGCATGCGCAAAAGCCCCCAACCATAACAACTTAGAGGAATTTGTTCAGCGAATTCCGGCACAAAACCGTTTTTCGCGAAGCTCGCCTCCAGTTCAGTATAGTGCTGAAGGAGAAGTTGGTACACGGTGCAATATTGGTGATAGTATGCACATTTGTAGGTGATCTCCATTCTTCATGTGCATAACTAGTCAGCAGATAGTGCAGCGTTATGAAATAACTGTATGTTAAGTGACAACACAACCCGATGTCGCCTACCTTGGCAGCCTATCGTAAGTGCTAGGCCCGTCTCAATGTGCGACGTTGAGTAAAAAGTCTCAGCTATTCGCGGTAACCTAATCCAACGACCAACGACGGCCCGTTATACTCATAACTTTATGCGGTCTCGCTTACCTTTGCTATTTATAGCAAACACCAGACCGGATTCTATGCGGGCCGATAAAAATGAGGTCTCAACTATGCGTGATAGTCTAATCTAAGGGCCATCGACTGCACGCCATACTCATAACTGTACTCGGTGTCGCCTACCTTGGCTACCTATGGTAACTGCTAGGCCCGTGTCCATGTTTGGCGTTGATTATAGGGCCTCAGCCGTTCGCGGTAACCTAATCCAATGGCCAACGACGGCTCGTAATATTAATGACTGTATTCGATGTCGCCCACCATGGCTACTCAGAGTAACTACCGGGCCCGTACCAATGCTTGCAGCTGACTATAAGGAGCAAACTATACATAATAGACTAAACCAATGACCAACGGCGGTCCTTCATATTCATACGTGTCGTCCTTCTGCCAAGCCCATGCCTGAAAACTACACAACCACCCTTGGAAAATCATGTTTCTATCTATTGGTTGCATCGGTACAAACTTAATGTGTAGTCAATCCAGTCCCCAGTTTCAGGAAGCCGCTTTCACTCGACGGGGGTTTCTGAAAGGAAAAATGCACAATCCATTACGACCCGTATACACTTATATATACAACACGTAATTGAACAAAGTTGTACTGGATAACTCACCAAGTGCTTAATAAACCCCGTTGTCTACGATTCCCAATTGGTTTCCACGCTGAAGCCGGAGTCTTACTGTTATAGGTAAGCTCACCAGTTACTCAACTAGTCCTATTGGTGATAATGAGGGAGCCGTGTGTACATCGATGATTTGACAACAGGGTTCGGCAACCATATGCATTATTGGACGCAGCGAAGTTTTATGTAAATAAAATTCCACATCTCAGACACACATGCTGGAAGCTGCTTGCTACTTCAGGCTATTCTGAGGCTCTACTCAATGTCTGTCATAGGTTTGGGCCTCATCTAACTTACCGTCCATGCCGAAGCATTGCAACCAATCTTCACTTCCATAGTCATGTCTACGATATCCAAATGGTTGAGTTACTAAGACTGCCACACATGATGCGGCCCAAATGTCTCAGGTGATGGTGATCTAGCTGAGGAATGCAAGGCTTACTATATCTAATTGCCTGGTAACACATATCCTTTAACCCACATCCAGGTAACATACACCGCCACAACGCCACCATCACTTTTGTCCTCTAAGTGGTCGGTGGAATCTGACTCTCCATAATTCACCCCCTAATATGCCTTGCACGCCCATCCACACACGTCGTACCTGATCGGCCTTTTTGACCTACGAAAGGCGCGTTCTGTTTCTGGACACATTCCTTAATGGAGGTCGCCGGTGCACAACCGAAAAATCGCCTTCTAACTGTCTCGTCACGGATTCGCCGACAGTCACACACACCAGCTACGGTTTTCAGACAACGGTTGCCAAACACCTGACCACAAAATTAAATAGGAATGGAGAGCGTGAGCATCCTTGACGGACACCGCTTGTGTACGGAAGCTTCTGGAGAGCTCTTCATATCTTTCCGCACCATGTCCGCCCCTTCCGCAACTCCTGTCCACGACGATGCAGAAGACTGCACGGTTAACAACTCTCACTTCAACTGCATGCCTTCTCCACACAGATATTCCTGCCGTATGCTGAACTTCACACTCCGCCTTTTGCAATGGAGGAAAGCGAAAGCTAAAATTGAAGCAACTTTGTCGGACGCCTGTGCTTCCAGCCTGAGCTTGCCCTGGCTGTAGTATATTTCCCGGGCAATCTTCTTTTGAATCGAAGAATTCATTGGGAGCAGAGCAAAGCATGCTAACAGAGAATCACTAACTAAACTCGGTGTGACGCCTGGGAGGCACCTGGTTTTTTGAAGCCCCAAGCTTTTCTTTAGACTGTAACTGCGCCATTCTGAGGTCATCCCATCGTACAAGCACGCAACACAACCACATTGTATCGTATTACGCCCACCGGTTATGACACTGCCCCTTTTCTACGCAGTCCCCTGTACCCACAACCCTTCAGTCATACTATTATTTTGACTGTAATATTATGACCATGCCTGACGGTATGCCACCCACCAGTTTTGAATAAACATTATTATTATTATATCTAACTTTTTTTTGCCGATCTCATGTCAGTGCAAGCTCCGAGTTACCTTAGCTGCGCACAATTAAGCCAATGCAAAACCCTCATAGCCGCTTATGCCACACCCGTTCGCATCAACCGCAAACATTATTTGCACCCGAATTTCGATTACCGCTTTTGAAATCGGGCAGCGTCGCCTCTTTGCAGTAGTTTGGAATTTTTGGCTGCCTGTTATTTCGGGCCGCAGTCTAACTCACATCATGGTGCTTTCTAGCAGACCTTTTTGACACTTTTTCCTATTTTAGATCGCCAATGTAGACACAGCATTCTTATCGCCCCGTTTGAGCGGCAGCAATGAACCACTGCACGCCCTCGACGGACTAAGAATATCCTTGATCTATGCTGGCCTTAATTTGTTACGATTCCTTGGCAAATCCTGCTTACAAGGGCAACCCTAAACAATTCACCTAAGATGTTCACGCAGGGGACAGCCCGCGAACCCAAGTACGACGTCGCGCTGACGGTACCGCGACTGCCATACCCAGTCTGATGGCTTGCACGCGGTTCACCATATCCCTAATATTTCCTGGACGAGCGCGTTGTGTGCGCCAACAAGACCATCCCAGTCCGTTCAATTTGTGCCAGGACTTGAAAGCACTGGCTACCCTATTGGGCTGTCTGCTAGTTCTGTACATAAACCAACTAATTCATCCAACGGCACTATCAAGAGTCCGGTATACTCTTGAAGTTCAAACGTTGCCGTGCGCTCGATATAGCGTGTGCTGACCATAATAAAAAACAAAAAACTTACTGGCTGTGACGAAATCCTTGGCTTTGTTTGGCGGTACGCCTGCTGCAACGACAGAAGACATTTTCCTATACAGGTCGCGAATGGGTGCTGCATTTGGTTTTTGCGCGGACATAGAGGGCGTAACTATTGTGAAGGTGAACTTGACATTATTTCCAAGTCCAATACAGAAGAAAGCAGGTGAAGAAACCAGCTTTCCAGAAAGTTTCCCGCCGTCTTTACGGGCACAATACACGGAGCCACTAATAGCCATTAAAATACGAATTCCGCACACACAGTGTACCTCGAGTACTTTTAAACAACTTCCAACAAAATTGCGGCCGCATGTGGAGATCTTAGGGGTTCGAATAAATACCATTAAATACTAAAACCATGTGTTAAAAGTTCCTTCATTCAAACTACGGTTTGAGAGAAATTTGGGGTGGGTGTCTAAGGGTCGGCTCGTGCGGTGGGTAACTCATGGAGCTTGTAAAGGTCACTGCGAAATAAAATTGATATTGTTTAAACCTAGTGGTTTCAACAACAATTAAAGGGAAGAACAATCCACTAGCACAGTACGTAGGTGTGTGAAATATTCTTAGTTTGGTAAACGTATTTACATTATCATCTTACTGTGCCTAAGTGTAATTTGAGAGAACCCTATGCAGGCGACTGGCTTAACATTGCGGCCCCTAATGTTGCGTTCACCGCCACGTCATGAGTTAACGTGCTCCGGGATGTTCACCAGAGATATCAAGAATCAGGACTAAAATCCGTTTATTTAGATAGGATCTACTCACGGCTTGTTTAGGGGGGTTTCCGAAGTCGAGGACTTCAAGCTTTCTGGAAACACATTTGCCACCGGTCAAAACGCATTAATTCTTTCACAACGGTCACCATGTATTTGACGGTTCTTAAGCAAGACTAAGCCAGAATTGTCGAAACCATCTCCGTCCGCTGCACTCATGCACACGCGTACCCACCATATGAATCATCATTGTACCGTTTTCAGGAAAGCTTACATCCTCAAGTCATGGCTTCTGTGCTGACGCACAGGGCTTTAAATTGCGTCCTGCTATGGTGTATCAGAATATATATAGAGTGTTTGGGAATGTATTCTTGCGGATTTGAATGAATGCTCATGCTGGTTTGTAACAGCATCCTGGAACTATGTATCACGTTCGAAAACGCTACTTCTTTGGGATAAATTACACTTATACCGATGCACTTGTCTCTTATTTGGGCAGATAACCCTGACGTGACCGCTCGTTTGCCTATAGGGTGGTATCTCGGCAAATTCAGTCGCAACTTCCTTCCGAAATCCATTCCTGGGCTCCACAGAGGTAGTCCATTTTTCGATGATATTCTCACTCTGTTTAAACTTTTATTGTCTAACTGGGCCGTTTATGAGGATTGAGAACAGAACCAGTAAAGGACGGATAATTGAGGGACACGGTTATGTGTCTGCCATGGCTCAGGCTTGACTCCATCTATAAGGGGGAAATGTTTCCGCTTATATGGTGTCCACTCACCTCGGAGGCTCAGGAGCGAGTGTAATTTGAGTGTGATTCAGCAGTGGATGTCGCTAATTCGCCCAGTTATAAACTAAATGGAAGGCTTATCTACTCATAGAAAGACGGTATATTCAACAGATACTTGCGCCAAAAATACATGCCGATCTTTCGGCCGGGGCTGATTTTTCTCTATGCGCACCAATAGTCTGTCAGATAAACTCAATTTGGTTAACCTTGGTTTGGTGAACGTAGAGTGAGCCGGGCTACAGTTGTGAGCAACGCTTCTATGACCTCCCTGAGACTGTGTTCTGAAAGTTCCCACCACTTCTTCGAGGAACCTCACAGATGTTGGAGGTTGTTTGACTCAAGGAACACTTATTCGGTTGGGATGTGAAGACTGGGCTTAGGCTGGATGTGGTTACGTGGGTTTTCTTGGGTGGCTCAGATGCTTCCACACCCGCAGGCATGACTGCATGACTTGTTTAATCTGGGAATACATTAAATGCCTGTAGGCGTAACCCCAAGTTGAGGACTTCACCCCGTTTGCTCCCTGATTTCGGTGATGAAAAAACAACACGTTCGGATAATAAAAGGCATCCGTAGGCTAGTGATAATGTTTCACGCCGGGTGAATCGAGATCTCAATCCGTCTGTCCGGCAGGTACAGGCCGCTGAGTGCGATGGTACTTGATGGCTTTCGGAACTGTCTGTCCAAGCCATCTGACTCTGAAAGGTACCGGTCGGCTGCCTCTCGGAACATGTCAGCAGTCACTAGGAGAATGCGAACTGCTTCCGGCACTACGCGGTTCACCTCCGATTCTACAGAATCCTCTGGTCCTAGTCTGCCCAAATCAGTGAGACGCATACGTGCTTTGGCATGTCCGAGGCTAATGGTTGACTGGTACTTGCTCTTGAAGCCGCATCCCAGAAGCAGAGTTCCCCCGCCATGAAGATGGTTGGCAGTATATAACAGAATCCTCTTCTACTAGTCAAATACAGTAATGGGCGGATTGTGATCAGTCAGTAAGGTGAACGTACTTCACTACAGCAACGTATGAAAAAACCTGGCGGCAAACACGATCGCCAGAGCTTTTTCTATCTAAATGTACAAATGCTCGGCTGATGTGACGGATCTGACCGCATGTGAACTAGCCTTCTGGCTACTTTTTGGAAATGCATGCAGAATCACTGCACCCAGTCCGTAGCTCAGAGCACCCGATAACACAATGGTTTCCAGCGACTGAGCGTAATCAGGTGCGAAGCAAATCGGAGCACAGCAAGGATTTCACAGAGTCAGAGGCGCGTTGGGATACTTCTGACCATGCCCACTTGCGTTCCCTGGTAAGTGGCGAGTTCCGTGGGCATCGGAGGTGGTGCACTACAGGTAGAAACGAGCTGCAGTGACTGACAAGACCGAGGAAGAACCTGAGGGAGGTTACGTCTGCGGGTGCTGGCGTAAGTTAGATGGCGTCGATGTCCCCCGGGGCTGGTTGGCGGCTGTGTACGTCAGCGATAAAACCAAGATACTTTCTCGACCGCATGAAGAAATAGCACTCCTCGGCGAATCCTGAAGCCATACTCTTGAAAACGACCAAGCGCGTATTCAGAGCACTGCCACAGTTATCCGGTGTTGGAACCCATGACGAAATCGTCCAAATAGGTAGCAACATTTGGGTTATCCTTTAGCGTAGAATCCATAGTCTATTGAAATATGGTTGGTGCTCTCCTGAAATCAAATGGCAATCGGGTACGATGAAACAGACCGCGGTGCGTATTGATGGTCTCTGGATTCCTCCTCGCCTTCAACCTGCAGGTAAGCCTCAGTGAAACGAGTCTTCGCAAAACATTTCCTCATTCACTTTCGCAAACATGCCGTCTGGAACAGACAGAGGGTACTGATGGGTATCCAGTGGCAGCACTCAAGCCCGTGAAGTCTGCACACAGGCGAATGCTCCCGTTAGCCTGCTTCATCATTACGATCAGTGCGGCCCATGCCGTGTAGCTGGTCGATTGGAGAACCCCAGCCTTCTGTAGTCGGTCCTGTTGCTGGTCCACAATGGAAAAGGGTGCATATGACCTGAAAACTGGTTTGGTATTGGGGAGAAGGTACGGTTTGGTTTTCGCTTTTGTGCACCGTCCAAAACCGTCGG
Source organism: Opisthorchis felineus (assembly GCA_004794785.1). Classification (NCBI taxonomy): domain Eukaryota; kingdom Metazoa; phylum Platyhelminthes; class Trematoda; order Opisthorchiida; family Opisthorchiidae; genus Opisthorchis; species Opisthorchis felineus. Next base: position 50,882 of record SJOL01006352.1, on the reverse strand, counting down.
TGAATATGGATGCATATCGTTGTATGAGGCTCCCAGATGAACGCTTCGAGAAGCGAGTTATTCAGTGACACCACCCGGCAATGTGCGCGTGAGAGTGCTGGTAGGCTTTTCCAGTACATTCAGCTTATCGGTCCAATCCGGTCCCACAAGATCAAGCTTGGGGCATGGCATCAGGCAGCATGTGCCTTGGGCCGTCGAGCCACCAAAGGTTATGAAGCAACCAAACTCGCCAATCAGCTTGAGTTTACCCCCAGAAGTATTACGGGCCCAGTGTTCAGTCGGTTTCACATGCGGCTTACTAGTTCGTTTCCGCGTTCGTTCACCGAGCAACATGATGCCGTATCAAGCTGCAGACGAACTGGGATATTGCTATGCACCGTCCAAACATCCTTCGGCAAGCAAAATCAACTTAGAGTGTCGCCGTCACCGAGTTGGACCGCGATTTATGAGC
>SJOL01006352.1:6773-48367 GCA_004794785.1 Opisthorchis felineus | reverse complement strand
TCCTGTTTATCAATCCGTGAATCCGTGACTACTGGCTGCTGGTGTCTGCATATGCAGCCTCTGGGTCATTGATGCAGTGAACATCAGTTTCGATTTTTCAAACTGCTTTTGTTGCTGCTGCAATAATTCTCGGAGCTGATTAAATTCAGCAGACATCATAGGTTCCCATTCGCCAATGGTACCAGCGGTATTTTCCCAGTAATTTATCGGTCTGGACCTCCCAAGCTAGCCTTGCCGCCAAAACGACCACTAAAAATTCACAGCTTGTTTTTGGCGCCCAATACCAAGGCAAAAACACATGTAACACGCGTCACACATAAAGCGTATTCGGCGACAACATTCTGGAAATTCCGACACCTGAATGCGCCATTGGCAACCGGCATTCGGCACATACTTGATCGTGATTGGCTATTGAATCCAGATGTTTGACCAATGAGTGCTCGCCTTGATGGGGAATAAGCAACTGGCCCGCTCTTCTGGCGTGCGCATGATGGATAGGCGTCTTGGCCGCATCCGCACCCAACCTCGAGCGGTAAAGCGGTAGCGGTGATTTCTGCCTAACAATATGAAAACCGCTTGTGAGCGAAACCGTCAAAGATCAATTTGGCATGATCATCTTGAATAAAGAAGAACGCCTCGATCGCTTGGTCGTATACTTTGCTTTACAATTCTGGTGGCCGCCCGCTGCAACTCATTTGAATCCTACAGCTGATGTAGAACTCTTGAGGGTGAACCTGGATTCCTCTATGGCCTCGGAGGTTCGTAAATGCATATTTTCTGCCGAGCGCCACTGAGTTCCTTATCTGGTTGACCTCCCACCCGCATTGTTCAAATGAGTGAAGTCGTCAGTCGGTGCTTCTCCGATCCTTTTACCAGCATTTGCTAAAGAGAGACCGTCCCGACAATTGCGGAAAATAAGTGGTAGTACCCATTTAAAAAAAACGTGGCTGGTAGTGTGCATCATGGTGTACCGGGAAACACTGACTCGGGAGCAGCAAGCGGGATTCCGGGTTGGTAGGAGTTGCATTGCTTGAATCATCACATTCTTTCAGGTGGTAGAAGAACGCCATGCGTATAAACGACCCACAATTTGAGTATTTCTGGATTTACAAGGCGCACTCGACTTGGTTGGCCGGTATCTTCTTCTAAACACGCTTGCGCAACAAGGGATACCCCGGAAGTTTGTGGACATAATAAGCTCTTTGTATTCACATACTTCCGGGCATATGAGACTATACGAAGAGCTCTCCGAAAACTTTCGTACTCACTGGTGTTCGTCAGGTTGCTCACTCTCTGCTTTCCTATTTAATTTCGTGATCGACGAGATAATGAGTTGAACGCTGGTGGGTCTTCGAAATCCTAGTTTTCGAACAGCCGCGGCCAAGAAGAGGAAGAGGCATAGGTTCTTCTGGATGAACTGAACAAAGTCATCCAGTCTTTTGGCAGTAATTTGCACCCACAATGTATAAGGTCATGCTCCTGGACATGCAATCGCTGGACGCGCCACTTACAATCCAAGTGGAGGCACTCGAGTTTGTGAGGCGTTTTACGTATCTTGGAAGTTGTATCAGTTCCGATTGTAGCGTAAGAGATGAGGTCAGTTCACGAATCTGCAAGGCTCGGGTCGCGTTTGCTAGTTTGAGATACCTGTGGTATTCCTGAATATCAAGGTATTTGTGTATCAGGTAAAGACTGTTTGTGAGACTTGGCCCGTTCCAGCAGCGGAACTGAGACACCTTCAGGTGTTCGAAAACCGTCGTCTCAGCACCATAGCTTGTGTAGGTGGCTGTCGGTGAATCCTCAACGATGCAATTAGGAAGCGGGTGTTCTGATGTGCCATTGAGACTTCCATCGATGACTGTGTCCAGCACCAGAAGCTGTGTTTGGCATTCCGAACCATCGTCTGCGGAAGAGCGCTGCTATCCGTGTCCAGTTCAAAGTGGCGCAAGCAGAGTGGTGGCCATGTTTTGACTTGGCAGGTGGTATGAAAGAGATTACCAAAAGTCTGGGTGCTGTCGGTACGACTCGCCTTCCAGGATGAGGCCGCGTTATCCCCAATGTGCCTTGTTGGTCACGCTGCAGGATATGGCTGCAAATTAATGTCAGAGGCGTTCCTGTTATCAGCGTTGAACAGTTGATCAGTGTTGAACCCTGGTTTTATGCCGTCGGTGCTGATGATGTATGCAACCGTTGTGGCCCAACTATCTGTACATGTTGCAGCAAATGACACTGTTCCGCGCACGAATTTGTCAGTCCCTAAGAGTGGGCGTACGGAGATGTTATTGATCGCGGGGTGAGAAGTTAGAGTAGAAAGAGTGTATGAAAGTGAAAGAATGGAGGCATCAACAGCAGTCTGTTTTTGCTTACCCGCCATGGTTTATGCGGCAAGTAAGGCGCCCGGGCTGATGGCACAACGCAACGGCCGATGTGGCATTACCGTACATTTAGTTGTAGGAATCATTGTACTTGGGCTGGGATACCGCCAGGGCACTTAGTCGTAGAAAGGGGGACGATTAAGTCCTCAAGCAAAGACTTTGCGTGAAAAGTTAAACTGCGGGGCTGCGGTGGTTTACATAAGATCGTCAAAGTTAGTCGTAAGAGGCAAGCCGTAGCGTTCCAATCCCACCTTGGAGGACCAGGCGACTGTTTTAATCAAGCCCATACCCGTTGACCAACTTTGTTTCAAAGGCTCCGTGCGTTCCACAGGTACACTCTCTAGTGTAGCTCAGTTGTTTGTGGAGTTGCACAGACCGTCACATTTGTTTGGTGCAGGGCAGCTTGCGCACAACAAACGTCGATGGTCAGGATCACACTTCGCCTACTTTGTGCACCGTCTTGCACACCTGGATCTACAGGTGATCAAACCATGATTTAGCGCTCAACTGTGAAACACTCTCAAGGCCTTTGGTTCCATTCGGTCCATCCAGCCTCCGCAGATGGGCTCCGAGAATCGATAACCGTGCGTGTTTGATGTCGCTTGCCGACGTGGCCTAAAACCACAAATAGAAGTGAACTAATTCACCCTGGACGTAACTGTATAGCTAAGCGAAGCAAGATACAGCACGACACAGAAACAACACTCAGTGCAGGAACTTTGCTGGTATTTGTTTGTGGTGAGTACTGCATGCTGTGTTTCTGTTTATTAAATGTACACTACTTTCGCCTGTTCTCTACCTTGCTCCACTATTTATGGGGCGATTCCAATCAAATGGAAGGTTGTCTACTCAACACCTAATCGGTGTACTTCCCATACACACTGCAGGTCATTCATTTTACCATCGGATTTCCTTACTTTTCAGAATTGGTCTTGGTCCATGATGCAAATTGATGATGTCAAATCTTGTGCGTTTGACTACTGGTACGAAATGTTCAAGGATGTCACTGAGAAAAGGTTCGCACACTTTGTAATACTACTTTGATTCCTTTCAGTGTCATGATTCCTTTGCCAAAAGACCTGGTGAAATCTCTTCTAGAAGATAGGATCATCCTACCAAAGAGGTAACTGATGATTTATAGACATCGTTTACGGCAATGCTTGGTTGCTTAAGAGTGATGGAGCTTCCATAAGTTTGGGAAACCCTTAGTGATATGTAAAGATTCGAATGCATACATCTTGCAGGAAGGATTTTGGCTGCTGCACAGCCTGGATGAGAAGATACTTTCGATTGTACGGCAGCGATGTGCTGTCCATGATGATGATGACGATACTTTCGCTTTCTATACATCCGTGTTATGTCAAACCTCACACAATACCACCGATTGACCAGCTTACGCTTACGCACTGGTGTTGTCCAGCTAAGGAAGGAATAGCCTCTGTTGGAGGAGGTTTTGTATTTCTAACAACGTTTCCTTATATTGAGCGGTCCCATTTGCGATCTGAAAAGAATAACTACGCGCATTGCTCGCAACGATTGTGTTTGCTCAAGGTACTGACTGGAGATGTTCGTCTAGAAAAAGATAATCCAGAAAATCCCCCCCCCCTAATTTTTTTCCTGAAATTCTAGTTGAGAGCTCAAAAAAACGATTGTGCCTGAATGCCTGGGACTGCGGAATCGCAGTCCACTCGCTCATTACCATGTGAATGCTTATTGCAATCAGGAACTTCTGTCAATGGAGCGGATGCAAAATGTGTTCCAAGTTCCTGCTCGTAGTCAAATTTTACCAACAGGCCACGGTGGGTTTGCGCGTATTTCGGAAAGTCTAATTAATCCGATGCGTCACAAAGAGTCGGAACCTTATCGTGTACCTCTGTCTCTGGTTGCTGACCCCTTGAATTATCAATTTCTTGCGCTTTCTGATTAGGTAGCTCTTTTAAATTGCAGCATGTAACCTCCCCGGAGTCTATTACAAGGTTGTCTCCGATGGTACGTTCGTAGAGATGGCCCCTGGCGCAAGCTTGTGATTTGTTTTCTAACCCAGATATGGAGGCTTCAAACCGTCGTGCACCTTGACACTTGAGCTATCCTGGGGGTGGGGGGATTCGCTTTGACACTCACAGAGTTTCTCATACGGGGTTGGCCAGGGTATGGAGATCCGACAAACAAAGTCTCCTGGTCCTCCAATTTGAGAGTAAGAAAACCTACGCCGACTTGTTCCTTAAAAACTTGTACTACTATAGAAGTGTGCCAACACCCACCAACTACTTTGCCGTCAGGCTTTCGAGCCAAGGGTTTTTATTTGAGGACCGTAATCATCCTTTCTAGGCGTTGACGGCATGACATTACTTCAGCTCCCGTACAGCCATGAACTTCACAACAACAATATACTCATACCACTTCTGCCGTCGCGTGGTGCCACCGGCCGAGTAACAGGACTTGCTGCGTATAGGCGCCTTCATTTATTCCTTCTCAACCCCACCTCATGTTAACTACTGCGTGGGACCCATCAGCCCCGACCTTAAGTCAGCCACATCGCTATCAGTTACCTGTTGCGAGGATCGACCTCTGCCTGCCGATCTTTCTGGATTATTGGCATGAACTCCGATCATGAAACTTTTCACTTATACTTTTCATTGTGCTTTTCGGGTCTACTCAAAATACGCACATCTCGCTTGGTCATTCAAGAGCTCTTGGAACCCCAACTCAAACAAAGGTATCAGAACCGATTCCTCAAGATGCCTGCTGATCCGATATCGGATGTCATCGATCACCGGAACGGGATATGCTACGCTGCACGTGATACCAGAACGTCTACCCGTGATACAACCCAGCCAGCCTCCTCCAAACATCAGATTCTTCACAGGACCGTGGAAGCCCGATGGTCATCACAATCGGATTCGGCGCATAATCTTACGTCAGCTAAAACTGAATGTCCACACGGACCGAGAAGCTCGGTGCATTCAGAAGGTCGCAAAATCGAACATTCGAAAAGAGCTGGCAATGTCTACAGATTGTTCCACTTGGTTCGTTCATCATCGGAGGCCTCTTGTTATAATGAAACACTCAAGGACTACCATAGGTCTATCAACAAAGGTAAACATCCGAATAGCTGGGCAGGATACTTCGAGCAGCAATTCATTTGGCCACCTGCTACTTCGCATTCGGGCTACTGACCCTTGTTAAAAACACGGAATGTGGTTATGGTACCTCTTTCAGCTTCAGAAGTATTCGAGGGCATATATCTACTGAAGCGTCACCGTGCATCTAGCGCCACTGATACTTCGTCGTCTTAATTCGATACACGAAACTCTAGTCTTTGAGAATCAAGTGATATTTCGACCAGGTAGAGGCCCTGCCAACCAGATCTTCACACTCTCAGCGCCACATGTACGAACGACCCAAAATCATTGGATTCCTTAACTTTAGGTACGTGTTCGATTCTGTGGGTCAGTCAGCGCTTCTTGCCACATTTATTCAACAAAGGATGCCTTAGGATTTTGTGAACATACTTCGGTCCCTATGTCCACACATTTCCGGATGTGTGAGAGTGCACTGTGAGCTCACTACGAATTCCCATGCAAAAAGTGGCGTTTGGCAGTGGTGACCCCTTTCCCCATTTCTGTTCAGCTCCATTATCTATGAAATAATGAAGTGAGGGCTGGGGTGGGGAGCTTCCAGTGCCCCGACATCGCAGTTGTTGCTGGGCGAAGTCTGTCGCTTTGGGGTGCGCAGACCACATCCTCCTAATCTTCAAAGACGAAGCGCAACCGCTGTCGAGTGAACCGACCACCATTGTGCCATCTTTCGACATGCGCTTCAGTGCATGCAGTGCGTGCAGTCTCTGAACGTGCCTCTTGTAATTCAGGGTAGAATCATTTCGGGTTATGGAGAAGTCTACATACCTTGATAGTTGTGTTAGCTGTGTCGGAACTGTGTCTGGGGAATTCAGTCCACGAACTTCAAAGGCCCGAATCAAGTTTTCCAGTTTGCGTCGCTTGTGACGTCAGAAAGACACACCACTTGGTCTCAAGCGTCGTATGTGCCGGACTACGGTAAGAGCGCCGTAGTTGTGTAGTTTTGGATGATGTGAGACATCTTCAGGTTTTCGACCGCAGATATCTCAGAATTGCCGCTGGTATTGGATGGTCAACGAATTCGTAGCGATGTAATTAGACGACCGGTATTCGGTTGTGCAGCAGGTATTTCGGCTGCATAAAGTATCCGGTATCATCAGCTGTGGTGGCTGGGCCCTGTGATACGCATGTCGAAACATCGTCTACCGAGGCGAGTGTTATTCTCCGTAGCTCCTGATTTTACTTACCAAAAATTCCTTACTAATACTCATCGGCGGCTGATTCGCGAGAACTTCTCAGTTCCGCTGGCTGCATAAGCCACATCTTCTGAGCATTCAACGAAACAGCTTGACACTTGCCTGGTATACACGTTGTTGGAGATTCAGATAATCTGATTTGTAACCATATATGTCTCAAATTAGCAGTTGCCATCCGACCCTTAGATGTCCGTGCATTGACGTCACCTTTTACACTACACTCGTAGCTTATGAAGCTTCCAAAGCAAGTGCAATACTCGGGTTCCACTCCGAGTTGTAAGTGAAGTGCTCATTAACCTTCTACTCAGGAGCATGATCTTGCCTGCCTTATTTGGGTCCAAAGTGCCAAAGAACTGGATAGCTTTCGTTAGTTCGTCTGTATGTCAGCGAAATACACTCATTTGCATACCAATTTGTTTTTCACGGGAGACTCATTTGGAATCCAGCTGAATCTCGTCTATGGTGGTTTTAGGCAACTGAATTTGCTGCACCAGGCCGCTTCATGTTTCAGTTGGCACGATGTTCGAGATATCGAGATGCATTGTTTAGACGTAATACACTGCTCACAAGGTTGCTGAAAGCTCTTCAACAGCCTACGACCGGTTTCGCCCTTCTTGGAGCTCATCAGGTGGGCGCAGTCCCCGAGTGTCAGTCAACCTTATATTCTTGAACCCAAATTGCTTAAAAACATCATAAACGAGAGATTTAGCTAGGTTCCAGGTGAGTCTCCTGTCCAAACCAAATTACTATGCAAATGAGTGTAGTTCGCTAATTCCGTGCAATTCGGGTTTAGGTAGAGCGTAATATTGATGGAAACTCGGGGACTGCGCCCACTTGATGAGCCCCAAGAAGGATGAAACCGGTCGTGGGGTGCGGAAGAGTTTTCAGCAACTTTATGAGTAATGTATTACGTTTATGCCTCTGTATTTTCTTTTTCGGGGAGGGAAAGGCGTCATCCAAACAGACGAGTTTTTTTTGTCAACACCTATTTGAATACCAAGAGTTTGAAGACCTAGTGTTCGTCTCTTTGTATCATCGATCGCGAAACTCTCCCCATACCTCCACTTACCTGCAAGTTAGAGGATACAAAGAATGTATTATATTTGCTAAACCAGTGTTCTTTGTTAGGGAAGCGTGTTCATGAATATATACCAGTCAGCGGAGCCGAATATACCTCGGGAATCCAGGACCACCAAGATTTTATGTCTCTTGTTCTCATGGTGTTGTTATATTACCTGACAGAAGGAAGCATTTTGTTACAACGGGAGTCAAGCTGATCCCCCTACGACTGTGACATTAACAGCGGGCTTTATTTTGCCTCCCCAGTGGAGGCAAGTAAACCAGCTACACAGTTGCCAAGAGCCTCACTCACATATCTAAACGATGCTAGTGGGGGTTTTCCGGACCAGTTGCACGGTGGTGCTCAGGAGAGGATACGCAGTCATAAACCCTTGATGCTGAAGGTAGTCCCAGATTCACTGTCCAAAGTTCTAGTGCAGTTCGGGAAACTAATTGAATAGTAGCAGTTGACCATGGGAATTATTCAAAGTGTTTGGTCGGGCGAGCAGTGCCTCCTTTTTTAAAGATGATCGATCCAGTTTGATGGCTTCGCTCAAGGATGGTTTTAGGCGGATCAACCGAAATAATCTAGCATTTTTAACATTCTTTGCGCTTTTCACTTCTCCGTGTTCCGTGTCCTCCAGGCTCCACACACTAATTTTCACTTGAATTCTTATGATTCTCTAAGATTGAATGGTTTTCAGAACCATGGGGATATTTTTTCGGGATTCAAAGAATGCTGCTGTTCTGTGTGACATCTAGTTCTTGAGTGAATCTGGATGTACTGCACCGCATATATATATATATATATATATATATATATATATATATATATATATATATATATATATATATGGTATGGGATACTGGGAGCTCATTATTAGAGGGGAGGGCGATTAGAGCCCTCACCCAAAGCCTCAAGCTCACATTTGACTGCATCACGGCTCCAACCATTGGCCGGCGTTGTGTGTGAGACTGTGAGTGTCATGCGGACACCGCAACAATGCTCAGTGGTCCATGGAGGCACAAACCATCACAACGATAAGTTCCGATCTGTTTGTGACAGAACAACCCTAATCGTAGTGGAACCCAAACCATCGGACCATGGTTGGCTGTTCGTTGGTTTGAGTTAAGTACTGGTCTTTCAAAGGCGGATCCTACATCTCATTTACAATAGCCTGAGCTGCATTAGGATTTAACTCTGGGGGAAATTTCGGTAGTGTTTCAAGGTCTTGCTGTTTATTGACAGGTCACTGAATCCCCGTTTTTTATTTTCTATGCCAAGCATAGAGTCATATTCTATCTAGCTTGTGGTGTACGCACAAGATGGCGAGATGGCTCAGTGCTTAGAGCGCGAATTTACTGACCGGAAGGTCCGTGATTCGAACCCGACCTCTGCTTCTCGACTTCCCCTGTCTAGGCCTGCGCAATCTGGCAGTATCCCAGCCCTCGTGCTTCCTTTGGGTGGCATGGCAGCTAGGCACCGAAAGGGTGTTACAGCTGAATGATTATTATTATTAGCACGCACAAATGGCGATGTTTAGGTTGGAGAAGAGTACGTTAATCAGAAGCCACAAATGCAATGCAATGTAGTTCTGTAGGTTTATTGCATCCGTCCAACAATTGTTTCCTATATGGATGACTGATTAGATGGGTATCTTGTCTACCGGTAGCTTCTGTATCTGCTTCACAGATTCCATTCTTCATATTGCGATTTGAGCTGGACAGCCACTACGTGTAAATGACTACCAAAAAACAGTTCATTTAATAGGCCGTCACTTGAACAAGATTCTGTTGGTCTTTCAATCACCTTTGGTGTATGTCTTCCTCTATCTTAAGGAGATAATCAGATTGCATATACTGAGTTCAGGGTATACACCTCCCAGTCATTACCATCGATGTTACAGTCTGGTGCCAGGCATTGCGCACTCGTGTTCAATACAGTGGTAGGCACTTCGGGACTGCATCCAGCGTCACCAACTGCTTGGTCATTTGTTACGCGTGTCCAGTCATTGTCCGCTGAGACGATTTCAGTTGTGCTTGCTGCGTTCAAGGTCGGTGCGAACCGAAATGAGGATAACGCTTACGGAGAAGGTTGTGCATTGCTGTATTCTGCCTTCTCACCTCATAACGCTGCCCTTCAACAGGTTCCGCCGTCCATGTTCAAGCTGAGGAGAGGGTTTGCAACCTTACTGTTTTGTGTCCTCTGGTACTATTATCGTATATTTCTGAAGAGCGTGGTCACAACCGTAAAAGGCAAATCCGATTGATAGATGTGGAAGAATGTACAGGAGAATTTTAGATAAAACGAGGGAGGCGTTCGATTCGAAGACGTGCCACCAATTTTTCCAGTCGGACAAGATGACTCCCAATACATGTAGGAATGTTTAGTGTAAAGACCAGCAACTACAGAAAGGACAAACAGTGCTGAATGCTCTTCAAGACGCAGTAAGCGTTAGCACAATCAGGACTCGCACATAAGGCACAAAGTGTCCGTCATACTTGGTCAGGTGTGAAAGTCAATGGCAAGAATGAACACTCAATGGCATGTACCACGCATAAAAGTATCGTACGTAGAGGGTCAAAAGTGGCGAGCAAACAGGTCGCTGACTGTGACCTTGGGAAGTCCGATTTCAATAACAGCCTTGGAGGATTGAGGGAAGCAGATCCCTCGATATGAAATGATCATCGGTTGATGGACCAAAAAGTCAGCATCACAATCGATTGCACGTCGGGCCGAGTTGATTCGAGGAAACAATCATCAGCACCATACTTCTGCTTCTTATTCCATACAGTCACTCCGCGCCCATCCGAGATCATGCTTACTTCTGTCACGGTTGCTCGGCGCTCCCGAACAGCGATTAGGTCAGACTTGGTGTAAGACATCGTTGAGGTGTTCTTAACTCCTTGAAGACTGTGTACCCCAGGCGACGGAGACGTTTCGCGAGTTCCCTTGCAACCCGCTTATGACGAGTACATCTAGCATCACGCGTGAACCAGCAGGACTGCTGAATATGCACTCAAATCTCCGGTTGACCACAGTTTCCGCGACAGAAGATCGTCTGTCCACCGTGACCACACCGGGCGTTTCTAACTCTCGTCCTGAGCAGGTTGCATCGGAGCTTGATACCGTGGATAAATATCCGAGGAAACACTCGTTCTGCAAACAAGCCATCGATTGGAGGGAGGCAAAGCGACCAACTCCTGTGAACCGCGTCCGTCAACACTGTTGTGTAGACTATCGCCCCAAGCAGCCACCGGCTCTTCCTTGGTGTTAACGCATACACCTTAGACTCGGATCGGAAGGCTGAGATCCCGAACGACCTTGCCAAATGCGGAATCACTGACCACATTGCGTAGTACTAGGCACTGGGTAGATAGAGGCTTTTTCATATGGGCTGTCCGCTGCATCGCGATGGTTGAACTCAGGCTTGAGATACCAAGTCCCCCATGTTTCCGGCGTGAATATAGCTGATCGGGGTGTCCTTCGGTAGACGTAGTCAGCCACTAATAGATTGCCCGATATAATTGTCCCACCTTTTGGGCGTTTCGGTGGACTTGGCGGAGCACGAGCGAATATGTCAGCCCCGGTATCAGGTAGTTCCTTGTGATCTCCATTCTTTGATGCGGCTTCAACGGGGCACGCTTCACCTCATCAAGCAGTTTGAGCAGCTGCTGTCGATGGTTGAAGACTTTTTTCCCCTTGAAAGTAAAGGGGATGCTCAAATACGTCACGGTGTCTGTCGGACCCAGGGGAGTGATGAGTTCCCCGTCGAAGCAAAATGGTTCGACTGAGACCGCTGTCGCCCGATGTTTCCTGTCCCCACAAATCGCAATCGTTTTCGTCTTTCGGGCGTTGATCCTCATACCAGGTCTTCCCAACTCGACCACAGCAGCTTCAAGCTTCTGTTTAAGGCGAGCCTCACTTTCTACACATACGACCCAGTCGTCAGCGAAGGCAAAGCCATCCTTTAAGGTGTCATGGAACTGGTATCCTAGTTGCAGCATCGACAATTCAAGAACCTCATCCATTGCCGTGATGAACAGCAATGGGGAGAGTGGATCTCCCTGCTCCACACCTCTTTGGCAGTGAACCTCGGAATTGGGGAAAACTGCTACAGCATTCTCATAGGGCTATGCGATGTATCGGACTACAGGTGACGTTGCTCCAAACGCCTCGTCAGATCTGACGATTGTGTCATACGAAACCGAATCAAACGCTTTCGAGATATCAACAAACGCCAAGCTGAGGTTAGAAGCAGTCGCTGATGAGCGACGAGGGAGGGTGTGTAACAGCGATGTAGCTTCCAAACAACCGTCTTGATGTAGAAATGCAAACTGGAGTGAGGGCAGTTGCAATCTACGGCTCCAGCGATCAGCAAGCATCTTATGAAAGCATCGGACAAGAACGGATGACACGGAGATCGGTCTCAGTTAGTCCGGCGAAGTCGTATTTGGGATCTTCGGAACTAGAGTAATACGAGCACGACACAGATGCGACGGACAACCCCCAGATAATAATGGTAAGTTGAAATACCCAGCGAGCGCGTTGGCATTGAACCGGCGGAGCATCCTGGGCGTGAGCTTGTCTAGACACGGGGACGAATTACCCATTAAACAGGTCGTACGGCCGACTTCCTCACCTGTATTTGGCTCGATCAAACTGCAATCATATGGTAGCACTGCGCGACTTGGCCGGCTATCCACGTGTTTTGGAGTACAGAGCACCTGTTTCCAATACTGCTCGGCGTCCAGAGGTAGCCCGCAGTTACCCTTGTATAGATCTTTTCACGACCCTTCGAGCGCGACAGACACTGCGTCTTTCCGTCTTTGGTGGTATATGGTCGGGATGGCGGCGTAGTTGGCCCGCCGGATCTGCTTTCAGTTGGCCGGCACATGACGACGATGGCGTCGAGAGACAGGATCCCACGTGCGTGGAAATGTCTTGGAGGTGTGGAGGTACAGAAGTGACAGGACTTGTTCCGGCGTCATGATGCCAGAATGCAACCCTCGGGCAAATACCAGAAGGTCAACACTAGCTAGCGAACTGTCAGCATGGGATTCCAAGAGTGACACGGCACAATCCATGGTTTGCTTAAACCAGACGCTTCAGTCTTCAGATTCTGACGAATAGGTAGCTGTTTGACCGATGGTTCAGTCAGGACCAGTAAATGATTATTCGTCCAGTTGTGCTTGCCAGTTAAGCACACGTAAACTGGTATTGATGCTGATATCCGATCGACCAGGAAAATATTGTTCCAGTCTCATTAACAGCGTGGTTTGCGTGTCACCAAACGGATACAGATTGTTAGCCAGACGCAAGAGTGATTGTGACTCTTGTTGGGACCAGCGGACACCAGAATCCTTCCTCGGCCAAGCTTACCTGCATTATACTGGGTGGGGTGTGCGTACCGGCGATGTTGGCTCAGGCCAATCTTCGTCGGAAAAAGGCGGGAACAATCAGCGCAGGCCCATTGGGTGACCACGTTCATGCCAATACTTTCATGGACGTGAACTCGACGTTGTGCTACCAAGCCAGCTTTTGATTTGCAGCACTTGTCACATTTCCCACACGTGAGTTTCACTAGTGTCTTCTGTATACTGGTTGGGACTGGTGCGGAGGTGTCCGACAATTCGTGTTGTACATTGTCGAAAGTAACAGCACATTGAAACCAAACAGGGTGGTTAGCCCTGTCTGGAGTTGCTGAACTCTTAGCTCACCCAGACTGACGTCCGGGCTACCCAGTCGATACCACGAGGATGTGGTTCAGACTAAGTTTACTGGTTAGTGTTTTTCGTACTTCGTTGCCAGGTCATACGCTGTCAACCTCCCGGTCGCTTCCACTCAGCACAGGGCTTGGCGCAGAGTTCTGTGAGGCAGCTGGTCTTCAGTCATGCGGAGTCCATGTCCTAACCAGCGTATGAGACGTGAGTAATCCACCTAGCGCGGAAGAGTTCCCTCTTCCTAAGACCATCTGGCGTATCTCTGCATTGCCAATACGATTTTCCCACCAGGTTCGACCAATGCTTTGGAGACACCGATGGTCAAACACTGACATCTTCCGTTTGTCCTCTGCGCGTCCAGGCTACGTCTCTGATCCATAAAGCAGTATGGAACGCGCTGCTGCAGTGTAAACTCTGCCCTTGACAGACGAACTGACGTAACATTGGTGCCATAGGTGTCGGAGGTTGCCAAAAACTGCCCTGGCCTTCCCGGTTCGACAAGTAACCTCATCTCCACCCACTCCACCGGACTTTCTACAGCTGCCCAGGTAAACAAATTTATCTACCGCGTCGATTGGCTCGCCTGCAAGCATGACGTGTGGGTTTCATCCTACCCAATATTGTAGCAGCACTTCAAACTCTGCAGGTGTGAAGCGCATGCTAAGCCGTGCGCAGATTGATTTAGGTTATTTAAAATGGTTTGCATTTTTTAAGGATCTAAACCAAGGAGAGCAGTATCGTCTGCACACTCCATGTCTGTGAGGGAACGTTCCGGGATCATTTCGACTCCCGAGGTTTCAGAGGCAGGCAGAGAAATTTTGAAACAGCATATCAATAACAAAGTTGAAGAGGAAAGGTGAAAGAGGACAGCCTTGTCTTGCACCACTGGACGTGGCTAGCTCAGGCGAAAGCTTCCCTTATACTCGTACGCGCCCACAGGAGTTCGCATACAGTGCTCTCATGAGGGATAGAAATTTGGAAGGAACACCTTTGATCGCCAGACACTGCCAAAGTTTCTGACGAACGACAGAGTCGAAAGCAGCTTTCAGATCAAGAAAAACGACCAACGTGAGACGTCTGAATCAGTAGTGCTGTTCAAGAACTTGTGTCATGGTAAAGATATGGTCGATGCATGCTCGACCATGGCAAACCCCTGCTTCATTCTCACGAATTGTCTCTCACGATACTCGATCAACCTGCGCAGAATATTGCCAGAGAGCACCTTAGATGCGACGGATACCAGGCTGATACCACGATGGTTTTCACATGACGTTCTTGCGCCCTTTTTAAGAACAGATGACGGCCGAGCCCCATTCGGCTAGTATTTTGTCTTCGTTCCAAATCTTCTGCAGTATGGTTGTCAGACTGCTCACTAGGACTGCGCCACCTCCTTTGAAGAGTGCGGGGTGCAGACCATCCGGGCCAGGTGCCTTGGCGCGTTGGAGGATTTGTATCCCACAATGGATTTCTGTTATTGATTGCGGGCTGGTGTCGATGTTCCATTCAGGCCCGCTGGGTCCTTCCAGTGGTTGTGTTGAAGGAGACCAGCTGAACTGTTCTTTGAAGTACCCAGCCCATCGCTCAAGACAACGATTTTGTGGGTTAATTGCCGTTCCCTCTTTTTTCGCATATTGTTTCCCGGACACATCTTTTGACCGGCTGACCGAATCAACTGGAATAGGGCGCGACTGTTGCCTGAAGCGAAAGCCTTCTCCACCTTCTTCGAAATCCAGCAGCGTTCTCTGTCATTCTTCAAGCTCCTGATTATCCGGTGTTTGAGGGATCTGCATGCGCCATCATATTCGCTAGCTGCTGGTATGGCCCGTCTGGCAGCAATAAAATCTGCTGATCTGGACGATATCCCATATTCATTTGGTCGAGTCAGATGGCTTGGACAAACAATTCTGAAAGCTGAGAGCATATCTTCTTTAACTAGCTTGCATTCAACCTCCAAGCAATCTTCGTCATCCGCATGACTGTGCGTTTCGAGTAATTTTCTAGCCGGATCAGCTCGATAATTTTGAGCTACTTAAACTTGTCGAAGTTGATGAATGGAACTGCTTTGCTTTGGCATACGCAATGCTGACGGAAAGCACAATAGTTGGTCAGAGCCAGGTTATGTACCTCAGAAGGAACGACTATGTTTAATTCTGACTCTCTGTTGGTAATTGATAGCCAAATGGTTAGTTTGAGTCCGTGACTGTCTTGCGGTTGGTGGCCTCCAAGTAACTCGATGTGAGCGTTTGTGCTGAAAGTTTGTACTGGCCAGGAACAGTTGTGACAGATCTTGGTAAAACTCGTCCTTCTCAGTCTCAGAACTGCTGATACGACAAACAAACACCATTTATGGCATCGATCTGCACAGATGTTAATTGAGCCAGACAACCGCACAGCGAAAAGGCGACTGTTTACTGGGATCCTGTCCAGCAAGGCGCTCTCAGCCTTGGGGCTTAATGCAACTCCCACACCGCAGATACCCAGATCCATTGCATCAGGATCACAGGATACCCAAAGAGTGAAATGTGGGACGTCTGAGCTTGTCCTAACCGATGTGAGGTGCACGACTGAAGTGGGGCCATGTATAAGTGTTTCGGAGACACAACACACATCGACAGATAGGGAAAGCAAGGTTTCAGCAAGGGATGCCTGTTGCCCAATTTGACGTAGAGTACGGACATAAAAGCTTTCAACGCGGATCAGATCTTTTAAAGTTATTAAGTGTATATTTTTGCGGGCGAAGGTTTAGACGCGGAACAATGGCTAGAGGATTGGGAGTTGGGAGGATCGCAGTGCATCGTTCGATGGGTGTGGAGGGGGTTTAGGGGAAGGCCGGTGAGCGAAGAGATGCAATGGCGAATGATACTTCCCGGTTGCCCAAGCCGAAGAAGGGGGTTTGGTTGAGTTACTCTACCATGAGCCTTTGATGCAAACGTCTGACCCACAAGACAGCGGGGGAATGTCGGGTTTTGTTCGGGGACCCTACCCCTAGCCTCTGACTCAAAAGTCTGAACCACGAGGCAGCGGTTGTCGGGGTTTACTTGGAGAACCCTCCAGGAGCCAATGACTCAGTAGTCTTATCCACTTGACCTCAGGGGTCTGGCCTGCCTCATGACGCAGGGAGTAAGGCATTACTGTCTCGCTGCTAGTGCACCTATATACAGCAGGTGCCTTTTGAGCAGCACCAGACTCTTTGGTTTTGAAAGTACTTCGACCATACTGAATAATGCGCCGGCGGTCACGGTCAACATTTGGGTGATCGGAGTCTGCGGTTCTTAGGGCCGATCATTTCTAACACTTCCTTTCTCGGGGGAAGCAGCAACGCTGCTTCCATAACTAGGGGCATGCTAGTCACCTGGAAGAAACCCCTTGCCGCCCTCACGCCTCTATCTCAGCTGACATTACGATGTCACCTCCAGACATCCTCGTAATACGATTTCTCGCTGGTCTTCGTCGGGCTGCTGACTGTTGGCCTTCGTGGTATGGGTGAACCTGGGAGGAACTGAGTCCCCCCAGTGTAGGCTGCAAAATCATTGCAGCACATAAGCCCGATCAAGGCGACGAGGTTATAGATTTCAGTCGGGTGTGTGGAGTAATAGAAGTCATCTATCGGATCATGGCCGTCATTGTGCTTCGTTCGTATGGTTCAAGCAGAGTCAGTGGAAATGACAGACGAAAATACTGAATGATTATACGAATGTTGATGTCCGTGTTCCTGGATGTACCCGGTCAGTTCACCTGCTTAGGAGCTTCACTTCGCGTTTAATGCAGCAGTGCACTAGAAATTGGAGAATCAGTCTCTTGTGGGCTGTGCTGTATTGGGCCTAATTTTAGAGTGGGTTAGTTTAATGAGTTCGTTATATTCCCAGTGTCCCAAGCCATTTGGAGTTGATGTCAATTCGGAGCGACTAGAAAAAGTCTGGAATTGATCTTGTTATACATACTATTATTAAAATGATCTGATACGCGTTTTATTTGTATTAGCATATTGTTTGCCGTATACATTTTCTGCACAGTTTACTGTCCTTTTGCACAACTTTTTTTCACAGCGCACGTCTCCCCGAACCACAATCAGAAGACTCAGATGATGACGGTGTATGTATATTATGTATGTATGTATGATGTATTATGGAGCGCTCAATGGATATAGTCCGCTGTAGCGTCCTGTTTAGAGAAAATGGCAGCATTCCCACAAATCTGCATGGCCGGATACGTGTTTGTTTTTCGCAGTTGTCTTCATGTTTGGTCATTTTCTTGATTTGCGGGTTAACGGACAAGCTGCGTTTCTCGGCACTGTGACAGATCGAGGTCAGCAGTAAGCTGTTTCTTGTAGGCCTTAGGACTCCGTAAAATAGTAACACTGGTCTGAGTAGTCCGTTGCGTTTCGGGTTTCCCCTCTCATATGTCACCGTCCAGTCACACTTCCCACACGATTACTTAGCAAACCTATTTCAATTCTTTTAAAATCTTGCTCGCAAACTGATTCGCAGACGTCATGTGTAGTGCAGTGGCCCATCGAAATGCACTAATGATTACCTAAGCAACACTGATAGTCTTTTGTAGCAGCTTGCTCAACAAATAATTGTCATTCGTGTTTGATTTATAAGGCGTCGCCTTCCTTATGGAACTGAAGTAGCTATGGCATTTTGCCCCCGAACATCACTGCTTTGCAGTTAAGCTATTGGTTTCCTCTAGGAATGATAGTTATCTAAGATATTCGAGCACCATCCTAGCCACTGCACTCTGCTGCGCCAATTCTGCACTGCACAACCTCAGGTTACATCCGCAAATTCTTAGGACAGATACACGACAGTTTGTGGTCAAAACTACATGTCGAGCCGTTTGTCACATTGTGTTGTGATCTTTTTTGTGCTTCTGTGGGCGTAATTTTTTTATGTAATCCTGAAGCGTTTCATAGCTGTATTGTCATTGTGATCATATACATCGAATGACAAATGACCTTAAAATTTGAAAGAGGACATTTTGCAGACACTTCTACTTCAGATATTTGGATTTGCGCAGGTCAGTTTTTACCTATAATCCGGACCACAAGATACTAGTCCTAGTACCCCTGTCAAAGCTCAGGACAAAGAGTAGTTTAATCGTAGGATTTCCTGTCCCAAGTGGCCCTTATATCTGCGTGTAGAAGTACAATTGTAATAATGGTGCCTCCTAGTTTCTTGTGTGGCTCTCATGTGCTTTTCGAAGATGAGAAACTACCTGGTACCTAGCAGTTACCGAATTTATATGCAACTCATCACTTCTCGGGAATGTGAAATTCCGGTTTTGTGAGCCTTTGTCCTAGGGTCATAAGAGCGGTCTTCCTGCATTTTGCCGTAACTGTGAATGACCTTGTGTGTCTACTCTCGTAGTTTTAAGAGTTTCGTGTTCAAAATGAACTCAACTTCGGCTCAGGTGACTATTTAATTTCTTGTTTACTTTATGGACCTCGATCTCACAAATGTGTGTAACATTTGTTTTGTAGGAAGTCTGGACGGACGAATCAGAGACACCAGAGGTTCGTTTGTCCTCGTGTTTTAATTCGTCGATTTCTAGCGTCCCGAATTTCCAGAATTTGAGGCAAAAGTTTCAGACGCTATCGCACAGCTAGGTGGATGCGTATTTCCGAAACTGAATTGGAGCGCACCAAAGGTTACTTCCCCTCGGTATCCTGTTTACTATTTTCTCTCACAGGATGCATCTTGGTTGTTGGGTGATAACTCGCTTAAATGTCGGAGCTTTACTGATGTTTACCTTGTCCTCAAAGCGTCCGATTTTATTGCGCATGATCTCAATGCTCCGTAGGTTGTTGTTCCTCGAAAAAGATACTTCAAACAGCTTTGCCCTTTGTACAGATTTCCCAGTAGAAAACTTATATGATCCAGTTGAGGACTACCGGCCACAACTCGTACTCCGACGTTGGAAAGATTGTCGACCAGATTCAGAGTTTCGTTGTTTTGTGCGGAAGAAAAAACTTATTGGTAAGTTTGTTCGATGTGCTACCACGCATTTTGTGACCCATACTTATTGCCCTATTGAGTTATTGATTTTCCTGTGGTCTGCGAAGAATGAACTTTAATATAACCTATTGAATCTTCTGTAACTTGTCTGTGCAATCCTGAGGGCTTCCAAGCTGACACCGGGAACACCAATCGGCATATAAATGGCAGTATAGGGGTTGCTCGTTGTTTACTTTCGCAAGAATTAACATTTTTATTCGTTCTCTCTCCGTTACAACCCGGCGGTCTACAGACGGAAACGAAATTGACTGTTGACTGAGCTGTTCCAAGCTGGAAAACGTTTTCTCTAGTTGTGAGGTTTGACCAGTCAACTCATCCTACACAGACTACGAATAATGTTTGATCAACTAATAGAGCTTTCTCGTTAAAAAACAATAAGACTAATACAAAGAACTGTCGACCAAAAACCATTTATCGTGAAATCGATCTAACAGTCAGTACAGTTCAGTCACACAAGCGAACCATACCACTGACTGTATTTTTGTAATCGAGGCATCCACCACTATATCATCCATCAGATAGGCCAAACACATGTTTTCATCTCGCTTGGGTTGACAAACATATTTGAAGGCTTTCCAATTGGAATTCGGTAAATCATGCAGTTGCTAACTGCTTTCAAAATGAATGCCGCCACCTGTTTCTCATCCTCGTTTTTACTGCACTACTCTTTTCGAACGGCGATCAGTGTAGTGACCCTTCTATATCATGACCGGTGTTTTCACCCGTGATCTGCTCCTCTGTGCTTAACTGCGATTGTTAATCCACAGATACGATCCAGCATGCGACTGTTATCCTGTCTAGTACAGCTTGTTTTTCATTAAAATAAACTGCATAACATCCATGGATCAGCTCTGATGTGCTATCCACCGATGTCGCATCCGTTTCCGGATTTTCTTGTCACGTCAAACTACTTCGACGGACCCTCCGTGCACAACAGATACCGCCACATGCGCTTTGCCCTCACCAGCGTGCACAACCAGTCGAACCCCCCTGTACGCAGTGTGAACTCGGGGGAACAAAATCAGATGGTGAACAGTGGGAAAGCAGTTTCAGCTATCAGTGCATTATTGTTCCACCACTAAACGGCTGAAACACAGTGCATGCGAAAGTAGTGACCGGCACCAGCCACAAGACGAACCTAAGGCACGTACAAATGGCCATCTATTTCCGGCCAATAAGCAGTTTGGTTTTCGACGGTGGTCCAGCACTGTCATAGGCTTAACGCTTCGGAATATCGAGCATCATTTGCAGGTATATACACAAAGTACAATGCCGCGAAATACAAACAAAATTAAAGCATTTCAGAGTGGTTTGCTAAACAGTTGGTGAATATGTAGCTGGACAGTGTTTCACTTTTAACACAAAAGCTTGGTTAAGTTCTCTTTTGACTAGTAAATCAGTGTTGAGTGTCCGTTGAAGGTTATTGTAAGTCTGTGCTTTTGTCTGAATGTTATGGTTGATGGTTGGGGAAGGGTAGTATTTGAAACTATTTCTATCGGGTTCGCCTCCTTGATCTTGGGCGTCGTTTGTAAATTTTGTTGGTGCGTATATGTAAGCTTTACGACAATGTGGTTAATGGTTAAGACTACGTGGTCGTGTGCTGTTTTGTTCTCCGTCTGTTTTAAAACTCGGCCAACCCAGTAACCTACTCACTTGGTTTAACGAAGGCTTGTGTCAAAAGCGGAACGTTGCCCAGTTGCAACTCCAACGATTGTTTACCAAACCCTTCTGAAACGATAACTTCTCGATCGGCTCTAATTGATTGCAAATAAAAAAGTATCAATGGGGAACAAAATAGCAACCACACTTGGTACTTAAAGTGACTCACCACACGAAATTCCAGACCAACGAGGCACATAAGTGTCTGGATACCCTACCTCCTTTACTTCCAACCACTCCGGTCGTATTAGAGCAGTGGTGATTTATGACAGCTGTAGTTTTGCCCGCTTTTGGTCTACGGTCGTAGCAGAGAGTTGGTCGTTACAGAGCTGGTAGTCAAAGAGAGGGAATATTTCAAACTGATCATTCGGGAACGATTGTTGTTGACCGATTTAGCAACACGGCAAGTTGGTTTCGCTCACCATTTGTACTCAGAGTAATAAAACTTTCTTCTTTCTGAGAATGAGGGGGATTTCCCATGAGCGAACTAGCTAGGTTTTGCTCCAAAACCTACTTAAAAGAACTGAACGATGAAACAACGCACATTTACGAACGGAGGTGCCTTTAACATTAGACTCATCTGAATTGCTTACTTACGATGGTTTTCGACCTTCCAAATAGTACCTTATCAAAATTACCGCGTTACCATCAGATATATTTGCAAATTATTTTTACTGAGCTAACTAATCAAACAACACGATTTGGCATGCACTTCATACCTGTGATGTGTAAAGTTGGGTAGGTGCAAGGTTGGGTGGAATGCAGCCCGGGATTCCTGTTTGCAGATCCTCCAGTTGGTCGCAAAAGTCGACTACTTGAATAGGAAACCACTTTTGGAATTGGATGCATGGGTTACGCATGAGCTAAAATATTCAATCTCTTGGAGTGCGAGCAAACGCGCGCTAACTAGCTGACGTAATCCTTACAGGTTTTAAGACTGCTTCATCTTAGCTTGGATACATCTCTCCTACTATAGAATGAAGCACAGACAATCGATGGCTACTTTCGTTTGTTTCAGCATACTGGCTCATAACACAGTGGTAGAGGAGCCCGACCGCCCCAATGGAAAACGTTGGGAGCTCACTTTGGGAAGACCTGAGTCTGATCCCCACGAGTGTCTTAAAGTTGGCTGCCGCTCTCCCTATGTGTTATTGATGAAAACGTAAAAGTTCTTCTCTTGAGGGTTGCTGAAAACTGTTCGACAGTCCACCACCGGTTTCTCCATTCTTGGGGCTCATCAGGTATGTGCAGTCCCCGAATTTCCGTCAGCTTTGTACTCTGCTTGAACCCAAGTTGTACGAAATTCACGAAATCCACACACTTGTACACCAATTCCGTTTTAACGGGAGGCTCAGCTGAATCCCAGCTGAGGAATATTATAAACGAAAGGTTCAACTGGGATTCAGTCGAGTATTCCGTTAAAACCAAACTAGTATGCAAATGAGCGCATTTGGCGAATTTCCTATAACTTGGGCTCAAGTATAACGTAAGGTTGACGGAAACTCGAGGACTGCACCTACCTGATGAGCCACAAGAAGGGCGAAACCGTTCGTTCTCATCAGCCCTATGAGTAGTTTTCCTTCAGGAAACTATACTGTGATACCTCGAATATCGTACCAACGTGAGCATGTGGCGACCTTTATGGCAGCACATTCATTGCAAGGATTTTGTAAACAAGGAATTCAGCTGGGATTTGGTTGTCTCCCGTTAAAACAAAATTGGTATGCAAATGAGTGTATTTCTTGTGAACGTTGCAATAAAAACTGTTCTAAAACCTACCCATCCCTTAAAAAGAGTTAATTGCTTTTTGCTGTCTTCTTCGACAGACGTCACAGTGATATCTTGAGTCTCTTTCAACTTTTCCCTATTCTCAGACTTCTTCCCAGAATCCCTCCCTACTTAAAAATTTAGGTGTGGTCCCATTCGCTTATCTTGGTTTGTCCCCTGTCATCCCATTTATCTTAGGTAGAGTGAGATGGAAGGCAAGTTCTTCCCTCATCCGTGGATTGTTCGTTACTTGTATCTTCTGTCATTGGATTCATTTTTCTTCAGTTCTCTTTCGAGGATTTTTCCGAGAAAGTTTGCTGGTCTGTTGTCAGGTCCCGGAAAACGCACTTTAAGAAATACCTCTGTCAATTCCGAGTTGGATTTGTTCCAATTCAATCCTGAGGATTTTATCTGTCGTTTTTTTCCTACTCCACTGATTATTCGGTGACGCTTGCCTTCTTAGTTCTTTCGCGAGTAACATTAAGCAGGCTGATCAGCAGAGACAATGGACGCGTGATGGCTTTACAGATAACTTTGCACTTGAATTGACCATGGCTGCGACCAAATGTATTGTAATCTTGCTTGGCTTGCTCTGAAATCATTCATCAGCTGGAAAACTCAGTCAGTCTGTATCACTTCATAGTAGTACCGTACCTGCTGTTTTCTTTTCAGCAATATCTCAACGCCATCATGACGCTTACTTCGAGTCGGCACTTCAACATAAAGAATCAATTGAGAAGAAGTTATGTACTTTCTTTCAGAAGCACATCCATGATCTTTTTCCGCTTTCTGACTGTAAGTTTGTACACGCATGCCTCCTTAACTTTTTGCAGATGCTGTCGATCTGTATTACGAACATCAGGTGAGCAAATTTGATTTAATTTGACTATTATTTTCATAGTCATCTTCCCGAAGTCGGGTCGAGCTTATTGATTTTAATGTATTTGGACAACCAACGGATTCTCTCCTGTTCTCGTGGACGGAGTTGGAACAAATGTCCACGACGGAAGAGGTGTGTTCATCTCCTCTATTCTGCTCTGGACTTTTAGTTAGCGGTTAGCGATGCATGTCGTTTTCTTCTGGTCCCTGAAGGTCATTGTCGTCTATCGTTTCCGAGTGTCCGATTTGTGCATTTCGCTATGGTTTCCATTATTTTATCATACTGCGCAAGTGTCATGATATTCTCCTAATGCCATTTCACGCGGCGAACTCCTGGGGTTGTGCAGATTGCATCCTTGGACACCATTAATGAAGACTCCGAATTTTCGGACTTATTTTATGCGACGTGTTCAAATATCATGATTGACTAGGGCTGGGCGGTTGGTCGTTTTAAAGACAGGTCTTTTTACGCAATCTGGTTCCGTCTCCCCTTCGTAAGGTCTTTTTACAGTAGTGAGAAAATGCCCCAATCTGAAGATTATTTTCATCCCCTAATTGCCCGTTTAGCAAGACGATGGGAACGCATTCGATTTCATTATCTCCTGCTTGTTGTTTAACTTTTGTGTATTCTATACTATCATTTAGCTTTATTCACGTACTCGAAACCAAATGTTTCGACTCAGCTGAGTCCTCAGTTGCTAAGTTAGGTAGGAGAGGTAACGAAGAGCATTTTTGCATGACATGGAATGCGACGGTGGTCCTCATAAGACTGGAAACGACATTCATATAGAGATAACGTAAACAGTGCAAATCCCTTATTCGGATGATTTCATCCAAGAGCTGGTTAAGTTGGGTGCCACATTAGCAGGACAGAAAAATATATCCCTAGTATACGGATTTCACCAGAGCTACACAGTTTCGGTAACCTGCTTTGAGTAGAAATCATATACCTAAATTAATATGGGTGGTGTAACTCGATCCGACATATTAGCAGTGGGTGACCATTTTGCCTAGCCCAGCTTTTCTCGCCCGTATCTCTGGATATAAGATTTTTTTAACCGAGTGGAGCTAATCTCTGCTGAAAAGCCTAGAAGTACCGTACGGTTGTTTCATCCTTGTTGGTAATCACCGGCTGTGCGCAGCTAACGAAACTCCAGAGTCTGGAACCCGCGACCTCCTGGTTATTAATTTGAACACAACAACTGGGCTACGAACGCTTAGAAATTTTTTCATGCTAAGCGGCTTATATCCTCACCCAAGGACCTTGCTGCCCGCCATATCGCGGTACTTTGTTTTACCAGTCCAATTTCTTTAGTTCAGCTGCCGATCAGATAATCGTGGACGTGCGAGCTCCTGTAGCACATCGACATGTACTCTATGTGCGATATTTGTGGTTCAAAATGTAGTGTGTACTCGGCTCACTGGTATTCTGTTTTCACCATCCATTTTTTTATTCTAAATCGGAGCCCGAACCACCGGATTTGATGAACCCGCTTATCCCCAACGTGCAACTATCTCCTTCCGCAGTTATCCACCTAAGTTAGACTTCGTTATTACATCCGCTAGTGTCCCCCAATCCCAGCCGATTATCTTCACAGTGCTTTGTTGCAAAATTATCCCTGTAAATCGGGGATTTCGGTCCTGAGTAACTCGCCACTTGAGACACCTAAGTTCTGAATTTAAATGAAAACTTGAAACAATTGAGATAGGGATGTTTAGACTTGAAAAGGGCTATTTTCGTTCGTGCCGTTTGATGGTCGGTCTAGGTGTTTGAACAGTTTGCTTCACCGACATTTTTCGGGAGTTTTGGTTTATGTTAATACCCAATTAATCACAAGCATTCGTTGGGCTACTCAAAATACCAGTCCAAGTATGTTGTGCTATGTCCTGCTGCTTTATGTCTGTTTTCACCACCGTATCTCACCATGTTAGCTTGTTGACACTCAGTAACACCGTGATTTGATTGAGAATTCTGCGCCAGAATTTTCTGTCACAAACCTGATCTGTCAACCCCTTTGTCGGATAGACAAAACAGCCTAGGATGTGGGACGGTGTCATTAAGTACATGCGTTTGTGCGAAGCGTTTCTTAACTCCAAAGGGGCATTCTGTCCAGGTTTCACTGGCTTAGCTAATATCAGTGCGTTGCAGGCGCGCCAGTTCAAACGAGAAGCAACTCCGCAATGGTCCGAACTGTCTATAAGACCGCAAGGATGTTCTACCCCAGTACTTTGATTTATCCAGCGCCTTAATTTGGCACTATGGCTGATGGCACACATGAGGAATTGCGTAGAGCCACACTCGAATCATCCGACAAGATGCGAATATTCTGGCAGGCTTCTTCTGTGATCACAGGCTTTCCCATTTGCCTCTGAGTCACTTCCCGGAGACAGTGGCACCGTTGAAATTGACCAGTTTTGTGAACTGATACGTATAACGTTGCCACTGCCGCTCGATCTGCGCTTTCGAATGCACAATAATCTATCAGTAGTTGCCTGTAGGATAGCAGGAGATTTTCGAACCGTAATAATCTCATTGACTGAACGTCTGCAGTGGCATCACGGAAGTTTACAGTTCTGAGCTGCACTTAACTTGTCCCATTTATCGAGGTAGTGTGGTTGCCGTTTGATGCGAACTCTATCCATGTGTGTGTCGGGTGTTGGGTGAGGATCAAATACTGAGGAGCTGCTTCTGAGGGACGTTGCGTCCAAATCAGTCTGTTGCTACCTCGGCCTTTTATATAATGAGGGGTCTTTACCGCCCTACTCTTGCGGCAAACTCCCTAAGTGGGGACCAGGTTTTCGCGTTGAGTGTTAGCAAATGCTACGTTTTCCGATGCTGATTATTTCCGGTCAAAACTTTATGGTTTGTTGGTTTGCCAATAGTACCCATTTCTCAGTTCATTTTGTCCACCATTGGTCCATACTATTTGATTAAAACAGCTGTCGCTACAAAGAGTGTCTTTAAAAGGGCGCCACTGTATTCCTGAAAAAACGTCAATAGGTATGCACAAGACGGAAGTGACTGATGTATCAAATAATAAATCGGGATTGTCTGTTTGGAGCGGCCAAAGTGGTTCTTTTGTGCAGTGATTATCTCTTAATCAATCGTTTCTGACATGAAACACCGCCATAGCTTTATGCACCAGGTGTCTTTTTCGACCATCATTCAACTTTGCTATCTCTCTTCAGTTTTCGTGACCCCTAGAATAATTGGACTGAACCAACTGAATGAGAACATTCACACAGATTGAATACCATTAGTTCCCCCTGTTACGATTGTGGTGATCGACAGTTAATTCTACTGCATGGTTCTCAATTCGAAGCCGTCCGCAATTTTCCAAAGTTCTGCAACCATTCCTTTCCCAGCCATTCCTTCGACTCGTTTCATTTGTTCTTGACGGAATCCCCAAGAGCCTTATCACGAGAAGACAGTAATTATTGAACTATATCGTGCAAGTTCAAACTGTTTTCAGACAAGGCTCCACTATTTCATCTCCGTATATTCCATTGCCATCCGAATCGGATTTCCCGGTCAACACTGGTTGAACCACACGCCTCGGAATTTTCGGGCAGCTGGGGACGGTTTGCGGAACCGAATGTGGTACTACCTGCAGCTCATCAGTCCTGATGTTAGCTCGAGGGAATCAGATCGCAGTTCGAACTTGCGGAGGCCTGTTACAAGCTCTCAGTGTGCCTAAACGTTATGGCATATCAACGAGCACCGGCACCAGTTATTTGTTCGTCATATAGTCATCCACCAAGTCCTTTACCCTTCGGCGTACTACTTCAGCTCTCCCGTTATACTACTATACTATACTATACTATACTGTACTATACTATACTATGCTATACAATCGTTTTCGAGGTGCGCCGATTCGTGCACGGTCAAGTTGCTAATGCGCAAGATCGTGAAATTCCATTAACCGCGTGGTTAATGACATTACCTTCCCTAGGATGACACTATGCCAAGTAGCCACTGCTTCAGCGAAATACAATCATTTGGAAACAAATTTGGTTTTGCGGGTGACTGACCTGGAACCCAGCTAAATCTCTCGTTTATGATGTTTCTAAGCAACTGAATGTGCTGCACCAGGCCGCCTCATGTTTCAGCTGGAACTCAGTTCCTGAAGGTTCAACCATGCCAAGAAGGCCAACGGGGAGCAGCCCGACGACGAACAGCGAGTCCCCGTACTGCGAGTAATCGTATGACGAGGCGGTCTGGAGGTGAAGTCGTACTGTCCTCTGTGATAGGAGTGTGAAAGTCCATATTTATATGCATGTCCATATTTATGGAAGCAGCGATGCTGCCTCCCTCGAGGAAGGACGGGTTAGAAAAGGTCGGCCCCCAAAACTGCACACTCCGATCACCCAACGGTTGACCGTGACCGCCGGCGCATTATTCAATATGGTCGGAATACTTTTAAAACTAGAGTCCGGTGCTGCTCAAAAGGCAGCTGCACTAGGAGTGAGACAGTAATGTCTTACTTTCTGTGCCCTCGGGTCACGCCGGCCCCCTACAGCCAAGTGGATCAGACTATTGCGTCAGTGGCTCTGGGAAGGGTCCCCCAAGAAAACTTTAACTACCGCTGTCTCGCGGTTCAGACTCTCGAGTCAGAGGCTAGGGCCAGGGTCCCCGAGCAAAACCCGACATCCTCCCACTGCCTTGTGAGTCAAACTTTTGAGTCAAAGGCTCCCTCAACCAAACCCCCTTCTTCGGCCTGGGCAACCGGGAAGTATCATTTTCCTTTGCAGCTCTTCGCTCACCGGCATTCTCCCACTCTCCCACTCCCTTAGCCACTATTCCGTATCTAAACCTTCGCCCAGAAAAATAAACCAAAATAATCACCTACTAACCTCAAAAGATCTGCTCAACGTTGCAGCCTTTAATGTCCGTACTCTATGTCAAATTGAGCAACAGATATCCCTTGCTGAAGCCTTGCTTTCGCTCTCTATCGATGTATGTTGTGTCTCCGAAACACTCATACAAGGCGCCACTTCGGTCGTGCTCTTCAAGCCGGTTAGGATGAGCCCAGATGTTCCACATTTCACTCTTCGGGTATCCGGTGATCCTGACACAATGGCTCGTGGTATCTACGGTGTGGGAGTTGCACTCAGCTGCTAGACTGAAAGCGCCTTACTGGACTGGATCCCAGTAAACAGTCGTCTTTGTGCTGCGCGGTTGTTAGGCTCGATTAAGATCAATGCAGGTCGATGGGGTAAGTGGTGTTTATTTATAGTATCACCATACGCTCCAACAGACTGCAGTTCTGAGACTGAGAAGGACGAATTTATTCAAGATCTGTCACGACTGCTTCGGTCGGCAAGAAGGACGGATATAGTAATCCTGGCGGGTGATACGATTGCCCAATTTGGACGACTAAGTCCGGAAGAAGCACAGTTAGGTGGTAGATTTGGAGTCGATGCTGAGCGTGTACGGATAATGGGGAGCGGCTTTTTCAGTTGTGTGAAGATCATCGTCTGTTCCTGGCCGGTACGAACTTCCAACATAAACGCTCGCATCGAATTACTTGGAGGCCACCTACCCCAAGACAGTCGTGGACTCATTTGGACCATACGGCTATCAGCTACCGATGGAGAGCCTCAGTTAAGGATTGTCGTTCCTTCTGGGGTACTCAACTTGACTCTGATCTGAAGAGAGCTAGAGAAGCAATGCTCTCAGATTTCAGAACTGTTTGTCCAGCCCATCTGACTCGACTAAATGAACAGTGAATATCGTCGAGATCAGCGGATCTTATTGTTGCCAGGATGGTCATACCGGCAACTAGCGACAATGATGGCTCATGCAGATCCCTCAAATACGGGATAATCAGGAGCTTGAAGAATGACAGAGATGGAGAAGGCTTTTGCTTCAGGCAACAGCTGCGCCCTGTTTCAACTGATTCGATTTACCGGCCAAAAGAAGGCAGGTGTCAGTGAAACAATATGCGAAATAGACGGAACACCAATTCACTCCCTCAATCGTCGTATTGAGCGGTGGGCTGAGCACTTCAAGCATCAAGGAAGTACGAAAACACTGACCAGTAAACTTGGTCGGGTCGGCAACTGCCGGCTCTCTGGATGGGGATCCCGGGACTCAACTAAACAGTTAATGACACTGGCAGAAATGGCCCAATCGTGCAGTCAATGGCGCCCTTGCATCAAAGCTTTCGCCTTCAATGTGTAGCTACCCAGTTCCCGAGCGAACCAGATGTGCTATCGCCTCCAAGGCTTGGCTGTATGTCCCACACTCTCCCGTTTTCCAGTTATCGACACTGTAGCAGCTGGAACCAATGTGCCTATGATACACGGTTTATAGCTAATAAATTGAAATTGAATTGAATTGGTGGCCAGCGATACTACCTTTTTTCCAAGAATAAGGTCGCTACATAGGATCGACCATTAAAGCCGCACATCCCAATCACCTAACGGTTGGCGCATTATAGAATACTGTTGAAATACTTTTAAAAGCTAAGACCGATGCGGCTTGAAACTCGCCCGCTATGCGCAGCAGCATTAGTTGTCTTTCTTCCCGCTTCCTTGGCTTAGACCACCTTCCTTACCATCAAGTCGGTCAGATTCTCGAGTCTTTGGTCTAAATAAAGCTGTCTGAAGAAGAGAGTCGGTCGTCGGATTTTAGCTCGGCCTGTTGAGGGGCGAGACCAAGAACCTCCGAAAGGTTTAAATACTGCATTAGTTAGCAACCAGAAAAGAAGAGTGAGGACTCGGAAGCTTGAGTGCGGGAACCCTTCTCAAGCGGGATGAAGGCGACAGACCAGAAAGGCGTACTTCCCTTGTAGTTGAGGTGCTGAAACGGTATCGCGTCAGCATAGCTGCTGCAAGCCAAACTTCGTTGGCCGATCGAGAAATATTACGGCAAGCTGTATATACTTTATGCTTCTGGAACTTAACAAGATAGTCGTCCGGACGCTGAAGTCGAATTTTCAATAGCCACTTTTACGAATGGAAGAATATTGGATGAACTGGTTTGCATCAGCGCCAAACTTCGATTTTCAAAAAAGCTTCGCAACTTGTCGGTGTGCATGATCCCTCAGTGTCCCATCCAGAAGCTGCGCATGAAGGATTCTAGCAGTAGTTACGAACTGTCATCACAACCATTCGGCCAACTGATCGCCTATTTCTCATTGGTGATCTGAATGCCCGAATTGGTCGTGACAAACAGATGTCGAAAGAGATGACCGGGCCTTTTCAGAATTGGATCCATGAACATAAGCGACCGGCGAAAGTGAAGCTCACCGTCACTGATACATGGTTCAACGCTGGGAGAACACCCAGAGTGAATTCGGTGCATCCAAGAGGTCGAGCGACCTTATTGCCAACCGGTTTCAGTATCAAGCGATTGTTAGATCAGTGAACGTATCACGAGTTCTGAGGCGCTGTCGTCCACCTCTTATCCAATTGGACGATACCACATGCGTTGGAAGAACAGTAGACAAACATCAAGGTACATATCAAGACGGCTACGGGTAAACCATCGGATTCGAAAAAGGGCATCAAAACTGGGTTTATGAAAATGATGTATTTAGACATTTCCTGGTCGAGGAGAACACGGCTGATGCTGCAGCAACCACCGGACCATTAGCATTCGAGGAGCTGTGCAATGCCAGGACCATGTATGTGAATCATCTACGCAAATGAAAAGTGAATGTTAGGTCAAAAGGAGCCAAGTGGTCCAAACGCATGCAGGTCGACGATGTCACAAGGAACTCTTCGGAGCGTTGAAAGAAACCTATGGATCAAAGATGCAATAACTCCGGTGTTCAATAAGTTTGAAGGCTTATTGGATTTGAAAGCACATTTCACGACGTTAAGTAACAACCTGTCCAACCTAAATTTGAACAGTCTTGCACAGTCTCCTCAAGCCCCTGTGAAAATGGGCCATTCGAACTCAACGACGAAGGCTAAACTTCGAAGACCGATAATTAAACTACAAGACGGAAAGGCTGTCGGAGAAGGCGGAGTACCTGCTAAAATATCTCACTTCCGGAGGTAAACAAACCTGAAGACTAATGTGGATTCTGACGCCGGCCGAGCGCGATTGACCCTATGTTTGCAGTGCATCAGCTTCAAGAAAAATGCCGAAGGCAGTTACGTCTTTGTATCAAAACAAAACGAAGCTGTACGAATCAGATATCCGTATACAATCTTTTGAGGATAACTGCTTCATTTGTACGAAATTGCGGCGAATAACCGTTGCGTTTTCCCCAACAGCAATTAGCTTTTGTCTAGGTATGCTTCTAAAACACTTGCTTTTTACCAACGCTTCCAGGGGTTACAGAAACAAACATTTCCGGTGGGACTCATGGGGGCTGATATTCTAACCACAGGGTTGGCTACTATGAAGCTTAACTCTCACTTAGTTGCTCTAGCACACTAGCGGATGAAATTGTTTTCGCATCGGGGCGCATTCCAACGGTTCTGTAAGGTAGATTCAACAACCACACTCAATGCACTATTTGCTCCCCGCTAGTTATTGATGAAACTTTCAAAGGCCGTTTGGATTGCAATGTTTCTTGCGCACATATCGTGCTACTCCACAAGCAAACACCTTCAGTGGATATCGAAACATCCCCTCGGTTGGAGTTTTTCTCTAAGGGGACGATAAATGTCGGTAGCCTCTAGCGCCTTATCGCACTTCATGGCGGCCAACGGCATTCTGATTAAAATTTTCACCAGGCTTGTACTCCAGTCATTCTATGACCTTGAACGTATACATATGCTAGTATATGAAGCAGACGAGCCTGTCATCTGGATAGAACGGGCGTTTTATGCCATCTGGTTATCCAAACTCGAGCAGTAATAACGATAACGGAAAACTTAATTGTGTGTGGAAGTTGAGCTCCAATATTACAAAAATAACCCTGATTGTTGCAAAATCATTAAATAATGAGTTGTCAAACGTCGCTTTGTTTTTTTCTGGTTTTAGTGCAGTGCGACATGCTAAACCATTGCACGGTTGAAAGATCTGCTAATGGACTGGGACAGCAGTGCACTCTTGTTACAGGCAGCGTTCAGTTTTGCTTGACAGTTGATCTGTAACTCTGGATCAATGGCAACGCGAATCTGCATTGTGGTATTCGTTCTACGGGGCTGATCCACCCTTTCGAGAAACGGAGTGTTTCCTGCATGGATTTGGAGAAGTGATTTCCTCGATAGGGGTTACAGTGAAATATAAATTCCGTGCTTTAATATTTTCTCGACAGGTTGTTTTCTTCCAGAAGGGGTACTGTACACACATTCACTCGGTACAACCGTCGTGATTTTTTTCTGGAAACATCCGCGTGGACAAATCAAACCGAATACTCGCCATCCATCCATAACTGATATTACCCGATGTAATCAGGAGTAGTCGTTTCGTTGGAATTCGAGTGTTACTTTAATCTCGGTAAACACTGTAAACAAATGAGTTTTGTCGTTTGTTGTTAAAGAGGGCGTGAGACGTGCTAGCCAGTTGTCAGTAACAGTGATGTGTCCGTCAACTGGGCCCGGGTACGTAGGGAGGATCAATAAGACTTTGAACCTATAGCAAACTACAACCACATTTCGCAAAAAGTGCACACAGGCTGTTCGCTCCTGGTCTGTGTATCAACGTAATTTGCACTTTTCCACGGTGATTTACTAACTCAATGGATGCCTTTAGCAGTATTACTACTACAGGCAGCGTGTGGTCATGTAGGAAGACGCACAACAGTTACGGTATAGAATAGGACCTAAATGTGCGCCTCGCGGCTTGAAAATCCCATTCACTGATACGAGCTGAGCTTGGATGTCTAAATACCTTGACCAGACTCGCTGCTATATTGAGTCTATGGAAATTGAGTGCCCTGTCCTTCCGATGTCTTATGCTGCCAGCTTGTCTTTCCTGGACGATTGTTCACTGAAACGTGCGTATCAGTCAACATACTGTCAATGACATAGATAACTGGTGTATTTATTCCTAATCGGCTCGTTTCTCAAACAGTTCGAACACTAATAGAATAATACGGCTTTCATGGTTGATAATTTAAGTGACTGGGTTTTTCCTTACATGGAATCAGCTTGGCTGCAGTATAACCTGGGATGGCGAAATGCCTTTGGGTCATCACCATCGACAGCATGACATCAGTGTTCAACACTGATGCTTCGCTGCCACATTTGGGTAGCACGATGAGGATGCTGCCCCAACACGGGTTGGAACGCTCATTCGAAGTATGTGATAGGCGTATTCCGGCATGTTTCAGCTTTTAATTCAGAAGTAGGGACTGTCTGGCACGACAAGGCTATACAGAGCCTTCACTGAAGCAGTCAAATGAGGCTAACGACTAGGTGTATTTTCGAATCCCTTTCATGTACCCTCCAGTAGCGAATGGCGTATTTCATGTGTACTAACATGAGTTATTCATTCTGCAAGTCGAGATTCTGACTGATCTGTCCGTTCCCGCCCAACGAGGTAAAGTAAGGAAGACAGATCTGGTCAAGCCTCTCAGGATACAATCACAAGTTGGTAGTGGCGACCTTTGTAAGTGGTACTTTTCGCTGCCATTAGATCTATCTACTATCTCTGTTAGGTCAGCACGGCAGACTTTTCGTTGCCCATGGTTTCTGTGAACCAGTTGATTGTATTTACGTTTCACTTATGTGGAGGTTTGAATCTTGCCGACCGTTGAATATTTGGGTTAAAGCGAGCAAGCACTAAACGAATTCCATTATTGGTGGTAGGAATGTGTCTTATCCGTTCCCTGCGACCCATGGACATGTATGCAAGCTCTAGACTGTGGATGCAGAGTCCTACCGTACGGTGCGAAAAATCCTGATATCCACTATTTCAAGTTGTTCAGTCACCCGTTCCGAGCGGGTGAAGTTCATAAAGTCGAGGTTCCTAATCGGATAACTACGTTATGGGCATATCAACACGCCTAAGGAGCCGCGCACTCGTCTGTATTGGATAGGCGATGAGATCGGGCCACATATCGTTATCATCCGGTTCCCGGAAATTTGAGTACTTTGCTGGAGACGTCAGTTAAGAAATGTTGGACTACGAGCTCAAGAAACCGTTTGGGATCAAGCCAGGAGCTCGTGCTATCAAAAGCACATCTCAACTGGTCCAACTGGTTTGATTTCGAGGCAAAGGAAATACGGGGACGTGAAAAGAATATCAGCCACAGAAAGATCTCGTGGGTATCACCCATCAAACTACCCAGCACAAAAATTTCACGGCTAGTTAGTTGATTTCAACCGTCCCGAATTCTCACTTAAATTGCATGATACAATCTTGCTACAGCTTTCAGTATGCCGCCATTGACATTTCGCTCCATGATCACCTAGCCTTTCTTTCTAATTTAGATCCCGCAGCCGGTGTTCCGAGTTCAAGAGGACCCGTCAATCCGACCAAATGCTTTCAGACAGTACAGCGTGCCCATCGATTTGATTGACATTGCGTCTGGTTCCGATCCACGCAAGATGATGGACTTTGTTCAGGCAGTACGTTAAATATGCGTATTCGCATCCCGACATACTTGATGTTTTGACATCTGATGAATGTGTGGTTTGGTCAGATGGTAGTTGATGTGTCCGCGAAGCTTGGCAATTGGCTTCCAAACGTTTCTCCATCATTCGATCAGACATCGTTGGGCGCGGTCGAGTGGCTGATTTTTCCACCTCTGATTGTGTTTCTGTGTTTTCTAATGAGGAGTTAATACCTACGACGTAACTGGTTGTTTGCGGATTGACTAGTATGTAATTTAGACAGTCCTTTTAGGACTTGTGTTGCGTTGTGGTCTGGTTATCTTGTATCAGGTTGGTTCGTTGAGTACCTCCATTTCAGCAGTTCTGTTCTCTTATTCCAATCTGTCCATACAGATCAGACTAAAAGAACAGGACTACTGAAATGGGAGTACTCGACTAACTAACCTCATGGAAGATAACCAGACCACAGTGCAACACAAATCCTAACGGCATTATTTAAATCAGGCACTAGTCAATCCACAGACAACCAGTCACGTCGCAGTTATTAAATTCTCGCTAGAAACCATATAAACACAAACAGAATTGGAAGAATCATCCACCCAACTGCGCCTCACACTATCTCTTCGCATAGGCAGCGCTGGGGGTATCCTTCAGTATAGTAGCCATAGTCTATTGAAATATGGTTGGTGCTCTCCTGAAATCAAGTGGAAATCGGGTACGATGGAACAGACCGCGGTGCGTATTGATGGTCTCTGGATTCCTCCTCGACTTCAACCTGCAGGTTAGCCTCAGTGAAATGAATCTTCGCGAAACGTTTCCTCTCATTCAGTTTCGCGAACAAGTCGTCTGGAAGAGACAGAGGGTACTGATGGGTATCCAGTGACAGCACTCAAGCCCGTGAAGTCTGCACACAGGCGAATGCTCCCGTTAGCCTGCTTCATCATTACGATCAGTGCGGCCCATGCCGTGTAGCTGGTCGATTGGAGAACCCCAGCCTTCTGTAGTCGGTCCTGTTGCTGGTCCACAATGGAAAAGGGTGCATATGACCTGAAAACTGGTTTGGTATTGGGGAGAAGGTACGGTTTGGTTTTCGCTTTTGTGCACCGTCCAAAACCGTCGGTGAATATGGATGCATATCGTTGTATGAGGCTCCCAGATGAACGCTTCGAGAAGCGAGTTATTCAGTGACACCACCCGGCAATGTGCGCGTGAGAGTGCTGGTAGGCTTTTCCAGTACATTCAGCTTATCGGTCCAATCCGGTCCCACAAGATCAAGCTTGGGGCATGGCATCAGGCAGCATGTGCCTTGGGCCGTCGAGCCACCAAAGGTTATGAAGCAACCAAACTCGCCAATCAGCTTGAGTTTACCCCCAGAAGTATTACGGGCCCAGTGTTCAGTCGGTTTCACATGCGGCTTACTAGTTCGTTTCCGCGTTCGTTCACCGAGCAACATGATGCCGTATCAAGCTGCAGACGAACTGGGATATTGCTATGCACCGTCCAAACATCCTTCGGCAAGCAAAATCAACTTAGAGTGTCGCCGTCACCGAGTTGGACCGCGATTTATGAGCCCCACCGTGGTTTGATCGCAGCTGCGGCATTTGAGATCGACATAAATATTCTTTGTGGCCACGACGACTGCACCTGAAACATTTATGACGCCTCAACTGGTAATAAGACCGAAATGCCACTCACTGCGATGTCAGCAACTTATGGGGGTTTGTTCTGTTTCCGACCGGGTATGTTCTCGGACTTGACTTGGGATATTGGAGTTGATGGCGCGGACACAACTGATTGGAGTGGCGGTTGGCTGACCAACCATAGCGGTGTGGTTCTTCAGGCTGATGAGACGTTGATATTCGGTGGTGAGGCTCTGCAACTCCTTATCGGCATCCTGTTTAACTATGTGAAGCAGGCTGATTCTGATCTCTGCATCTTGGAACGACCGGAGACCGGATGTGAAAATTAGGCGCTTGAACTGGTTCTCCACCATTGACCTGAGCTTGACACGCTCGCATTTCCTATTGACAACACCGGCAAACGTGATGGAATTGTCGTAATCATTCTTGGCCAGCTCGAGGCATTAGTAACGGATATTGAACAGTGATGTTTGATCACCGAATATCTTAGACAGTGTTCTGACCGTTGTGTCAAGGCTGAGGTCGCGGGGTAGCTTCGGGAGATTGAACTTCGTATACAGTTCATGATCTGGATTTCGCAGCAATAATCTGACTTTCCATCTGTTGACGAACTCTGAAGAATCAGTTTTAGACACGTTCGTACCGCTTGCAGCGGAAGTCAAAAGTGCGACCAGAAAGGGGGTCGAACGTGAACTCCGTGATTGAGGCTGCGGCTGCATCAACTAAAGAAACAGAAGACCCACTGATACTGGCTGCGGGTGTCTGGATATGCAGTCTCTGGGTGATTCAATCATCTTCAGTTACGCTTTTTCAAACTGCGTTTGTTGATGCGGCAATAATTTTCGGAGCTGATTAAATTCAGGAGACATCCTAGGCTCCTGTTCGCCAATGATAATAACGGTATTTTCCCAGCTCAATTCTCCGTATGATGCTCTGAAGCTGTTTTCAGTAAAAGAACCACCAAGGATGCACAACATGTAGTAAACGCCAAAAACCAGGCCACGCAACTGAGTTGCTCCGCATTATCCGTGCGGTAAGCGTCAAATCCGAACCAACTGCCATGATGGGCTTCCTCAGAACTTAGTCGGCCGTCCTGAGCATTCGTATCGGCTGCCAGAATTACGATATCTGTTCTCGCTGACCGGAGTAACCGTGACAAACCACCATAGGAACTGCCTCTCTTAACCACAAAGCCGCCGTGTGTCAGAGCGTATGCTGACACAACAAGGAAACACCGTTTGCCGCATTGAGATGCACTGATCTTGATTGGACTAGTCAGTCCAACCGCGTAAAGCCGACCATTAACTGGAATGCACTCCAGTAAAGCGCATTCAGTCTTGCGGCTAAGCACAACTCCCGCGCCTTGGATACCGCGAGCCATTGCATCAGGATCACCAGACACGCGAACGGTTGATTGCACTTCAGTGTGTTTGATACATCTGCTGTTGTAGGAAATCTCCCGTACATTGGTTGTCTTTAGCCTTTCTTGTGTTCAAAGTAAGCGTGACCGAGATTCATGCACGGATATTTTATTTCGATTTGTTCCCATTATGAAATGGCGTTTTCGGGGCGTGGGTTACGATTCAGTTTTTCGATTCATTGGCTTGGGCATTTGTTCTCAGTAAGTAATCGCAGTAATGCTTGTTTCAACACAAAATTACGGCTTCATTATTCAGTGGGAGTTACCATCGTTAACATAATTTTGGGTCTCTTAACTTCGAATACAGACCTGGTTTTATTCTTTTGTCTCTGTTTAAGAGAAGCGCTCACGCCATATCCAAGTAATATGTTGGGGTGTCAATCTGCAGCAGAAGGTAGCTAGTGCCAGTTGTAAAAAACCAGATGGGGGTAACCACAAGACACCATTTCATGCAGGTTGATTGATATTTATTAGACTACTCGTCATTGTGTAGTAAATTATACAAGCTGGCTTAGGCGGTGACCTATCGTTTCTCACCCTTGGTTGATTATATTAGAGCAATATGGTATTCCATTATACCTACCCAGATCCGTGGAAAAAAACTGTTCACCGTAACTGTCAATCAGATAAGGCCCACCTTTTATCCTGCATAGTTTCATTCCCATCCAAAGTTCCGTCTCAGTAAAAAACCGTTATGCCTCGACTTCATTCTCGGTCTGACTCTCCCAATCTAGCGTTTTAGTGAATGAACGAGCGGCGGCACACAGTGTGTTAAATGTCCAAAACGAGTAAAAAACATACATGTCGCGTCTTATTCAGAGCAAATATATTCTGGAAATTTGGATGTCCTCTGGACGCACCACTAGCAAGTGGTACTCGAACACGATTGGCTGTGGGGGCCATATTTTTGACCCGTCAGAGCTCGTCTTGATAGTGGACGGGCAAGTGACCCTATCCATTGACTAACCACATGCGAGTTAAGCTTATTGACCGTTGCGGCACCTAACTGCGAGTGGTAAGACGGCTTTTATGTAGGATTCCGTCTGGCACAATTGCGGAAGCTCTCAATTTAAACCGTGAATGTTGTTTCAGGCTGAACGAATCGGTACCAACGAGTGACGCGTGCGACCGAATTCCGAAATCAACCCAAATTATTGATACGTCGTTTGGCATACTATGCTTATAAAAGAGAGGGCACCAACCGGGGTGTATACTGGGTGTACACAAAGTGTAGCTAGAGCAGTATGCCGTTCTATCAACTTGAGGACCTCATTTAAGTAGGTCATCAGTCAGCCGACGCCTAACTCTGATTAAGCCCGCTGGCACAGATCCGTCTCGACAAACCTTGCAATCAAGAGTAAAATATTGTCCAGTCAATTAATTTACGGATTGTTTTCTGAAACGATAGATCATATCATCCTCTAGCTCAACTAACCATCGTAAAGAATAAGGCAAACCCAAATATCATGTATAACTACTACAACTCATCATTCTCAGTAACTTGCTTCTCCTTCTCTTTCCAGTGCTGTGAACAGAACTCTATATAATGAATATGACTTGAGTTTGTAATCTTTCGGATAAATCTGTACAATCAATAAATAAAATCTGCAATGCAGTGTCATTTCTTCTTCACCACGCTGGATCGATTTTTAGTGCGTTTTTCCGCGGATTTTTTACAGTACTTCTCAGCCAAACGGTCTAGTAATTCATCTGTTGACTTAAGATGCTTGTCGCGATTAGCTAGGATAGCAGAGACAAGCGATTCATCAGTTGCACCAGATTTTTGTTCACAGGCGAACAGTTTTTCTTCTTTGAGTGCCTTTTTAGCCCTCTTGGCTTTTTTCGACGGATGTTCATACATGAATTGCGAGTAGGCTTGTACTCTCCCTTGTTTGATCAAAGTGTCGACCAAGCGGCGAATTCGTGCTTCGTCCTCGTAAGATGCAAAGAGAAGGGTCTCCAAAATGACATCCATATCCCCTTTGCACCGTTCATAAATATCCGCTAAATCATTTAGCTCTGATTCACTGTTTCTGTACTTCTCCCGAAATTCATCTATTTGCTTTGTTGTTACTCGTGGAAACATGAGCTGCCAATACTGGACCCAGTCCTCATAAGACTTGCTTGTAATTGTACTATCTTCATCAACAATCCCTGCAAATAACCGATGTCGAAATAGGGGGCGTCTAATTGACAAATACCTGTTTCGTCATACACCTTGCGTTTCTCCTCATCGGAGAGAACTGCATATACTTTTGATAAAACCTGGAATTGTGCCGTGGCTTCTTTCTTTACTTCACCATTATGCTTATCTGGATGATGTAGGAGAGACATTTTGTAGAAAGCCTTGCGCACTTAAGGAGAGAAACAGGTTTATATGGATGGGTTTGGCGCTTACATTCTGCAGATGTGCATTCTTTTTTGACTCCAAATACGGCATACAAGTCGATGCAGTGAAAATGAGTCTGACATTCAGTGAGCAAATCCGTCATACTGAAGCGAGTTGGCTGAAACACAAAATTGATGTTAGATGATCCGTGTGAAACAGCATTGACATCCATTTGAAAAGGAACACACATAAGACAGAACCGAATATATTTTTCGAGAAGAATCGTGGAGAAGGGGTAGTACAACGTAGAAATTCACTCCCCATAAACCTCTGAGCGGTTTGTTAATTCCTTCCAGGTTTCACCATAATTCTGGAGCAAATATTAGCTCACCTAGTAGGTGTTAGTGGATTATCCCACTAACGAAGTAGTAACTTACACATTACCGTCCGAAAGATGTTAAGCAGATGCCGTTCGGGAAATAAACTTATCTGTCCATTTATTGAAATTAAGCAAATAGTCCAGTGAGCCCGTTGATAACCAGCAAGGCCGTACCTGTGATAGCATACACGTCCAAATGTTGCACGCGACAATATTGACCCTAAAACTATCCAAGTCCGTGTACAACCTTTCTGCGATCCTCTGTCGAGTACCCCTGACGAATAATGAGGATTATCATTTTCCAAACTTGACTGGAAGCTGTTACAGTAGAGAAACACTGGTTATCTATGGGTTTTAAATTTATTTTTCGGATGAGTTCCAGCCACTCGTCCCAAACGAAATAACCTTCACCTCTAGAATTCGTTCTTTTTCTATTCGTTCCAACTAAAATTGATCAGCAAAACTCTGAAACTAAGCTCGTCCCTGGTAACTTGTTGGCCGAAATAAAGTGATAGCTGTTTGCTTTTCTCGTATATATATATATATATAT
>SJOL01006351.1:397256-450642 GCA_004794785.1 Opisthorchis felineus | reverse complement strand
TTGTAGTAAGCTAGCACTAAGTCCCTTCCCCGTCCACCTTTATTCTTTCCTTCACAATAAGGCTTTCAAATAAATCATGGTTGTTCGGCAGTGAAGCATCAGTGTTGAACACTGATGTCATGCTGTCGATGATGATGATGATGATGGACTGTACGTGTGACGCCCACAGAGCAGGTCACACAGGTACATACACAGGCTGGTCACTAGCTAACTTAGTGTCTTGCTCTTTCAGGTTCGGGATGTGTGTGGCGTCTTGGTCTTTAAAATGTAGGCTGCTGTGGCGGTCTTAAACTCTCTACCGCTCCCTCACGTAGAGGCTTTTTAGTCAAAGGTTTTGGTTGAAGCTTCTCATCGTCTTTTCTAAGCCTGGCCGCCAAGCTAGTATCCTACATCGCGTGCAACAGTGAATCGCAAAACCGCAACCCACCTGCATCGTTGGCTGTCGCGTGTTGTCATCAGCCTTACTTGCCACATGCGACAGGTCATATAATAGCTATCGGGCTACTGCTGACTCTCTTCTTTTCCTCTTCTTCTTCCCTCCTCCTTTTCTTCCTTCTTCCTCTCTCCCCCTACCCCACCGCTTTGCCAACAATATTTCCACAATCGTATTCTTAAGGATTGGCAGATCTTCCCGCCGACCATTGCCGTTAGTTGCCAGATCGACGCTGGACTCGGCCACCTCAACCATAGAAATTCTGACCCCGGCGCCCAATTCATCTGGCAGCCCTCAACCTTCGCACTGTGAATCAAGCTGGTTGACAGGCCGTTCTTGCTTGTACGCTGGAGACGCCTTGATATCCAAGATTAAAAACCCAAGTACGACTTCTGGCTTTCAGTTTGCATACCTCTGATGATTCGAAAGCCACCACGGCTGGTTCTGCTAGGGCCGGTGTTGCTTTAAACCGCCGAGCTGAAGGGCATGTGCTTGATCGGATGTCCGCTGGTAGTTGCCCGTGTTCAGTTCGTTTGGTAATATCTGTGAAAGCATCCCATAAATGCCGTAATAACCACCGCCGGTCCGTTGTATTTTCCTACGCCTTAAAAGACTAGATACGGCACTTTCCGACGCGCTCTTTGGAAGCTCGGCATATTTACCACGGCTGATCGGGGGCAACCAAAACTGTGTACAGCGTGCAAAGCTTCCGGTATTCGGTCGGTATATTCCACGCAGTTGACAACACTCGGAAACTCAAGGTCATCTGCGTACATTGGACGGTTGCCGACGTATTGTTCCAATGGTTCTAGCCCAAGGACTGAACCTTAGGGCACGCCACTCGTCATAGAGCTTAGTTCTGAGACGGGCCGAGAATGCCACAGATTGGGTCCGCGATGAAATCTGCCAAGTTTTTTTCAGAATGAAGAGTCATAGTGTCAAGACCAAACAACGAGTTTGGACCTGATGTCTACATTAGTTTATGGTCACTTCATGCTCAAGTTCCTGGAGAGACGCAGATCGATAGGATGAAAAAGTATCCCGGATGCACACTAAAAGGCACCTGTCAAACTGCGTTATTGTGTACTCTTCCGTTAACCACTAGCACCATAAATGTTCAGGTTGAAAGATAGCCGGACAAATGGTTTCGGTCCATGAGCACACTTTTTTGGGAATAAAGGATGAAGCTGCTCACACGGATGTATTTGGCAACCAGTTCCAGTTGTTGAGCTTCAATAACTAGATTAGTTGATGTATTCCTGC
Organism: Opisthorchis felineus; assembly: GCA_004794785.1. Taxonomy (NCBI): domain Eukaryota; kingdom Metazoa; phylum Platyhelminthes; class Trematoda; order Opisthorchiida; family Opisthorchiidae; genus Opisthorchis; species Opisthorchis felineus. Next base: position 448,946 of record SJOL01006351.1, on the reverse strand, counting down.
ACTCGTTAAGTGGAATTTCGCACTCTGATGGAGAGGGGTGAGTTATTTAAATTATTTCGCATTATGGTAGTGTTCGAATCAAGCAGCGCGGTATTATTCGCATACAGTGGCCTGTGAATTCTTCGGGAACTAGGTGGGTCCCCGAGGTGGTGGACAACTTAATCTATTCCTCCACAGTCGTCTCGATTACGAAGTTGCAAGTGTAAATAAAAGTTGAAGATTGCCATTCTTCTGGCACCTGTCGCTCTTTACATTACTATTCATCAAAGTTGTAGTCTCGTTTAAAAGAGTTTCATCGTCCTTTGCCAATCCGGGTTCCATACAAGCTTCCCGTTCAGATGTGACACGAAGGTCCGTGGTTCGAACCCAACCCCAGTATCTTGACTGCTCCTGTCTAGGCCTTGGTGAACTGTATGCACACTTGTGATGTCAGCAGTGTTGTTGGAGCTAACTGAACTGATTCCCTATCGATCTTTATAAACGGCAGTATTGCGAATGGATGACTGAATGTATGATTGGTACGCATGCCCGCAGGCTGAGAGGTTCAAAATCAAATTTCCTACCTTGAAGGAACGAAAATCTTGCGTTGATACTTTCCCCCGGTGACTGATGAAACTGAGTGAATCTGTGTACATGACTGTTTTCAGCTGTAGTCTCCAATAACATGGTTGAGCTTGTACTGCAAATTCGCCCTCATCGGAAACAGACAATGGTATGCAGTTACCTAAAAAAAAGTAGAATTCCATTATCTTTTTTGTGGATGTTGATTCCGAAAGCACTACTGAAATGCGCTTCGTTGGTCTCGTTCAACCAACCCGGGCATTATCCGCAGTTTATTGACCGAATTAATCATCATCATCATCATCATCGTGATCACCGACAGCACAACACTAATGTTCAACAGTGATGCTTCGCTGCCGTTGACCGAATTAGACATGAGTGATACCGATAAAGTCCATCTCGTTGTTTGAGCTGCTATCTAGCAGAGCAAATAAACCTACGGAAAGTAACGCTGTAACGCTGTGAAGCACCAACTGGCCGCGGATGTTACTGACGGGAACTTGCGGTTTACTGAACAGCTGTGCAAACCTCAGAAGTCGACACACTGAAGATACCATTCACACATAGCTGTCTGGATTGGCAACGATATTCCTGCTGTGGCACTTCGAACCACCTACTCTCAGAGTTAACCCCCCTTCTCAACGCTATCGGTGGTCAAAACAGGCTGGACCTCCCTAAGGAAGCTTCACTACGTCGCCAACTGATTCTACTTGTGTCAGTTGAAGTACTTTGACAGTAACTAACTATACCCTTACGCTCTGTGAGGCTTGAGGAGCTCCTACTCATTTGGCCTCATTGTCCATTGAACTCAATAATCCCGGTGTGACGGGAAGCCATTCACATCATGATCTGCGGAGTTTTTTACGCGTGCTGAAAACCACGAGGGACGGGAGTTTAACGTGATTCCTTACTCGTCAGGAATTTATTAAATTAAGATGTTTACGACATTCTACCCAATGATTTATATCTGGGTTGTCGTAAGTTCTTACCTAAGGTTGACTGACCCACGCGAGGTAAACCAGCTTCGTGAACACCGCTGTCAAAATCAAATAACCAGCAGCATACCACGCAGAACATGTTTCTTGGAGATACGCAAGAGGTGACGTCCCCAGCGTAAATCAGAACATTTAAATCCGTTATTCGGAAAGTCTGGTATGTTCGAAAATCTGACAATGACCACACCCTGATTCGCCGGCTTCTTGGTGGCAAACAGCTGTTTCGTAATTTGATGCCAAACTTGTGTATCAGTCCGTCGTACGACAACAGAGTACACAGTTGGATGACTACACCATAATGGGCGGGTACCACCGCCAAGCCCATAGGAGCTTTATATGATTCACCACTGGTTTTAACAAAAGCACTCACTACAACATGCGGTGGACGATTGATGCACAAGTTGAACTGTAAGGAGCATCATTTTGTGTCACATGCTGGTGCTTTGTACCGTGAATTTTTAACGGTTGATCTCTTCGTATGAATAATTCTGTGCCCAATGGAAAACCACTCTACATTGGTCTATCTTCCAAGGAAAGCTGCTGGGCGAATGTATAGGTCCAGGTTCCGAGAGGGAACCTCGATACGGAGTAATTCAGGTGATTATGTTTCGCTTCCTATTGATTTTGGTTCTAATAAGGCGCGAATGTTTTTCGTTTCAGCCATGACGACTGTGGAGCCCCAACAGATCGAAAAACCGGTTCAGTCGAAAATCGGGATAATCTATCCTCCGCCGGAGGTTCGCAACATTGTCGATAAAACCGCCAGTTTCGTGGCTCGCAATGGACCAGATTTCGAGTCTCGGATTCGCCAAAACGAGATCAATAATCCAAAGTTCAATTTTCTCAACCCAGCGGATCCTTACCATGCCTATTATCAGCACAAAGTACGTGAGTTTGCTGAGGGAAAGACAAGTGAACCTGCGGCTTTGAAACTGACGACACCAAGTGCTGCACGTCTTGGTCAAGACACTCCAAAGTCAATTCAGGAGACTTTTATTCCAAAGGAACCACCGTCCGAATTCGAATTTATCTATGATCCGCCGTCAATCAATGCGATGGATATCGATATTATCAAGCTGACGGCACAGTTTGTTGCACGAAATGGACGGCAATTTCTAACCCAATTGATGAACAGAGAGCAGCGTAACTACCAGTTTGATTTTCTCAGGGCACAACACAGTATGTTTGGCTACTTTACAAAGCTGGTTGAGCAATATACGAAAATTTTGATTCCACCGAAAGATGTCGCGGACAAATTGAGCGATGAACTGGAACACCCGAAACGTTTGCTTGACGATGTGAAGTATCGGGTTGAATGGCACAAGTATCAGGAGCGGCAACGAAAACGCGAGGAGGAGGCGGCTGAGAGGGAGCGAGTTGCATATGCCCTCATTGATTGGCACGATTTTGTGGTTGTAGAGACAGTTGACTTCCAACCAAACGAAGCAGGGAATTTTCCAGTGCCCACTACACCCGACGAAGTTGGTGCTCGTATGCTGGCTGAGGAACGAGGTATGCAGTTGCCTCCTAAAGTATCCGCTGCTCCACCTCCACCCCCGGGTTCCTTGGGTTTGATGCCTGCAGACCTAGACGAGGAGGATGAAGATGAAGAAGGTGATGAAGAAAGTGGGGATGACGAGAGATTATCTGACGCAGAAACTGCAGATGTTCGAATGCCTGAGCCGGTGTCCCTGGAAGCCAAACCGGTTGTAAGTGCCGCTCCTGAAACATTTGAACCGTCACATACTAGGCCAGCGCAATCACCGTCCCCTTCACCTGCACCAGAATTCATGGAGGGGGAAGATATGGAGTTGTCAGAGGACGAGGATCAAGCCCAACCAACTGAGGGTGCCTTACCACAGAAGCAACCAGCCAGACATCTGCCACCGACAACAGACCAGGTTATAATTCGGCCCGATTACGATCCGAAGGCTGTACGGTTAGCGAAACGTGATGAATCAGTCTTACTGGTTTCTCCGTTCACAGGAGAGAAAATCCCTGCACATCAAGCCCCAAAACACATTCGTGTTGGTCTTCTTGATCCGAAATGGGTCGAACAGCGTGATCGTGAGATTCGTGAGAAAAGGGAACAGGAACAAGTGTATGCTTCAGGGAGTCTGATTGACAGCAGCCTGAAACAGTTAGCAGAACGACGAACTGATATTTTCGGTGTGGGTGTGGATGAAATCCAAATCGGTAAGAAGTTGGGCGAAGGGGAATCGGTCAAATCGGATAAGTTGATTTGGGATGGACACGCTGCATCTTCTGAGTTGATTGTCAAACGAGCTATAGAAGCCGTAACGGCCAAGGATAAGCAGGAACTACTCGAATTCCAAATGAAGTTAGATGCCGCACGTGACAAAATTGGCCCGCAAGGTGGAACGACGCCTGCCGTGCCCATGTTCCCTCCTGGTGTCATCAAACCTGGAATGATAATTCAACCCCCTCAACCAATCAGCAATATTGTAAAGACCAATCCTCCTCCACCACCGGGTTTACTGATGATTTCCAATGCACCCCCACCACCTTTACCACCGTCTATGTTCCCACCTGGAATGCCACCACCGCCACCCGGTTTGGCAATGCCAAGCTTTATGGCCCCACCTCCAGGCATGCCACCACCACCTCCACCACCACCTGTGTCCACTGCTGACGGAGAACCGGAAGCCAAGCGACCAAGAGAGTAGCCACAGTCGGAGAAGCTTACTGTTAGCTATCTCGTTGCATGTAAATGGATTGCTCTTTTTGGCCTCTACTGCTGTTTCACCCTTGTGAGTTTGCGGTGACTTCGCAATACATCATTTTCAACCATCTACCTGTTGCTTAACGTAACCAGAGATCCGATTTACGGATCACGCATTCTTACCGTGCAAACCGGTGCTTAAAAGCTTCGGAATCCTAACGATAAGCAACAAGCGAGATATAACAGCTGATTTCACTTGATTTTCGGGTTTATCTGGTAAGATGATAAACCGATGTTCGCATTCGAGTCCTGAAGGGTGATGTTTTACCATCCAAATTTTCTTGGTTAGTTGCTCTCGCCCAGTTCTGAAATTGTTTTGTGGTTTATTCCAAGATCTAGTTTAAGGAATCCTGCAGCCTTTATTTTCCCCAGTGCAGGGGATGGATGTAATTTTGTAGCCCACTTGGCGTTCTTGCAGTTGCACCCCCTCAGGTTGGTTGAACGCACTACGCGCGTCAACATTAGGTATGCCAATGCTAGTGGTTGTCTAATTGTCATTTGACCTCACTACGAAGACGGTTTGTGAATAGCCAGGAGCATTTTTTGTCTGTAGTGCAGATACATCAGCTGAAGTAACAAACAAGAAACTGAGGGGCATAAAAGATGGACAAAGTAGTGGTCAGGACATTCACCTCTACCGGGATCGAATATGTTGAGCAAATTGGTCAAACAAGACACGTACTAACAACAATCAGATATCGTGGATTGAGGATCATTGGTGGGTTTGCTCGAGTTGAGTGATTGTTTTTCGAGGCGTTGATATGGTTCGCTCGGGGAGGAAAGTCCTGAACTAGTTTCGGCCTTCAATCTACTGTGGCTTATCTGGCGCTGGTAATATAAAGACCCCCATGACACATTCCATCGGTGATCATACATTCAAGTCGAGTACAGTTGATATCAGTGCACAAAAATGAGTTAGAAGACTGGAGGGACGCGACTAGCACTAAATCCCAGCGTTTAATTTTAAGGCTTCTAGCTTCAACAGCGAGACGTATGGATTCAGTTAGTTTTTGCTCGGTGTAAAATTTGTGTCAACATTCGTAGGAAAGATTCTAAAGTGTTCTATTGGGGGGAGGAGAAGTGGCATTGCCGTTTAAAATAGTCAAGAACTGGATTCTCTGCAAATGTTCAAAGCACCATTTTGGCGATCTTTTTCGGAAATAATTGAAATTTTGCTGCGCTTTGTTGTTGCTCCAGCTGTTGAATGCCTGCTTATATGACATAGTGAACCTGTATGATGTCGTTGGAGTTGTTAAACACGGTCAGCCTAGACACCAACCAGCAAAGTGAAAACTAGAAAGTACATTCATGACTGTAGCAGGCAGGTGCATTTTCATATGGCGACCGAAACAAATTTCGGAACCCAAGGATTGCTGAGTTATTGTACACCTATTCCCCGCTTTTGTTGCCTTCAATCCGTACTGTTAATGTGACCTGTCATCAAATGCTGCTTCTTAGGTGACATTTCAAACATGGTCGGCCTTTCATGTCAATCGGAACTGTAAGGAGAAAACCTCTAATATCCATTTTTAATTTCTGTTTTATTCATATGACTGGATACAATTTTCAGTCTCCATTTGAGATTTTGTTTAGCTGTTCGACGCGACTTTCGCGTGCCAGTACTTTACTTGGGAAGAAGTACAACAGGACATACTCACCTTTCCGATGAAAACAGCTGAAATGTGATATTCATCATCATTGGCAGTATGACATCAGTGTTCAACACTGATGCTTCGCTGCTGTACAACCATGATGTATTCGAAAGCATATTACGAAGAAAATGAAAGTGGACAGGTAAGGGATTTAGTGCTAGCATACACCGAATAAAGCCAGTTTTCTCATCATGCTGTTGGTGGTTGGTCGCCAAACAACCCCTGTAGTTTTGCGCTGCGACAGAATATTTTTAGTTTGCTGGCCATCTTGCAATACGCGCGATCGATATCGGATTGCTGGAGCCAACGAAACTGGCCTCCAGCTCTCTACTTTTCAGAGTCAACACAGGTCAGGTGCTGGAATTAACAGAGTGAATTCTAGTCTTCTGCTATGCGAATGACTCCGAAATACAGGATGGCGCCGTTGAATACTTTATTTTAAAGACAGTCTGGGGACACTCTACTCACGGGTTGCAGTCGTCGACCTCTGTTTCTGTGTCTACTGCATGTCATGCTGCGTCAATTAATGATGCACAGAGATGTTCCAATTTTTGGTGGTAATAATCAATCGGCAAGATGTTCCTTTGTTGCCACTGGGATTTGCCTCCCATGCGTTAACTCTTCACGCTTTGTTTACCCCGCTATCAACCATCGCTTTACAGGCCGAACTCATGAACCTTATTAAAAATTCTTGTGGTACAATGATTTTATCTGCACAGCTAGAGGTAATTGGATAATCAACTTCATTACAAGAAAGCAGTCTTCACAAGGCCACGGTGAAAGAATTTGATGGCTTGTGTTCCTGAGGGATCGTTGAGTCAGAGGTTTCTACGCCATGGGGAACACTAATCTTCGTCTATTCAAAAGATTAAAGCAGACTTGCACATCTGTACTATTATTTTTGCCGCTCTAAATTCCCGCATATACTTAGCAGCAGATGTAGTAAACAAACCGGCTGATTATATATACTTTTCGAACTTGGGTCTTGGATCAAATCTAACTTGACAGTACCTCGTCTGTACTGATTACCTCAATTATCCCTTCGGACCGCATATGTACAGATTCTCACCACTTGAGCTTTGAACGTCGTTTACCATTTTCGGCAAGTTATCGGGACGGCTCTCCATGAATTTATGTCTTGATATGTACCAAGGTAATGTGATCCGCAGTAGTGCAGGAGGCAAACATTATACACAGGTGTTCCACATAACGGGCTGGTCCTTTCATGCTGATGTAACTGCCATATCTTCTGCACCTAGGCTTAAGTGTTCGGGTGCCTCGATTAATCAATCAGTCAGTCGGTAAATGAAAGATGAATTCAGTCGCTCGACTGTAACATCCCTTCGGCACCTAGCTACCATGCCTCCCAAAGAAAGCACGAGGGCCGAGATACTGTTAGGCTATCCAAGCCTAGACAGGAGCAGTCGAGATACCGAGGTTGGGTTCGAACCACGGACCTTTCGGTCAGTAACTTCGCTTTCTAACCACCGAGCCATTTCAAGCTCGGGGTCTCAGACGCATTCGTAATGCTCCAGCACAACGTACTTAGGCCTACCCGCCACTAGCGAAGATCAGCGATAGAATGTCACAAATTGTGTCAACAATGATTTTTCCGTATAGAATGAAGGAGTACTGTATTTCAAACAGACAGGAGTGGTGGATTTAGCATTTCTTTCGGTTGAACCAAACAGTACTAATACCTTACCAAAGGATCCTGTTTATTTTATGTTAGTTCCACTCCTGAGAGGTAAAATATGATCTGTTCCAGAATGAGGCCTTCTCTGAGTCGCAGAAGTTAACTTTCACTTGGTGTGTTAAAGTGATTTTCACTAGGAAATTCCCTCCTAGAAGAGACCCACGCAGACCCCAAACAGATGCAGCCTGGATGGTGAAGTGGGGTCCTTATCATGGACCTCCCTATCAGTATGTTTTTACCCTAACCACTGAGCTATCACGAGCTTTATGGTAATGGATACAAGAACAACCCCATACTTCTTGCTCGACTTTGTGAGGCTCAACTCTCCAAAGACGTACATGGACTTTGCTAGATTATTGGTGCCCTTTGTTACCATGGGACATCTGGCTTCAAGGTACAGCGTAGTAAGATAAGGCGTCACAGTCCGGTTTTGGGAATGTCGTAGGCGACCCTTGTAAAGGAATTTTACCGTCAACCAAATATGCTCCAAGTGTGAGCTGAGTCCCGACTGGGGTATTCGTGGGACACCAAACCTAATTCGTTGATTTCATTCAAGTGTGTATGGCACAATGACTTCATGGCCCCTGGGTTTGAATAGCAATGTTCAAGGTATGCAGAGAACACTGCACGCCATTTGTGCTCCAAGATGCGGGCATGGAGCTACCCGGTTGTCTGACTTACTTATCTAGCCGGATATTCCATGGCAGTAAGTTCGTATTTGGTGTCAACATGGTCCGTAACTGTCGCAATTCTACGTTTTAAGTTTTTATGGATTTGGAAAGGCGTTTCAAAGTCCTAATCTATGAGTACATATTAGACGGCGTCAGACGGATCGTTTCTTAGAGTATTCTTACTTTTACCATCAGGGTTTTCGTCTCCCTGCCACGCCTCTTTGTGAAGCTTTCTCCCCATTTGTTAGTTGGCGGATATTTTGTGGTATTCATCATGTCCTGTTACCCTATTGGTTTTTTCCAATTTGCTGGCGTGGACCCATCCGGGCAGAGTATTTTTCCACTGTAGATCGGAACTGCTGCACACTTTAGCAGACATAGAAACCGGACTTTAAGCAATAAGCTAATTGACGCACACGGGACGCCCGATACAACAGATCTAACCACACAGAGTGAGGAAAGCATACGCGCACTTTCAGAGAACGCATCTGACTAGCATTAATCAGACACTATGATAGCAAGGCTCTTGCGAAATTTTACGCAAGGAACATACGGTTTGTTTAGTTTGCTCTCCGTTGACTCCCATAGGTAGCTAGGGCATCGGTGGCATATCCCAAGATACAGCCCGAATTTCTTGCAACCGAGTGCCCTTCTACTACCCTCTATTCCGTTATCTGAAACAAGAAGGCTGTGTGGTGGTATGCGTTTCTCACATGCTTTTGAGAGTTAAACAAGTTACGAGACAGGACAGCCAGCCAATACTGCGTTACAAACCGTTGGTGAGCCCACTTTGCGTAGGATAATGTTCGACAATTTCACGTGCGTCATGCTGATCAAATCTACCAGTGCACAGGCCGCTCACTCCTAACTTGCTCTTTCTTGCCAACAGTGAAGTCTCCAACCTTACTATCAACGATCCAACCATTACAGGCACAATAGCATCTGAATGGTTGCAAACCACTCCTTGGATCACCCTCGATGTATTTTCAGATTATGATAAGTACAGTGGTTGTTAATAAGTGAATTTGAAAAATCCTACAGTATGCGTTGCTATTTCGTACACTATGCGCTACGCCCGCAAAATTCAATGAATTTGAACCTAATGCCTGGGTTTGGTTTTCTGGTATAACTTGTTAGTACAAGGCCGCTTTATCCTTGATATTTCCAAAAAATGATGGTTAACCTACCTATTGAACATAGCTGCAGGGCTTTTCAGCATTGGAGCATACACCCGTTCTAGCACAAACCGTGTGAAACCGAACGTTGTCCTAAAAATGCCATAAGCTAGAACCCTGGTGTAACTTGCCCTAAAGGATTGTGCGGCAGCTTCACCGCTAACGGCTCTTCTTGGTTGTTACGTATCCTAACGTAATCTGTAAAATGTGCTCATTGGTATAGCCTGGTGGAGTGGCTGTCCACCAGTTTGAAGGTTTCCATTGTCCTGTGTTCTCTCAATGACAGTTCATCAGCAAGCCGGAGGACTTGCTTTTGAAGACGGTCCGGTAACCTGGGTTAGATGGGCTTCACTAGTGACAGTGCTACTCTTGTCGCTGGTTATTTGCGGTTTGATAATATCAGGGGTGTATGAAAATGACCTATACGGCAAAAAACGTACTCAATAAAGCTGCGGAACAAAATAATATGAAAAATAGGCAAACACATGGTAACATTTCCTAAGAGAAGGAACATCTAAAAGATGCTCGCCAAATAAGAGGTCGCAACAGTGGTTGGCTTTCATTTCGTACTCACATATCAGCCACTCTCTATCCCCAGGAACTAAGTTGCACTCTCTCAGCTATCTTATTTGGATTTTTTGCCTGCCGTTTGCACACTTCAGTGGGTTGCCTGTGGTAACACCGAAGTGGAAGGTTCCTGCTGGCGAATAAATAGTTCCTTCGCAGTATGTGGCCGAATGGCAATCAAATATGGTACAAACTCTGGACCATTTGCCATGGCATTTCTAGAGGCTGATGAAACCCAAGTAATGCGAGACTGTTTAGCGTCACCATTCGGCGTTTCCATGTCAAATAGTCAGACAGCGCATTGTTTACCATCGTGTTTCTGAAGAAAAGTTGCCAGAACACTTGGCAATTACTATCACTTCGTGGAGTACTTCACATGCCAATCACAGTGCAGAACATCACGGCCAAAGACCACACGTGCTGTTGCTGGATAGGGTCTTCCAATACAAGCATTTATGCCATATTCTTCCACAGCATTGCCGAAAACGCGAAGAACATTCCGCGTGCAGTGAAACTGGTTGTTTGGTTCTCACATAGTCATGCATATGGGGTTGGTACCCACGCTCTCCGTCGCCAGGTAGTTTCGAAAGCTGTCTAAAAAGACGTATTACCGGTGAATATCTGATTACTGTAGACGCTTGGAGAGATGTGGAAGTTCCGGATAAGGTGGTTTTCTTATGCTTCTTAAAACGATGCAGCCGCGGTCTCATAGCTGGTTATAAACTGATCCCGCGTGCCATAGATCGGTCATATGCTTGCATATGAGTTTTTTTTCTTGTTTTACCTATATGTTATCAGTCGTGAGTAATCCACCAAATAGGCCTACAGCAAACTCAGTTTCCGAAATCGACCTTTTTGGTATAACGACGGATAGCAAAATATCAGCTGAGATTTTGCTATCCGTCGTTATATCAAAAAGGCCGGTCCCTTGTTTACTGGTACCTACTCGTATAGGTAGTCAGTACAACTGTGGTTGTGAATAAACCGCTAATCCTGTCCATTAAAGGTAAAAGACCTATAACAGCCGGCACAACGATATCTAAGCTATAGTCACTTGAAATCGTGACTCACAAGCTCTGCCCTGCTTTATGCTCAACATTTGGCCTGGATACTTCCCGTCTGTGGGACCAAAACGCATGATCATACCACAAGCGGCGGTTGAAACTTCTGCCGCTGGTGCTAGTAAAGACCCCAAAACTCGGGTGTCTTTTTGGTTACTCTTCAACAATACTGTTTTTTTGAGCCAGTGTGTCGTACATAATGGGGCACGATCATAGTTATACAATGGGAAGTGCAACATGACAGACACAAGTTACGGGTACCTAGAACTGCATGCATACGGAAGGTACGTATAGTTCACAACAGGCAAAGGCAAATATAAATCAGCGCGATCAAGTCGTTGCAAACTAACTACGGACTAGCGGTGTGGCCAGAGCCCAGGCGATATGGCAACAGCCTGGGACGTCGCGACCAAGGGAAAAGTGGACAACGGAGTGATGGGATCGGCATGACCGAAGGATGCTAAAAATGGAACCTGATGGTTTCGGACCGAAATTATTAATCATTGAAGAACTTTTCTGGTCGCAACAATCCAGCTTGGCAGCTAGGGCCAACAGCAGAGTAAGAATCACAAAACGAAGTTAATTACATCAGAAGCTTCTGCACCCGAAATACAGAGTATGCTGGGAGCAGATAAACACACTTTGGTGATGAGTCGGTGACCGAAAGTGTCGAAATTGCGTACGACAAGGTGGTCGGTATGGCGAAACTGAATAAATCAATGGGCAGGAAGAACAAAACGTGAGTTGTGATAGCCGGAAGCTTGGGGTCTAAGAATCGCTTTAGTAAATGGGACAGGTACACGCAGCAGGAACTCCCACGCGTTTGTTCACATAAACGGGTTTGAATGAGGATCACTGAGGAGGATGGGAGTAAACCGGCGGAGGTAGTCGGGTTGGGTATAGCGGACACAGTATAAGCACTGCATCACCGCACGTTTATCAGGGACAGCTCTATAAACGAAGCTTTGGTTGACGCACTTGAAGTAGACAGATACATCTGATGTCCGTAGGACCAGTAAAGAAACCATCAATGAGCGATACCAATATAAGACAATGGATGTTTTTAGGTCCATCTTGGATGCGGCGTGATTGGCGAACAAGGTGTTAGTGCTCCCAAAAGTCAGCACTGAGGGCGTGGTGTTTTGTATCTTTCTTTTGCTTTCATCATAACATTACGTATTTCGTCAATAAACGTTTTTTGTTTGAATACGCAAAACCACAAAAAAGCGCATTTGTACAATTTACATACAATACAGGCGTGGTCACGTGCTCCGACTTTCTCTTCTGACTTCGCTCGCGCTTACAGCGGTCATTCGCGAGCTTAATGTGCTAACTCTGGTATCAAAGCATTTCATACTATCTTCGGAGTTTATTGTATGTGAGAGCTGTTCGAAAGAAGACCCTCGGACATCCACGATCAGATTATTAATTATTCACTGACCTGGACCAATGACGAACCATTTTAAAGAGAACAATTCTTAGTGAGTCTGTTCCATTTGACCCTCTCTCTGTTGCTGAACCCATGTGAATGGTTGGGCTATTGAGACCACATAACTGGATGGCACTTCCAAGCGTGCATTCACCGCCATACAGTTAGTTTTATTATATTTCTTCCTTCGAGTTCCGTTAGTTTTTCACATCTTTCTACTTCTAACCTTCCTTCATAATCCCTGACCCTCATCGCTGTGCTATGTTAAAACACCAGAATCTTTTCTATGCGCTTATCCTCTGTACACTCATTGGTCACCACCCTTGCCCTCTCTTTAAGAAGATAAGCCCTGCATTTAGACTGCACAACCTAGATCACCTCGACATCTTGGTCTTTATAAAATGGTTGCCGAGCCGTTTCAAACGTCTACTGCTCCACCTAAAGCGGAAGCCATAATGGGTGAACTGCCGGCCGACAATTCAGGGGCATTTCCTGAATTACTGCTAGAGGTATCAGGCGTACCAATCGCATTTCACAATCACGAAAATATTTCAATGTCCAGACGTGATAATTCAGGTGAATTCATCCTGCCCAGGTGGGCAGTATTATTACGCCCGTTTGTGAACTCGATGTCCGAAATGCAAACCCTAACACGAGCACAGACTGGCATTATTATTGGGCTCCAATAAAAGCTAGACTTGAATCCAGAGCTTTTCGTTAATAGTGTCACTCGACCATGGATATCGTTATAGTGCGAAACGAAAACTGTTAACTAGGTTGTTGCAGATGTTAATTCCTTCACTGACCTTCGATTCTTACCTGGACACTACTTAAGGATGCGCCGTTTAACGACCATGTTTACTGGCCTGCTTTTCATACTTTGCACAAACCAACAGCGCTCGCATCTTCTAAATTTGGCAGAAAGTTCGCCCATGTCGCATACAATTCCTGGCGCATGCTCAATTTTGAAATCTAGTTCATTCGCCACCTGACATATCGAGCAGTCACCTTTAAAGTATGCCAATTAAATATCACCAATCACATCGCAACGAGAGCTGCCTATTTGCTTTCCGGTTGAAGGAGGGACAATGCCGTCAACTTCAAATGGTTTCAGTCACGTTCACAAGCCACTGGCTTACTCCTTGTATGCATACTAACAAACACCACTAAACGTTATCATGTCCGAATCTACTCGACGGCACGCGGTTCTAAATTTGTCTTGAGAAGATAAGTGGACACTGTTGATTCAGCTTGTGAGTCAACGGTGAACAGCGGTCATTTTCTTTTGTGTGCTGACTACTCATGGGTAACGTGGTTTACGCCCGTTTATTGTAACGCCGTTTTGTTTCCTTGCTGCTCGTTTCCCCCGGTTTCGCTCCCACCTAAGGTTCGCTTACTCTCCAGTAACTGATGTCAATATTTTGTTGCTTGTCTGTCGCTGCCTGTAATTTCTTCTCAGTTCTACCTATTTTTTAGCGTCCACTCTGACAGAAAAACGGACCGGCCGAGGATCGAACCCAGAGCTTCTCGGTTGGTGGGTGAACGTGCGTCCACTACACCAACTTTACACCCGGAAGGGTCTATGTTTTGTGTTACCTATACACCGCATCTATCAGATAACCTTTGGTGAGATTTGTTCTAAACGGTCCTAAGCGCACAATCCGATTTGTCGCGTGACACGAGCTGCCGCATCGCTCCGTCAAACAAAGACAGTTCCTTACCTCCCGAAAGTACTGATTGTTTTCTGCGCCGTTATCTCTCTATACGGCCAACTCACACGGACTGACTTCCCCTACCTAAATCCCTGCTGCCTCACTGATCATTTTCTGCTCCTGCTGATTGCGTCATTTTGATTAAGCAGTTCCTGTCAGTTCTCAATACATCATCTGCTGCCCTCTTCCGTCCGTTCCCATTGCCTTCTGGATACGAACTGCATATAATCTGATAGCCGCAATCGTCCCGTGAGATTCTTAGCTGCCCGGATCTTACAGGTACCGTTCACAAGAAGTTAACCGAAACTAATTTCGCCAAACCTGTGGTTTTTGAGGCTGAGAATTTTACGGAGATTTTGTTTAATACGGTTTCATGTTTCATTGATATTGCTCATTGCATTTTTTTAAGTAAGCGAACTTTATAGGTCACTAACCACCGCCGGATCGCATGTGACTGCCAGTTTGCGAAATGAGGCGCAAAATCAAACCTGATAATATTTTAACGTTCTATGATGGTTAAGAATATCCAATGCGTATTCCACCCAGATGGATACCTGAAAATCGTTTGTGTGCGTTATATTCCTCAGACTTAACAAATTAGATGAGTTCGTTTAGTGAACCTCGGCACAACACGGTTTCTTTGGAAGTTCACCTTGCGTTCAATATAATAAGAGAAGACAACTTGATGCACTGGGCGGTATTGATGCGGCTATGCCCCCCTATGGATGATCCCCATTCTCAGATACACACAACTAGTCATTGGATAATGCAGCATTTTCAGATATCTGCATGTGGATTACCAACACAATGACATATTTCCCGTTGAAATTAATGACGCCCATTTACCGGAAGGCGTGATAAAGCGCAACGGCGTTGCTGGAAAATAAGGCCAGTTATTGCTGTTCACCATGATAGCTGTTCACGTTTTCGTTTGCCTTGACTACCTATCGTAAATGCTAGGCCCACACCTATGAGTGATGCGTTTACGGAGCCATTACTATGTGTGATAGCCAAATATCACGGCTAACGACGTCTCTTCATGCTCATAACTACGCGGGTTGCCCTTTACCATGGCTACTTCCCGCAACCGCTACGCCCATACCTGTGCACCACGCTGGTTGTGAGTCATAAACGACGGTCCTTCATACCCATACATGTTGTCCGTTTGCCATCCCCACGCCTGAAAAATACGCACCCACCTCTGGAAAATTGTTTTTATTTATCGGTTGCGTCTGTGCAAGCGTGCGAGCTTCATTTTCCGGAAGCCATTTTCATTCGACAGAGATTCTGAAAGAAAAATGTATAATCGATTACATCGTTCAGAAGTTTGACTGTTACTTCTTGTTTACTCAGTCATATTGTCGATGACGGAAGGTCCATGTGTACACCAATGTTGCGATTCAAAGATTCAGCGATCAAATGTATTATTGGATACAGCGAAGTCAAAGTTAAAAAGGGATGTATACCAAGCAATCGTGAGCCAAACTGGTCAGACCTTTCGCCCACTACCCATCAGTAAACATCCCCAAAATCTTTCTGTACCATGTCCACCACTTGCGCAACTCCTGGTGATGACGGTGCTAAAGATCACACGGTTGACAACTCCCCTTTAACTACCTGCCATCTTTCCAAAGAACCTTCACTCTATTCTCAGCCTCATACTCTACCCTCTTCCTGGGTTCAGACCCTCTTTCCCGTCCATTTGCTGCTCTACCCACATGTTAACCTAGACCCCGATCGACCCTGAACACACGCCTGGTTAACTTAACTCCATGCATTACCACTGCTTCTTCTAAAGATCCATAGTACCAGAACACACCATGAGAGGTTGTAACAACTTCCTAATTAGAACGAATGGCCAGGCATTCAAACTCAATAATTTCAATGACATTGTAGAGAATTCAGCTTTTATCAAAAGCCTGTGCTGCTGTTTTAATCTTGTCGAGGTTGTAGCACGTATCCCAAGGAATCCTCCCACAAATCCAAAAAATCTATTATAGCATAGTAAAAAGTTCCATCTCATGTGTAAGTTAGCAAAAACCCAAAAAGCGCACGAAGCATGAAGCCTCTGATAAAATTCGTTTCGCAAAGTCTCTACTATTTTCCCCAGGTTGTAACTGCGTCGTGTTAAGGTCACCACATACTCTAGACGTGCAACAAGACCAAGAAACTCACGTTTTTCTCCGGTCGTTTGTCCCTTCAAGCTTTAGCCTACGGATTTATTCAGGTTCACACAACTTTCTGAATCAGTAGATACTTGTTTTCACGCAGCAGGCAATATGAGAGAGCCATCCATATCCCGAGTTAGTATGCTACTGTTCTCCGTTGCCCCAGACTGGTAACCTGTGGTCATCTATAGTTCCATAACCCACTTTCCGAATGAGCATTACCAAACCGTTATAAAAACTGTGTGATGAACATGATTGATGCTCTATTCATTGCTTTATTCATCATTATCTTGTTTTAATATTCCAAGTGCTGTATACATACACAAATTCGAATACATACGTGCTACTTGTTACTCCGTGCTGAATTCTGAATTTCTAGCTCGTCTGGTTAAACCGATATACGTGCTCAACTCAATTACCACTTTTGGCGTCGCGATTGGAACAATTCATCATGCCTGCCGACATGGAATCATTAAACGTTAATTCAACTGCGCAAGCTGTAGAGGATTATTTGGAACGGTTTGACATATGGTGTCTTACAAAATCCGATATGGATGACAAGAAGCTCATGGCACATTTTCTACATTTTGTTGGCAAGGAGGCGTATACGTTGATCAAGAATTTAGTATATCCTGAATCCCCAATCGATATTTCTGCAACACTTCAAACCGATTAACTTCGTAACAGCCGAAAGAGCTAGGTTCAATATGTTGATCCGCTCCCATTCTCAGTCGGTTCGTGATTTTGTATTGCAGTTACAGACACAAGCAGCCAAATGTGACTACGGTGCCCAGTTAGAAGATCAACTGCGTGATAGACTCATTGCTGGTATTCAATTGCCCGAATTACAACAGAAGCTGCAGCTCTCTCCAGATCAAAAATTTCAAACTATTCGGAAAATATGCGGGCAGTATGAAGATGTGAAGCAGGTAACGAAGACTGACGAAGCAGCGTTGTTGAATTATTCTAAAAGAAGTAATTCAAGGATGCAAACAGACAACAAATTCAAACCCCGAACACATTTTCGTGCTCCAACTTCATCAATACGTCGCTCCACAGATCGTAATTCCAATTCAGAGGTTCAAAAATTTGGGAAATGTGAATCTTGTGGACGAAATCATTCCAGATATTCATGCCCTCACAGGCAAGCGAAGTGTTTTATCTGCGGGAAAACGGGACACATCCAACTTGTCTGTAAGTCCAAAAAAAATGTGTCGCTTAACTTCTGATCCCAATACTGACGTGAAAGCATTGTCTGAAGACATTTCTACCCTTTCTTTATCTATTTTGCCCCCAAATTCGTCACACGTTTTTTAAACTTTGATATCCGCTTCTGGTCAAAAACATGATTTCATTGTTGACACTGGTAGTGTTGAGTCCATTATTCCACAGTCAGCTCTAATCGCATTTTATCCCAGTGTTGTGATAGAACCTACAGATGTTAATATCCGCGGTATCACTGGACATTCTGTAACTCTAGTTGGTAGTTGCAAGATTCCTGTGAGATTGCCCCAAGGTACCCCCATCGATTGTAATATTTTAGTTTCAGCCTCGGGACCATCGATTATCGAACTCAAAGTTTTGCGCTCACTGCGAACTAGTGTCACCTTACTGGCTTCTGTGAGTGAGGATGATCTCAAGCAACTGATTCTTAGATGTTCTCAGGCTACAGGTGGCATGCAAATACCTAAGGTGAAACTCGAAACTACAGGAGATCCTATATTTCTTAAGAGACGAATTATTCCGTTTGGCTTACGGGAACCTGTTCGTCAAGCATTGAATTCAATGTGTGAGAAAGGAATATTGACTCCTGTGGAATCATCAAATTGGGCAACTCCGATAGTTACCCCACTAAAGGCTGATGGTATTACTCCGAGAATTTGTGGAGACTACCGGCTAACGCTAAATACGCGGTTACTACAACGTACATGCACTACAGAAGAGCCTGAAGATGTACTGTATCGTTTATCTGGTTCAAGTATGTTTTCCAAAATTGATCTAAAAGATGCCTATCTTCAAATACCACTGGACGAAGCCTCTAGTAATCTTACCGTGATCAACACACCTTTTGGATTATTCCGATACAATTTCCTTCCCTTTGGCCTGAATGTTTCACCAGCTGTATTTCAACAAGTTATGAATACTATTACAAAAGATTTGGAGGGTGTTGAGACGTACCAAGATGATGTCATAGTACATGCTGCTGATAAGGCTACCCATGATATGCGTCTGTTGTCTTTGCTAAGTCGATTTTCTGAGTTCAACGTAGCCATTCATCCTGGTAAATGCACTTTTGGTGTTTCATCATTTTCATGCCTTGGCTACATTGTTGATGGTAGTGGTTTTAAACCGGATACAAACCGTTTATCTCCTTTAGTAAATGCGCCATCACCAACCAATCTACAAGAACTGCGTTCTGTTCTAGGAGCACTTCAGTATTATTCTCGTTTCAGTCCTAACTTTGCTAAACATGCAAGTTGTTTGTTTGATGTCATATCTGCCAATAAATCTTCTTGGTCCTCCAACCATGAAAAACGTTGCGTGCATTGCTTCGTCATCTTCAAACTTCAGCTGTTTTGAAACCATTTTCTGCCAAACATCATTCGACCATCATTGCTGATGCTTCTCCCACTGGAATAGGAGCAATCCTTGAACAGTGTGGCAGACCGGTGATCCACATTTCCCGTCTACTCTCAAAAGCCGAACGTGGGTATTCTCAGACTCAACGAGAAGCACTTGCTGTATATTGGGCTGTCAAACGGCTCCATAAGTACCTTTTTGGATCAAACTTTACCATTGCTACTGATCACGAGGCTTTGAAGTTCTTGTATCACCCTACAAAATCTCTAGTGAAGTCATCTGCTGCTATGGTGCAATGAGTTCCTATACCTACACAGTTTTTCATCGTAGTGCAAAAATGGTTCCCCATGCCGATTTCTTGTCCAGAATTCCATAATGCGACTCCGATTCAAACGATTCAGATTGTTTATTGATTCAACCATTACCAGTCAAGCGGGATACGCTTGTTGCTGATACTAAAATATATTTTGCACCCATTTTTCCGCCCTGTGACCTGGCTGGACACAGCAAGAGCGACGTCGAGTTCCTGCATTTTACTCTCACCGCGAAAGTTTGTCCATTACTCCGGATGGTTTGTTATGCTTTGAGGCTAGACGTGTCATTCCACCGACTCAGCTAGCGGCTGTCCTTGCAGATTTACACTCGGGTTATCTGGGCGTTGGTAAGATGAAATCTCTTGCACGCTTTTCATGCTGGTGGCCGGAACTGGATGCTGACATCAAGTATACTGCAAAAAATTGTGTTAATTGTTCATATAAGATTCCTAGCAAACCTTCACAGTGGTATCCGTGGCCAGTTACATGTGAAACATTTCAACGAGTTCACGCCGACTACTGTGGTCGTTTTCTCGGTAAATACTATGCTTTAATTTTAATTGACGCATATTCACGTTGGCCTGAAGTTTTTCTAACCACTTCTCCGAGTGCTGAATTCACACAAAAAGCACTGAGAAAAGTATTCAGCCATGAAGGTGTACCAACTGCTTTGGTCACTGACAACGGCACACACTTCACTGCAAAATCCCTCGAGGAATGGCTAAAAGGCCTTGGATGCCGACATCTGTTTACTGCTCCACGACATCCCCAGTCGAATGGGCTAGCTGAGAATTTTGTCCGAACACTGAAATTTGCCATTACTTCACTCTCTCCTACTTTTTTTTGCAGATTTAGACGTGGAATTGATAATTTCCTAATGCAATACAGGAATGCCGTCCATCCCGTTACTGGGAAGAGTCTCGCTCGTCGCGCACAAGTCTTGACTGTGCCAAAACGGCGGATGTTGCGTTTTTCAAAGGCAATGATTTACGGCCTGCTACAGGACTAATACTTTCATCAAATGGCAAACGTATAGTCACAATCCTCGATTTGGATGATCTCTCTTGTCACCGGAGACACACTGATTAGGTTGAGTTCACTACCAGAGGTCAGTCTGTTAACGGCACTCTTGCTGTTTCAAATACTAATGAATCCTTTGTAGATGATCTTATTGTACCCGATAAAAACGTTATCTCTGAAGGACATAATACCTGTGAAGAACCTGAAGTTTCCAATCCGAGAAGATCCGAAAGATTACGATCAAGACCGCCACTGAACTATAAACATCCACACGCTGATTCAAGGTGTGGCGGATGTGATGAACATGATTGATGCTCTAGTCATTGCTCTAGTCATCATTCTCTTGTTTTAATGTTCTAATTGCTGTATACACATAAATTCGAATACATACGTGCTAATTGTTACGCTGTGGTGAATTCTGCACTTCTAGTTCGTCTGGTTATACCGATATACGTGCTCAGCTCAACTATCACAAACTATCTGATGGCTTTCTAACCTTTCTTCTCCTTAGCACGCTCAAATCAATGATGATCCTACCTTCACGAAAGCCTGCAAATTAACCGCCCGGATACATGAGGTAGCCACAAGTCACGCACGCCTAAACCACAATTTTGGAAAGCATTATTTCAAACCTCCGCAATTCCATGGATTTTTGCATAACTACTAATGAACTTAGTGGAGCAAAATTTGGCTGATGAAAGTCACTCATTTTCGCATATGGCCTGGCCGGTTTGTATCGACCACATACTGCCACTCCCTACCATCTCCACCAAAACGTTGATCATCGTTTTTGAAATCGGGCAGTATCGCTCCACTATGGTGGTTATAAGTTGCAATTACTCTCAGCTGTCTGCTGTTATGAGCCGCAGTCCAATCGCAGCTGTCAGTGATTTCAAGAATCCCCTTGATCCATGCTGAGCTTAATTTGTCGCGATTCCTTACCATTCGCAAATATCCTGACAACCCCAACTGACTCAACCAAGACGTTCATGTACGGGGCTCTCTAAAGACCAAAAAATGACTGCCATAACCAGTCTGATGGCTTGCCCGTATTTCAAGCTATCTATACTATTACCCCGCCGAACATGTTATATGCACTCAAAAGACTGTCTCAGTCCGCTGAGTTTCTGCTAGAACTCCGAAGTACTGTCTGATGGCACTGCCCATAAGCTAACTAAATCCCACTATGGCACTATCGAAGAGACAGATATAACATTGATGTGTACCCAACACAGCGTGTGCTGACTATTACAAAAAGATCCAATAAACTTATCAGCTGCGACGGATTATTCGGCCTCGTTTGGCGGGACGCCTACTGCAACGATAGCGAATTTCTTCCTACATTGGTTGAAAATCGGTGTTCTATTTTGGGTTGGTGGGATACAGGCGACGCACCTATTGTTCGTGTACACTTTCAAAGTGTTTTCAAATCCAATACAGGAGAAAGCACCCGCGGAAATAACCTCTCCACAAAGTTGCCCACTGTCTTCACAGGGACAGCGTGCTGAGGCATGAAAGCCATTGAAAATATGAATTCCGCGCCGAAAAGGGAGCTTTGACACGTTTAAACAAATTTTTGTTGAAGCTGCCACTGTCCGGTAGGATTAAAAGACCTCAAATAAATACCGACGAATGAAAGACTTTATGTAAAAGATTCCTCCATTCAAATTATGATTTCAGAGGAATTTGGGGTGTGCGCCTAACGACCAGATAAATGCAAAGCTCATCAGATACCGACCATTTGGGAGTAAAGACACGACTGAACTCATTAAACATGCCAGGCTGACAATGGCAACAAATATTCGCCAATTCTTCTCGAGGGACTGCTTATAACTCTTTCAAATTAATAATAATAATAATAAACTTTTTTTCCAACTGGTGGGTGGCATACCGTCAGGCATGATCATAATGTTACAGTCAGAATAAATCATGACTGAGGGGGTTGTGGGTATGGGAGATTGCGCGGAAAAGCGGCAGCGTTACAAGCAGTGGGCATTATCCAACGTAATGATAATGATAATAGGTTTATTTCGCAACTTGTAGGGGGCATGCCGATTGAGGCATGATCGGGTCGTTACAACCTGAACGCGGCAGGTAACAACACAACGGGCATGCTTATTATAGGAAAAATCACCACAGTTGTGGGAATAAAAAAGAGAGGACTATGGGCATGAGGTACGACAAGTTCAAAGATGAAGCCCGCTGACCTGAACGAAAACTGAAAACCGCTACTGGCCATGAGTGACCTTCGGCGGTCTAGTAAACGGATAGGGTCACAAAATGCGAAATGGAGATGGAGATCGAAGAATTGGATCTGGAGACAAATGGCAAGTTTTGTCTCAAAAATATGGTTTAAATTGCGACTGAGTAGATTCACTGGTGTCACTGTTGTGGGGAGGTCAGGTGTAAGGTGTCGTTTTGATGGGGAGTTAGTGCATATGCATAAAGCCAGTCGAACACCGTAAATGAAATTCAACTTGTGGAAGAGGTAAACCGAAATTGCGTCAAGGAACTAGGTCGGTTAAATCCGAACGATAGGTTCAGCTGTTTAGAACGTGGCGGTTGGGACCAGGTGAAAATTTTGTTTGTGGTTGCCAATACAAACTCGGGTGGGCGAGAGGTTGCGGTCGACATTCTGAAGAAAGTAGTTGCGGGAGCGCCATCAGACTGGGTACGGAAGTGCCATGCCATCATTGCACTGACATACTTCGGTTTCTGGCCAGCCCCGTAACGGTCTTCAAGGTTATCGCAATCGGAGAGGGGATACGCAGTTCCGTGGCAGCCTGATTTGGGTCAGACAAGGAGGTGGACACAGGAGAGTCAAGCCCATGTAGTCATCGGTAATTTCGATTCAGTTGGAGGACCACGTGAGTCTAGATCGCAGACAAGCCAGGTTGAATGAATATCGGTTGTATGGGGCATTTGCGCAACTACAGCCGAAGTTTGAAGCTTGGGAAGAGAGGGAATGAGGAAGGATGAAGGAATAGGATAAAACGATGTCCAACGGAAAAAATCTAAAAGCGGATGATAGCAAGATAAATGAACCCAGGAAAGGGTGGATTTTGTTGGCTAACCTAGAAACCAAGTACTAGCTGGGCCAGAGTGGGTGCCTAGTTTAGGGAAGGGAAGGTGTTAGCCGCCGAGCCAGGGAGGCTAGCCGTTGGATTAGTTGGAACAGGCGATTACATGGCGGTAGTTTTTAGCTCAGCAAAAAAAATAGTAAAAAATAACTTTGTTTCTACAGGCGGCTTTCCACAATAAAGTGAATGATACATCAGAGGTCGTGTGGTGTCCGTTGCATGTGCAGTCAACCAAAGAAATATAGCGATAATAATAATGTTTATTCCCAACTACTGTGTGGCATACCGTCAGGCATGATCATAATGTTACTTTCAGAATAAGAGCATGACTGGACGGGTTTGTGGGTACAGGGGATTGCGCGGAAAAGGGACAGTGTCATAGGCGGTAGGCATTATCTGACGTGGACGTCGTCAGCGCTTTTCCACACGGACAGGGAAGCACAGTTTATACTGCATTTTGAAAAAAAATCTCGTGCAATATCAGGTCGTTAGGATTTGAAGGTAGCGGGCAAAAAAACTAAGTGAGGGAGGGCAAAACAAGAGGCTTCCCGCCTGATACATGACAAGAAAAGTGCAAACTGCGGAAAATGGAGGACCAGAACAACGGATCTGGTGAATCATCAGTGTTGGCATTACCCAGCCGGTCAATCAGAACTAAAACCTGAAGTCACCGTTGGGGCCTCGCGGCCTTGGACTGTTGGGCTAATGGCCAGGGTCACAAAGAGCGTAAGTGGTGATGATGAAGTGGGGGAAATCAGGAATCTCAGAATCATGGTGTACAGTGGAACTGTAGAGACTCACTGGTGTTGCTGTTGTAGTGGAGCTGGGTATAAAAGTTCCCTGGAAGAGTGAGTTGGTGACAACACGCAAGCCGAGACGCAAACCGTACGGAAAATTATTGACTTTGTGGGGAGCATAGACTGAAAGTCCACCGAATGGTTAAACCCGAACAAAAAGTTCAGCAGATAGGAATGAACGCGTCCTGGAGGTGGTTGGGGCCGGGTGAAGGACTTACTCGTACTTGCAGGTAATGGACCAAATGGGCGAGAAGGCACGGTGAAGCGTAGGAAGGGAATATTTGCGGATCTGCTATCAAACTGGGTGTAGCAGTGTAGTGCTATCATTGGCTTGATATGCTTCGGTTTTTGGACAACCCCGTAACGGACGTCATATTTAAGGTCATTTGGCTGGGATGTGCAATTCTTTGAGCGGCGGGATTTTTTCAGGTTGGCCAAGGAAATCCGCAGAGTTAGAACGAAGCCAATGTGAGGTCGCAGGTATTTTCCTGGTCTGGTTGGGGATCCCTGTGGATGCAGATCACTGCCAGGTGGAGTGAATAACAACCAGACAGGGCGTCCAAGCCAGGTATTGCCGAAAGTCGAAGCTTTGGAAGACGAGGAAATGGGATGAGATCAGTAAAGCTTGGTGAGTTTGAGGAGGCGTCAGATAGGATGACGTTCAATAATGGAGAGAAAAAACTTAACGTTTACCATAATCAGGGTGGTGACAACAAGTGAACAAAAGCAGCCGGGATAGGGATGGATTTGTACTTAGTGGACTAGCGATGAAGCACGGGTTGGGTTCGCTAATATATGATAATGAATTACAAGAAATCTAGAGCAAGCCGGTATTAGCACGAAGAGAGGCGGCGTGTTTAGGGGAATCAAACGTATAGGGACTGGTGGGAGTGAACTTCCGAGTTGATGGACCAGCTTACCTGGAATTTATTACGTAAGGTGAACAGTACAGTAACCTGGGGGAGAAAGTGAATGTAAGAGAAATGGTCAGCAGTCCCGAAAGCACTGCTATCAACTTCAATTAACAAGTGGTGCACGGCGACAAAAGCCTTTATGCGCAGGTCTTGTATGCTTGTAGTGGAGGGCCAATAATCTGAGTATTTGGCCCGTTACGACGCTAGAGAGGAATAATCAATTGAGTCTGTGTTTTATCTGCCACGGATTCTGCTCAAGGCCCAGACCTGGTTTCTGGATCAAGGAGTGTCAACAATGCCTGACATCACTGAAGTGGACCCGTGATTATATGCAGAGTTTTGTCTTTGTGGCATGAGCGTCAATGGCGGAAGCACACTTACTCCCAACATGTAGTTCCTGGATATGGGGATGAAAGCAAAGTAGTTGCATCCTGCACACATTACTCACAGAGGCGGTCCAGATGAAAGTTTTTAAAATGGGTCAAAAAGCCGTCAAAAATCTGGTTTGCCGTAAAAGAACCATCACTGGGTTGCTTCTAGGAGGTAGCGGGTATGCACGTCGTGAGTACCCGGGCAATTCAGAAGATACTCCGCGTCTAGCGCTCTGGTGATTTGTATGAGCAACAAATTAGATCCGCAGAACAAGCAAGATGTTAAAACCAGAGTATAGGACGGGGATCAGGATGAACCCATTGTAACTCGTCTGTCAAATGACACAAGATGGTGAACCCTTCACGAACGCTTCCCGAACATATGACGCCTTGTGCTGAGAGGATCGGCGGTAGCACTTTGGGAGTGGGTTGTTACTACTGCCGAAACCCAAACTCAAGCTTATTGGATCGCTCACCCACTCAGGAAGAGAAGCTGTTTTGTGCAACATATGAGCGAAGTGTACGGACAAATGAAATTACCTAAAGGTGTTCGAGTTTACTTTGGAGCCCCGGCTTTGCTTCACCGCATTCATACCATCCGGGAAAATGCCCTGTTTGCCAAAACTTCCCCATCTTAAGCAGTGACTAAAATGGATTTAATAAGCTGGCATGGGACACCTGCAAATTCAAGTACTAAGAGATTCAGTCACTGTCGTTCTGGATCAGCGCGTGTTATCCGCAGCTTGACAGAATGTGAACACCCGTGACTTCACGCTGATCACTTTGTGGTTGAATGGCTTGGTGCTAATTTACCAAGATTCCACTGAACCAGTAATTTTTCCTCCCTGCTATTCCGATGGAGCAAGGCATAGCTTATGTAAACCTTCTAACCAACGTACAATATAAGCTGTGATTCGCTAACACGGTCGGTGCCTAACAGAAGCCAAGCTCGGCAGATTCTGGCTAATTTTATTGATGGATCGATGGGTTTTGCACAAAGGGGCAAATTCGACAAAACTGTGCTGTGTTCACTTCAGTACGCATAAAGTGAAATCTTGTAGAAGCTCGCTATCGGCAGCTATGAGGATAAACCAGTTGTTAAAAAATATTATTATTAGACAGGTACAAGGCGAGTAGTGGGCCCCTAAACTACAACATATAGAGAAGTTGCGGAAAAAAATGAATGCTTCTGGTTCTCATCAAGCAACGGAAATAAAAACTAATATTGACTGATTTGCTTACGGCCTATAGAAAACAGTAAGTAACCAATGCGCATGCATACTTGTAAATGAAACGTTCCCTCCCTTACATCACCAAACGGCAGTAATTCAGGGACTTAACGCCATCGCATTCGAGCCAGCCAAAATGGTGAAAGTCCTGAGTAAAGAGGCGATCCGAGGCCGAGTGGACTGCGCTGAAAACTAGTCACCTGACCTTCAGCAAAGATTTAATATGGAGGCACATGTCATTGTTTTCTTCCAACACATGGGTCGATAGCGGCAACCCTAAAAGATGTGTCTTGGGTTCGGAGCCCCTGATATCGTGTGTCAGCCACCTGTCACGACATACCGCCGTTACCTGTTTTCTCTAAGAGCTGCTTTGACGACACTGGTGAAGGTTCAGAAACACAGGGATGTAGAATACTTTGAGAAAGCTGCTCGATAGATAGGCACACTGGATGCTACCCGTCAAGCGTGAAACTTACAGGATGCCTCCTACAGGCAAGCCGTTTAGAGCGTTTTTTCTGAACTCACACTAGAGAACGATTTTGGCGTGCTTGTTTATTATACCTGACTGCTGCTACCGCCTCAGTGCCTAGTGCCGGAAAAAGACTCACCGAAAAGGAACACAACAGCATTATTGCGAACAAGCGCGTGCGTGCAGATGCAACACCTACAAGGGACCTCACGCTATTTGAATTTTACCTTCATCGATCCAGGCTGATGCTGAATTGATTGAGTACCTGATTGGCCTGGAGGCCAGCTGGCTTTCCAGTTGAGATTTTGGTGGAGTTTTAGGGTCTCAGTATGTTCTGGGCATTCTGGGTTCGCTTACAGGAATCTGACCTTCCTGATGATGGTACGGCACTGCCATACTCAGATTGATAGCACACCCGCAACTATTCACTTCCTAATTTTGGCTACGCCTTCTCGCCCACTTGTTCCCCTATATGCAACTGCGAGCAGACTCTTCACCTAGCCCTAGCCGCCTCCGGTATGCTTTCATTCTACTCCACTGAACCTTCCGTTCGGGTGTAAACGTCTCGTCGAATTTCATTCTATGCTCCCCACAAAGTCACTCAGTTCGTGTTCTGTCTTGTGCGTTAGCATCAACTTCCCCTACGACTCCACTCCAACAGAGACGCTAGTAGGTCTCTACAGTTTCATTATGCCCCGCGACTCTGGGATTTCTGCTACCGGTAATGCGTATTGCTGATTCCTGAACTTCATCATCCCCATTTACGCTTTTTGTGACCCTTGCCATAAGCCCAACAGTCCAAGGCGAAATAGACTCATCGGTGGATTTAGACTTTAGTTCAAATTGACTGGCCAGAGCGCGGCAATCCTGCTACCGCACCAGATTTGTTGTTGTGGTTCCCCATTTTTCGCAGTTTGAAGTTTGCGTATCATGTGTCAGGCAGTATACCTCTTTTCCGCCCTCCCTCATTCTGTTTTTGCCCGCCACCTTCAAACCCTAGTGATCTGATCTTGTCTCAGCTTGATATGCTCCCCCAAAAGTAAGACGAACTCCCGGTAACTGTGCTTCTTTTCCCACGCAGATTTAGGCGTGACCAAGTCCACATCGTATATTGTTCACTGCTTATGACATTGTCCTTTTTTTCGCGCAATCCTCCGTACCCGCCAATCCCCCCAGTCATGCCGTATTCAGACTGTGATCATGTGACCATGCCTGACGGCATGCCACCCACTAGTTGGGTGGCAGTATTATTAGTATTATTATTATTATATTGTCCATCCGAGTCTCAAAACAGTGACTGGTGAAAGTATTGGGGTGCAGTTTACCAGCCGGATAACTTAGGGCGTCGGACAACCTGCAGGTTATATGGCCAAAAAGACCATTAGAGGCAAAGGTATGAAGGACAACGGGAGACACAACTGACATGTTAAAGAATTCGGCAATCTCAGCCTTGCACCAAACTTCAAAAAATTGTCGTGCAGTATTATGGCCCAACTTGGTCATCTGTTCAGTCCTATCCATTTTTTAATGTTCTTGAACTGAAAGTTTTCGATCAAGTGTTTGAGTAGGTCAAAAAACTGAATGTCATAGTAATCAAGCAGAGGCTTTACGAAATTTTTATAATCGTCACTGGTTAATTAAAATAGGAAATAGCCCCTCACGTGAAGGTGACTGTGTTCTACATTCATGGAGGAGTCGATTTATAACCTCTTGCCAAAACCTTTGGAAATACCTCCTAAACCCTTGCGGTGAGTAATGTAGTCCTTTATTATCTACTGCACCCTATTAATTCAAGACTAAGTACGTTTAATTTCCTCCTTCCCTATCTGAAACATCATGGCAGAAATTACATTCTTGATATCGTTGCTGTTGTCAGCACGCGTACATTGTATACGGTTGACCTAAGCTTGTGCTCACGCGTAAATGTTTTTCTAAACTTTTAGCCATGTAAGAGCGACAAGCACGCGGGGACAGGTACAAGCCTAAAGGGCCTATGTTTTACCTAATGCGGTTGGTGGTGTTCTTATCTTCCACGGGAGTAAATCTGTTTAATGGCCTTATTGAGAATGTCTTCATTTGGAAGCTGCCAGGTACTCGCTTGATTAAATCTAGTGGGATAACTCCAAAACTTGGAATCGGAGCTGGAAATAATGGATGTGTACCACAAACAACCTTCCTTGTTCTTCAGCTAATCGGTGTGGGCGCAGGGTATGAGGTTTACAGACTTCTATGTCTTCTGCACTTATCCATCTGAAGATAAATCTAAGTAGAACGATCGAGTACGGTGGGCACATTAGGCGGCAGAAAGGTAAAAACAAGTATAGACGTCAGAAACTAGGGCCCCTGGCAGAAATGGAGCCTAGTGAATGGCACGTGTACGCCAATATATACAGTACCTATCCATCAGCACAAATGATTTATATCCATATTATACGGTAAGGTGAGAAATCGAGGATTTTAACCCGTAAAAAGTTGTGCAGAGTTTATTCAAGGACCGGAAGTTAGTTGCACACTCAATGCAGGATGAAGAGTAGAAACAAGAGGATTCTGTCCTCCATTATTTCAAAGCACTGAAGAAATGGAGTGTAGTTCTTTCGCAAAAGTTGGTCTCAAAGAACAAAATGCCTCTGTGCGTTTATGGTTGGCCAAGAAGTTGGAAATTGTGGGACGGAGTGAAGAAACTGCCTCAATTTTGCGCTTGGAAGCTTCCTCTACTGTCAATCATATTCATGCAGTCGGAGACACCTATAGGTATCTAGGTCATTCCGTGCTATGAAGGTGAATATGAATGAACTGAAGAATAGTTTAAATAACATATGAAGGGGAGGCTCCAAAATTGTAGCTGTTTAAAAGAAGTCCTTCAATATGTATGAATAAGTGTGCAACCTAGAGAACCAGACATAGTCATTGTTCCAGAAGTTGAGCAACTAAGGGGGAATAGAAGTGAATAAATTCACTTTTATCTACATGGGACTGTTTAACGGAGGGACCAGAATATTGTAATTTCTTCTTAGGAAAGAAAGACCCATCAGTTGGAGACAGTGTCTGGCCTGACCCAGATTCAGGCTCTCAGGTCGTTGTGATGAATAAATGCAGGTGTGGTATAGGGTTCGGTTGATGACGATAAGGTGAAGCCAGATCCTGGTGGTATTTAAAAAATGAATATACGTTCTTGTAGGAGTTCAATGAAAGAAGGTTGGTTTGGAATCATTAGCAGCGGGCGTCAGTCGCTATCAAGGGGATATTGTAAGTCACTAGGCCTTTCCTTTAGGCCAACAAAAGGAATGCCAGCCGAAATCAAAAAAAGGGCAGATAATGGCTTGTAAGTAGAAGTTATAAATCGGGCTGATCAAATAACTGATACCCAAGTAACCACTCTTTTCACGTAGAACTAAGAGAAAACTGCCCCAGAGACACTTGCTGTATATCACCAACATCGTGCAACTAGGGCCAATCAGCGAAAAAGTGGAATACAAATGACCAGTTGCCAATACTCAACAACAATCTGCAATCGTGCGACGTGAAGTCATGTTGAAAGTCCAGGAAGGTCATCCGGGTCGTAAAACAAGGACGGTTTTCCCACTTATATAAGTGAATACATAGATCCGAGAGGCATCCTGGCGAGATGAGGATTAAATGTATGAAAGAAGAATTGGTTATGAAGTAGCGTCATTCATGTCTTGAAGAGCAAGTTTGCTATCCTAAATTTTGGAATTACATGAAGGCATTATTTAGCAACGGAACTTTGTTGCTCGACGGAATAACTGCGGCGCAAAGGACTCAAGCGCCAATTAAACCATAATATAGCAAATGGATCAATCGGCTGGCCTTCAATCAAGGTAGCCATTTATTTATTCATTTATTTATTCGGGCAGTTAGTTTTTCAGTTGAAAAACCGTGTGCCAAAATGCAGTGGGTCCAGCTGCTTGAGCTTTGTTCGGTAAGAACGCGAAGAATGAGGGGATGAGAGTCAAGTGTTTGAGTCGATTGTCCAATCATGAGGTCTTGTAGCTGAGGGAGGGAGGTATATTAATTGTGCGGATAAAGTAGGGGGTGAGCAGCTAAATCGTCGGTTGAAATTAAATCCTACATAGAGCGTGGCAAAACTGATGTCAACTATGCATCAGTGAACACAATGTAAGCAAAATATGGCAGTGTGTTATACTTTCGAGGGGGAACACAATCTCTGTGATTGCATGAGCGCTGAATTTATGTCCACAGAACATTAAGACAAGTTCTGTGAGATGTTCTATTTTGATAATCAGAGTGCCCCAAAAGACAGGTATTTCTAGGTAAAAATACAATTGCAAACAAGTAAAACCTTTATTGAAGTATAACTTGCTTTACAAGATCTATTTCAAAACTCGTACTATGCGTCGGTTTTCAGCAAACCTAAGTTTGTTATGAATCCGCTTAGTGTCACCAGCTTACAAAACAGAAAACTGAACTTCCCACCTGTATCAATCTGGCCACCACTTTTGAACAACAGAGGTTCTACAGGATGAAGGTTGATCAAATGGGTCGTGGCTCGTACTAACACAAATCTGAGGAACGAGATGGCGATTTGCTGTCTTCTAACAGTCAGATTAGGGGTCGTAAATGCATGAGTGGATAAAGCACTGTATCCGTATACTACTCCATGATACCCTGCTGGAGCATCATCTTTGATCGGCGATTTTTACAATAAATTGTTTTATCAAGCAATATTTATTGTTTAAAAATTATTTTAAATTCAAGAATTTTTTTGTCTACGAATTAAAATACCTGAAAAAATTTGACCTTTAATATTCACCTGACGTGATGGTTTCTTAAGCATTAAAAAACGCCTGTAGTTACTTGCATCTGTAAATCATTCCTAGTGGTTGATTTATGACAGCTGGCGCATACGTCCCGCTTTATGAATGCAGCCCTGCACCAAATCATTCCTGCATTGCTTGAATAACGTTAAGGAAAGAGTCCTTTCATTCCCCGCTGTAAAATTTTGTGTGTGATCCCATTTACTGTATTACAGTATTGTCTAGTTTTTGCATGACTTGGTTCAGATGTCTTGGTCATAATCGTCTTTTATCACAATCGTCTTTTTGATCACAAACGCGGCCCATTAGATTTGTTAAACAAGTGCATACAAATGCATCAAAAATATTAGGAATGCTTTATGAAAAAATTGTCCTTTGTGAAAACTGGCAACATGACAAAATGTGCTTCTTCGCTTTTCGAGATAGATTGGCCTCACTTGCTGGACAATTTCTCCCTTGTGTTCAGCAGCATATAAACAGCACTTCCATATGCAGTGGGCCTACGCGTCCATAACTATGAGTTCCCAGAAAAGTGCGGTGTTTTTTTTGAAAAACAGTGAATCTAATTTTAGCTACGTGTGGTCTGAAGACTTCTGCAGTAACAATGGCAGTGTCAAGAAATGTTAAATACTTCAAAGTAACACTATTTTTTGGTACAATCTGCTGCTGAAGATGTAGCAAACTTTTGAATTTACACAAATCAGGCCTTAAATTTTATGAATTCGTCTACTACTGTGACCCGTGCGAGAAACTTCTCAACACCTGACGTGTGAGTATGATGATTTAATCTGGCAGAACCCACCGGTTTTGGGTTTTGGTCTCGGTTACCGATGAGTAAAGGTAAGAAGCAGTCTGTCTGTGTTAAATGTATCCAGAAAAACGGATTGCTTTATGTTGGGCTGTGGGCTGTACAATTATTTGGATAGTTACGAGGGGTCAACTGATCAATTGCTTGTATTGCGCTATATACTGTAGGTGCGCATATGCAGTGCGATTAGAAAATAAAAACAGCTCAAATAGTTGGTTGCCCATCTTTTTACGACGAGCACTTTTTATAATGTCGGCTTAATTTTTTCCACACATTTAGATTCATGCCAATTATTACCGGCATTTTATGCAAGGGTGCATTTGTATGTTTTGGATTACCTTGAAAGCCTTCGGAGTGTTTTTTTGTATTGCCTCCGTACAAGTTACTGTACACTGGCTAAGATGCGGGCCCACATAATGCGTTTGCTGTTTTTTGCCAGCTTGTCTGGTCATTTTCACTCGGTAACGACACTGGCGACGTATTAAAAGGCTAAAAACCTAACAAAATCTTCATATTGGATGTATTACTATATAATTTTTAGCATGGTAAGTCTGTCCTCTACGTGACTACTTTAGGAGATAATGCACCGTGATTTTTGAAGAGCTTCATTACGTCAAATCCGCCACTTTCTCGGGTGAAACAACACCCTAACCAAAAGTGTTTGTTTTCCTCAGTAATAAAAACTCTTTGAAAATACTGTTCTCTGTTTTGGTGATGAATGCTCACTGTCTACTACATACGGCAGCACAGCCCAATTTTACACCTGGTTCACCTGAGCTGATTACCGCCGTTCGACTGCTCAAAATACCGGGTTGTCTTAACAGGGCTAACTGCACCCAGTCTACAGGTATCAACCGTTTAAGTGGTACTAAACGACGGTCAATAAAGAGTGAGGTCGTACGTGAGTAGCAACCAAACTACACAAACTTTCAGACAGAGAAAACCTATTCAAGTACGTGCATGTGTTTGCATGGCAGGGTATATAATCAGACACAAGAATGTGCGTGTATAGAATTACAGAAAGCTACTTATAACTAATAGAATAACAGTAAGTCACAACTAGGCCATGAGTGAAAAATAAGGACAAAAATGGTAGAGGGTAACCTACTGCAAATACTAGTATCTGAAGAGATCACAAACGGTCTCATGTACGGATAAGTACTGGAGGGCTAGTCACTATTGGAGCCTAGTAGAATCTTGAAATAATGCAGTACCCCTGTTTGAAAACGTTCCATATAAAAAATACTTGGCTTTCAAGTTGACACCAGATTTCGTATAAAGGTTCTGTGTTTTTTAAGTAAGTAGGCCTGCAGTACTCAACTACTCTCAAGCCCTTTAACCGGGGTAGGGTGCACTAAGAATGTGTATAAATAATTTCACGTTAGCAAGAAAACGCTGCTTGTGTTTTAATAGTAACTTTAACGATAAAAACCTTCCAGTCACCCTTGTTTTTTAACCAGGCTACCGTAACAGGTAATTTGTTTAGCTTTTTGTTTTACTCACGGCTTATTTACGCATGTTTGTAAACGATGACCACAGTAGATGCTACAGACTCTTGCGGTCTGTGGTTTCTTTAAATGCCTTAAAGCAGTCTGAATTAAAGTAGCCTGTACAGAATCCTTATCAACTTTTTTCCAACTGAGTTTAGTTTTGGGTGAATCCTGAAAAAGTTTACACCAAATGCTGAACAGCTGTTAAGCAGATGTCGGAGTTTGAAAACCAACTATATCGACACAATGGTTGTTCCGACGCTACACTATTTGCTACTTGTCCAATACAACCTCATTTGGAGGGTTATCCTTGCGTTTCTATTACTGTCCAAGAGGGGGATGCCCTCTCTTTTGAAGTTCTAGTTTTTTAAGAGTCAAATGCTTCCAAATTACAAAACGGGCATTTCCTTTCATATTTTGTCTTCATGTTGGACAACGCACGCCGATGAAGGCCAAATCCTTGCGAAAAAGTCTTCAGGAGACTTAGTCGGTCGTGTGTTATGTTTACATTCGTTTTATGTTCCAATTAAAGCTGGCGTAACAGATGCTCAAAAATCTTATTCATCTAACTTAGGAAGCTGATAGAATTTGTTTTTCTGTTCCTAAGCCCTCAGTGAACGTCAACTGCATATGTCATGTTTATACTCTTAGTAGCGGTGATGCATTGAAACATCAGCTCGGAAGTAGACTTTGTCAGTCAGTCAGTCACTTAGTCAGTCAGTCAGTCAGTCAGTCAGACAGGCAGTCAGTCAGCCAGTCATTTAGTCAAACAGTCATCAGCGGTGAACCAAGTACCATGAGTACGTTGGGTCCAGCTCCTACAGTTTCAATAATCGAAAAGTGGGTCCGCGCGGGAAATATACTGGAGCATTGGAGGTGATGGCGTGATCGGTTAGTTCTTGGAAATAGGCAGCCGTGCGCTGAAAACGATAGCTTTGGTGCACAAGCTCTACTGACTGCGTGATTTAGCCATGTCTTCCAGTGTCCTAAGCATTGGTGAGTTGGACCCCCGAATACCCATCCAGAGAGGGGCTAGTGGTAGATCCAAGTGGGTCTACTGGGGGTGTTTTCATGCTTTGGTGACATATTTCGCACTGGCCAGCTCCTGGACGCTCCTACTTAGCACAGGACTGGGCAGTTGGTTTTCTAAAATGCATGTGTGAGTGACTCATCTATCGTTTTTCTAAAAGCATATGGTGTACCTCACAACTATAAATCCGATGTCCCCACCAGACACAACCGACACTTCGGAGACGAGGATGTGCCGACATCCTAAATGATAAGTAGTCTTAGAACAAAAAACAAATAATCAAAACAAATGTGCGGAATACGCAGTGGGTCAAGGCACAACCGTACCCAATGATTAAGAAAGGCTTACTGGGATCCACGGGTTAATAACCGGCATTAACAATGCAACTTTGCTGTCGTTAAAGCGTCATCACAAGCGAAATCTAATCTACAAAAAGTGCAGCATAAATATAGGTAAGCACCCACACACTAAGACAGTTACAGTGTGTATAACCATCAACTGAGTGTCGTTTTGCAATTAATGGCGAAGCAAATGGCAATGGTGGAGTTTTTATAATCATATCCTTTGAAGTTCGGGCAGGAAACAAAGCATCAAAGGTATCGGTTTCTAACTAATTGTATTCACTTTATTCAGTTACTAACTTTTTGCGGCACAAACAACCATGACTTCAAGGCTAAACATTTTAAGTAGAAGAGTGATACGTCAACTTTGCAAAGAACAAACCGTTGATATTCAAAGATTTCTCCTGTTATCTGTATCCACTGACGTGCTATAGGTAAGGCTTAAAGTGACAAACGGGTCTACACACGAAAATAAGCTATACGAATTACATTAAAATAGTTAACCGCAGATAAACAAACAATTCACATAAGTCAAGCGTTGTCAAAGTAAGTTTCGAATAAAGCATTTAGTTGGAAAGACTGTTTACTTCGTAGATTAACTGTATGCATTAAATTCTGTGACCAAAGTTGCGCCCACTACCTTGCGGATGAATCTTGCACCACGCTGCCTTTATCAAACAACCCTGTATTGATAATCCAAGGGATGAGTTCAGCAAATCAAGGTTCGCGCAAAAACTATAGGGCAGCATTATTAACTGCACCGCTTTCTGTTATGTGCAAGTTTTAGCCGAGTATATTATTCTGTGATCATCTTTAATACGATGATACAAAACTAGCACAAAATCAACTGGCAGGTGCAACAAGCTGGAATGCTTACAAATCATGAAAATGCACTTTATTTCCGGAGGTCACAAGGTGGCAATGTGTAAGATGAATGTAGTCCTAAGAACTAATCGAAAAAATTTAGAAATTGCTTAAAAAACTTCACTCTAGTCAAAATGTGTTCTTAAAAGCTGGACCGCTATGTGGAAAACGCACTGGGGTGCAACTGCTCCGAGGTTATCACCAGAAAAGATCACTTTCAGTAAAGACCTATTTCTTTAATATTCTTTAAAGAAAAAAATACACACAAGTTATCCAGCCGGACACAAAACTAGTGATAAATAAAGCATTTGGTAATTACAAGAAATGGTGAAATGGTGTTTACCTTTTGTAAACAATAACAATTTGTCAAAACTTATCTAAAATTGATGATCTTAAGTACGTATCACTTTCCTCAAATATACACCAAAATAAAGATCGTACACTTTGTTTTGCACTTAGCTACACTTCGCAATTCCGGCACACCGTGGAAAGGGAGTTCAAATCCGACAAATATAAATGGAAGACAATGGGACCAGCAAAAGTCTCCGTTCCGACTCCAGATAATTTCCTCAAAAAAAACGAATGCCAACATATGGTGCACACGCCACGCAGCAAGTCCGCTAATGCTGATGATAGAAGTGAGTTTGTCTTCCACATACATGCTGCTCAAAGAAAACTTTAGGGACTGTTTGCTTGATGAAAGAAAAGCAAATCTACCGTCAAAATCAAACAACGTATTCCAGCGTCTGTCAGGCGCGACAGATTACGTCACAATGAACAAGATAACAGTGCAAAAAATGCCTTCAAAGAAAGCGAAGAGACTTTTGGTTGACACACGAACGGGAGACAAGATAGACTTGCCTCCTTCTGGCTTAGAGCTTGTTTACGTGTATAAAAAAGTGATAAAACATTACTACTCTAAAATATTTTTAGAAATTTGGTGATGTTCCCGACTATCTGGTCCAGCGTGCAAAAGCAGTTGCTCTAGCAAAACAGCAATACAACGATTATGTTAGAGAAATGAAACGAAGAGAGGCTTTATATCAAGTATCTGAAGAGGAAAAGAAGGTGAGAAACATTTAAGTATACTTGGAGATCATGATTTTATTTTTCCAGTCTTTACTCAATGGACTAAAAGGACAATGGGATGTGTTGTATCAACAATATCAGTGCCTCCCAGTCATGATGGATACATTCACCAAGATAAATAGAAAACAGTGGTTGGAAGCTGCCCTTGGTGATTTGGAGAAAGATATTGAAATGTTAGAGGGACATCAGGATATCTACGTTGCCCATTGATTGGAATTATCCCAAATATTTTCAATAAAACTTTGAGCTTCTTTGTCCACAAAAACTGCTGATGCTTATCGTGTGTTTTCAGAACTGCACATTCCATAAATAAATGAGAGTTATACCTTATCTTGTTATTAAAACTACATTATTCAAGTATGTGAGCTGTTACACGTAGACCTGAATCAAGCAACATTTATTTTATCCAGTTTGTGAGAACTCACATTTTTGAACAGACATTCACGCGCAATCAGTGGCAATCCACATAATCGCTCACTCCGTACAGTGATTAGTTTTTAATCCTTCATGGTCACGAAACTTAGTCCTAGATTTCTTTGGGTCGAGATATCTTAGATCTAGAAAAACCAAGTGCTTAAGTCGAAAAATTACTAGGCAAAGAATTAGCGGTTCAAACTCACATCTGACTTTTTGACTGCTTCAGTCTAGGGTTTGGAAGACCGGAAGTATACCGGTCTCTGTGTTTTCCTGAGTTAAACGGCAAATTTGAATCAACAGAAGGTATACGGCAAAGCGTATTTTTCTGCTGTCCAGAATCTCAACTTATCAGTGCAATTTCGGCCGCACTGGCTGCTTCAAGAGAGAGAAGGACTAACTTAGAAGAATACGTGTGAATAATTTTGCTGCAGCATTGTTTGGTCAAACCCAGTCAGCTCTCCAGGATTTCCAAGTTAGCCGTTTCGAATTTTTTAAAATCTTTTGTTGCATTAAAGAGGAGTGATCTGAAGCCCATTTAGCTTGGAAAACCGTCACCGACAAATAAGAGTAACCAATAAGATGCTCAAAAGTTTGTGAAATTCTGATGTTAGTAACTCTTTAGACTTGGTTTGAACGCAAATATGTTGAAGTTTACTCTCTCTGTATTTAATGTATCCTGGAGTACAATAGCAAAGGCTTTGTAAAAAGGATTTGTAAAAAAAACTTGGGAGCAACAGGCTATGACAATAAAAACAATAACCAAAAAGGCGTTATTAAAAGGCTCTAAGAGTTCACTACCCAGTTTCGGTCCGTTAGTAAACTACGCTTGTCTGAACGCTATTCTTTCGAAACCAAACTTACACAGTGTTACCACTACAAAAGATTCCTCATTTAATACCTCCATTATTCAAAATAATCCGTGTAACCTGCATCCAAAACAGCTGCTTTGTTTAGAGTACCATAGGGCTAGTTTTGTTGACAAAAGCCGTTTTCAAGCACCCCAAGTGGTTATGAAATTCGATGGCATACGCCGACACTGCAACTCTCTCTCCTTTTTAGACCAATACACTGCTTTGTTAACAGCCTTGCAAATCCACGAGGTCAAGCAGAACTTATGCGCCGAACGGTTGTCTTCTAGAAGACCTAAATATAGATCCTAGATTAAAAAACTCAACCCAGGAAAACCATCGGTATAGTATCACAGAAGTTTTAGAAATTTTACTCAAATAGTCCGCCCACGAGTGGCGCTTCATAAACGTGAACTTCTCAAAGTCAGAGGTAAAGTATATTGCGACCAATCGCTTGATAATAACCTGTTGGGGCATACGGCTTTCGCTGTGTCCATAAAAAGGATACCGTAACATCAGTGTGAAGATGCCGGTTTACCTGAGGTATGGATCCATTATCAGTTGCTAAATGTATCACTTGATATTTCTTTTCTCAGTAGAAGCAAGCAGTGAATACAGATATTTTGTACAAATTATAATTAAAAAGTGCACTCCTTCTTATTCTTTAAAACTCATTAGGTCAGATTGCAGGTGGCTGATGAAGACTTAAATAACAAACAAGCGGAAAAACCGACTTTCGAGTTGTAAGTAACTCCATTGTAACTTAGACTCATTAGCTTATTTGGCGAACAGTGGAACTTTATCTTCTATTCTATGGACTGTAAATGTTGCATTGGTGCTTTATGCTACAACGCAATGCACCAGGCATAAGGTACACTGTGCCTTGTGGTGGACAAAAGTTTGTCCAAACTGCCAGTTCTCCTCGGGTGTTCTTGACCCTGAACTCTACCTACGTGGTCAGAACTTAACTAAAACTAGTCTCTTTGCTGAAAACAGAGCAGAAAAGCCCCTCTGGTCAGACAAAAAAACTAACATAGTCGGGTCGGTAACTGCCACCTCCCTGGATGGGGACCCTCGGACTCAACTCACCAATGGTTAATGACACTGGCAGGAATGGCCCAATCGCGCAGTCAGTGGCATTCGTGCATCAAAGCTATCGCCTTTAATGCGTAGTAACCCAATTTCCGAACAAATGAAACATGCCATCGCCTCCAAGGCTTGGTTGTGTGCTCCATACCCCAATTTTTCTGTTAGTGAAGCTGTAACAGCTGGAGTCAATGTGCCTATGGTGCATGGTTTATAGCTGATAAGTTGAATTAAATTGTGCACCAACAATTTCAAAGTGCTACCAGACAATAGTTAGAATAGAAAGAAAGCCATTACCGTTTGCATGACTTTGCAATCTAGCCTGGTGTTCAAGACACTCTCAGTCGAGTGCCGGTGTTGGTTCCTAAAATATTTTGGCCACTATATAAGAATCCAGCATTTGTTTAGATCTTACGCAATACATAACATCGATTACAGTACCTAACTATAAGTGTA
Organism: Opisthorchis felineus; assembly: GCA_004794785.1. Lineage (NCBI taxonomy): Eukaryota > Metazoa > Platyhelminthes > Trematoda > Opisthorchiida > Opisthorchiidae > Opisthorchis > Opisthorchis felineus. The sequence goes on along the minus strand of SJOL01006351.1, from coordinate 408,517 downwards.
TAAGTGGCCTTTGTTTTTTGACAAACCATTTGAGTGTTTGTGGCATTTCTTCCGTTTAGTCCAGTTATTTTTTAAATCGTTAGAGAAATTTCCGACGGACCGATTTCTTTAATGCAAAGAAGAAGAAAATTCGACTTGTTTTATTAGTTTGCCAGTTTTGAGTAAATAAGCTTGGTTTATTATTTTATTCAAACTTATTGGTAGTGTTTCGGTTTTTCAGCAGAAATTGTTTTCTGAGAACATCCTATAGAATGAGTTGCGTTTCTCTTAAAAAAGCAAGCTAGAAGGTGCACTACGGTTTTGAAGTCAATTTATCATTTTTAGTTACGTTATGCTTAAAGAAGCGCTAATTGGTTGTCGCTACTAAATAAAAAAAGGACGGTGCTGATAAAACTTCAACTTCATATGCTGTTAAAGTTTCCCAAACCAATTATTTAAACTTAAATTATTTAAGACATAAAAAACCGTGTGAAACAGCGATTCTGGCTTTCTTCAAAGATATTATTATTTTCTGCTAACGACACTAACACACATCTGCTTGCATCGTAATACGGCTTGGTTCGTGACATAAAGGGCAAACCGTGCAAACACATCGTACATGACTGTTCTGTTCTACAGGTAACTGGGTTTTATTTCAACACAACTATGTTTTTAGTTTAAAGGGCAACCCCAACTAAGCTTCCGCGCTCGGGCATAATAATTGGCTCGGTGCCCAAGACGGCTGATTAATCTCATGGTGGCGACCAAATCATAAAATTTGATATGGTTTACCACTGACGACTGTCTCTAAAATACTGAGGTAAGAGAAGGGCGTTTTCTTGGAGTTCCAATGTGTTAGAGATAAATTTTTCGCGCGTTAGAGTATAAGACGCTTTCTCAGAGCCAGTAACTACCTTAAGATTCTTTAGACTTGTCTTCTTTAAACTGTCCGGGGCGTTCTACTTACAGGTGGTGCTTAATTGCGACTGCCTATTGTGTGATGAGGATAAAATCCTGTAGCCCAGAGTACTTGGCATTTAAGGGGAAGATAAATTATTGAGATATCTTTACTCGCCCTACAAATCAGTTGTGACAATAAATGAACTTTTTAGCATTGTAAGCCGATTTGTTCTTTTGGCTGGAATAGGTCAACTTTTTAAAAGCCACCGGATGTAGGAAGAATTATTTTCAAACTCCAAAAAGATGGAAAAAAATAATACTGTGGTGCTTTATGGATACCAATGTAGCCCTTTGTTCAAGCGTCTTTTGCGGTCTTCCTCTACATATTTGCCTTCAGCTGCTCTCAGTTCCTCAACAAAAATTACAAAACATTGTCTTGTAAACAAAATTTAGAACTAAATTGCTGGAGGGGGTTCAGTAGCTGAAGCCAAAAGCCGTCATAGCACACACACTTCTTCGTCGTTGAATACTTTTATCAGCTGTCATTCTTCCACGTGGACTCTCACCTTGAAAACACAGGTTTACTGTGTATACCAAATATTCTTCAACGAGGTCTTTATACAAAATTTGGCCCACCTTACCGTCAGAAGTAGCTAAAAGCTAACAGACTGCAGTTTGAATATATATAAGAAAGGAATATTACCCTGACTAACAAAAACGCTATTTACACTTATCGCAAAAAAATGAAGTCGAGTTCATTGGGGTGGGATTACCGTTTGCCCTCAAAACGCGTCGTATGACTTTTGGAGTCGTGTCCAAGATTGTTGTTGAGCAAAACATCCAGGAGTACAAAACAGCTAGAAAAACTCGGAAATGTTTCTGCAGGACAAGCTGGTTGACAATTGTTTTTTCTCTAAAGGTTTATTTTAGATATTCTTCCACGGCCTTTTGGTTGGTAAGGATGGAGCAAGCTTTTTGGATGATGAGTCAAGACGCATCCCAGCTTATTAATTTAAGTCGATAAATACAATTGTTTAAGACAAAAAAACCCAGGAGGATTACCAAGATTTTTGTCAATGAATACGTTACTAACAGGTCTGTGTTCAACTAAGCTATAGAAGGCCATTTAGGTGGCTGGTTGGATTCTCGCTTATCAAAAAACCTCCGAAGGCTTTCTTGTGTATCCGACAGGTGAACGAATCAACCCGTTTGGAGGTCATACCAGAAACTTAGTCCCAGTTGTGTTGTGCGGTGCTCAGGCGTCACTCAAGTTATCGAAGCATAGAGTAGATATTTGTACGGGCTCGTCTAACAGTGGAACTGAAACGTCTTCCGGTGTTCGACAACTGTTTTCTCAGAATCGTAGCTTGTAAAATTTGGTGTTATGGAATCCTTAACAAGGCAATTAGAAAGCGAGTGTTTGGTTGAGCAATGTAGATTTCCATCGTTTAATGTTCCCAGCATCAGAAGCTTTTAAGGTTATATATTATGCATACCTAACCATCGTTTGCCGAAGAAAGTTCTGATTTTCATGCCAAATTCAGAGTAACAAAAACAGTGATGTAACCAAATCTAGATCCATTAGAGGGGCATAAAAAAGATTTCAAAACTCTTGTGCTTTCGCTGCCAATGGTTTTCCAGGATGGAGACCGCGTGATTTCTACTGCGTCTGGTTAGAGACATTTCAAGATATGGCTGCTAAACGATGTCGCTTTTATCGCCAGTTTCTATCCAGATTGCCTGAATGTGTGTCCGATTATGTAGGCACCTTGAAACAATTGTGGTAATTTAGCATTAGGTCCCTTCTCGGTCCATTTTTATTCCTTCCTTCAAAATGAGGCTCCCACAAGTCGTAGTTGTACGACAACGATGTTGAACACTAATGCTATTCTGGAACCTTCAACGGCTTCTAGGATAATTATCGGCTGACCCGCTCGCGAAAGTCTTGCGTGTACGTTCTCGCGTCTTTATCCACTTGCTGACGGCGGCTGTGAAACTGTCATTGATAGCTCAGGAGAACCTGGGGCAAGTTCAGTAATTAGTGGAGATAAAAAATGTTCAAAATATTTTGTCTCGTAATAAAGCTCTTATAATTTGACCAAGCAATGACGTTTTGTTGGTGATCGCATGAAAAATGCTCAATAAAACTTCGCGTCTTTCCACTTTGGTGAAAAAGCCACGCTTGATATCTAGTTACGCAGATAATGAGAATTTTGCCTGTTGACTATGGCAGAGTATCGGACAGAAGTGGTCAAAAATTCTAAGTGTAGAAGGCACTAATTTCCTTGCTTTTTTCTTGCTATGGATTCCCTGATATTCGGTTTAACTGCTTCAAATCTAATAATTCCTTTCTTGGAGATATTTCTGATCCTAACCTAAACGAGGTAACATGAAGACCAAAACGTTTTATGACATTTAGTCCACTGGCTGGGACACTCCTTTGGCGGCAAAATTAAACTATTTATCTACGACAGAGTCTGCCTAGCAGACTGGTCAGGTTTTTAAAGTTCTGGCAATATATGCGAGAAATATTAGGATCCAGCATTGAGACCTACACGAGCTAATCAGTTTTGCTCAATTGCTTTAGGCATTTTGGGATTCGTTCCGGAAAAAGTTGTACATGAGGTACAACTAAAATAGCGAAAAACCCACTGGGTACAGCCAATATCTTGAGTAATTGTAACTTTAATTATATAGGCTAAAAGATGGCAGTTTTTAGATAGCATTATTTTAGAATATTATGTTCGCACAAGTTAGTCTGCCGTTGTATTTTAAGCAGATAAGAATGAGCATAGAGCATGTGAGAAGCGCTTGGAATCCACAAAATGGCAGAAAAGTGGCACTTATAAGTTCATGCTCCGTCTGATGACACACATGCTCCTACGTGTGCAATCGCTGTAAAAGGGGAAGAAACCTACCTAGTTTGACCAGAAACCAACCTTCTGCATATTATACTGAGTTGGTTTCAGAGGGCTGACAGTCGTAAAGTTGCAGGTAACATGCGACGAATTAGGGCCGTAGAGAACGTGGTCACTTATTTTAACCTACACATCAGTACCAAACTTCTTTCCGTTTTGGACGATAAACGTCCGTGACAAAAAGAAAGACTCGTGCTAAGTGGTTGATATTGGTAACTTTACATTCACTAAAATATTCTACTTACCAAACCACTGTTTTATTTTGTGTTGCGTTCAGGAGAACGTAACCCCCATTACGGGATATGTTAGAATATTGTGTGATATCAAAATCGAAAAACGGGTGGAGCTTTTTTAGAACGATCAACTGCTTGGATATTAGTGGACCAGTTATTTTTAATAGGGGTGCAACCACATTTGCGGAAGAATCCGCACAACTACCGAAAGCGTCGTACACTGTGAGAAATCAGCAATTAGTGTTTTTAAAGAAAACACACGGAAGGAAATTATGTCCTGTTTTTCAAGTGGTTGACTTGAATCTGACTCAGATCAGAGTCGAAATTTCGCTGTAACAAAGCTGGCGTGCTTGTGACGAAAGTTAACGACAAGTGGCTGCGTTTTTATAGTGCTATAATAATTATTCTGGATTGGTAGGGTTTTTAGTATAGGCATATAATTCCATCCACCAGTACTACGTATTACCCTTTCCTATTCGCCGCTCTGTGCAACATATCGGTGAATATTAATTTGGTCTCAACGTCAGCATGGTTTGGCGGTCATTCAAGGGCGTTTCACGGGGAAAGTGGAAAGTTTCACACGCTGGCTCATGGCCATTCTGATCAACGACACATCTGCCGAAAATGTTGCTAGAGCCTTTGTCGACAACTGGATTGCTACATTCGAAGTACCCGCTACCATTACCACTGACGGAGGTCCACAATTGACGTCAGCACTTTTTCACGACGTCAAACAGTTATAAGGTACGGATCGCTTCCGAACCGCCTCATACCATCCGGCTGTCAACAGCATGGTCGAACGCTTCCATCAACAACTCAAGGCGTCGCTGTTCGCCTCCTCCAGCACACACTGGTCGGAGCTTCTCCCGCTCATTCTTCTCAGTATACGCAATACTGTTAAAGAAAACTTGGGTTGCACAGACTTCGATCTCGTCTTCGACACCAACTTACGCCTGCCGGGTGAAATGATTGTTGGTTCTGCGACTACTGGTGAAACGGATCCGAATTCCTACGCTTTCCGGCTTCGCCAATACATGCGTAGTGTCCGTCCTTCACCAACTCGACAAACCTCCAAGTTCACCCAGGTACATCCCGATCTTGCTACATGTGAATTTATTTTTGTGCGCGTCGATGCGGTCGGAAATCCCTTACAACCACCATACAAAGGACCTTTCAGAGTGATTTCCCGAAGAGGCGAATCTTTCATCATTGATCATAACGGCCACAAAGACACAGTTAGCATCGATCGGTTAAAGGTTGCTTGTGTACACATACGACCAACTCCCGATAATGAGCATACCACAACCCCCTTGGTTACACAGTCGCATAGTCACACGAACCCTCCTTCGACCAACACAGCCCACGCACCCTCACTTACAAAGTCTGGTCGACGGCGCAAACTTCCTGTTCGTTTCAAAGACTAACTATTGTGACACATTTCCTTTTTGAGCGTCATGCTCACCCACTTGATGCTCTAGGGGGAGTTCTGTGTAAACTGCTATTTTTCACGCTCAATATCATCTACTTTTCCCCTCTCAATATAGATCACATTACTGTACAAAAATTTGTTTTACTGAAATATAAAAACAACGGCCCGCTTTCTGGGTCCAGCGTGACTCTGGGACTTTTGCTGAATGATTGTTGTTGTGACTGCCAGTTGGTTATCATTGGCTGCCACTAACCCTAGACCTAAACTAAAATTTATCTACAAATATTGGACTAATCTCTTCATATCAGTGGATTAATTCTGCGATCGCCGGAGGTTCGAAATACCAGGAAAGTAGAACTTTCTCTTCTTGATGTGGTGGTTCAACTGAATACGGAATTACGGGATCTCCTATTGTGCACTGTGAGTCAAGATTTGCTTGGCTTTTTCTCCTTGTGACATTGCACCTGACTTACAGTATTAATTTATTCTGTTCACTAGAGACCCCATAGAGCCGTTAACCACTACAACTTTCAAATAGAAGCCTCTTTGTTGATTCAAGGAGAACGTTTACAATCCAGGCATCTTCATGCCCACATTCACTCAAGAAAACCCACTATGAACCAGAATGGGCAGTAGCTTGGTTATCCCGACGTGCCGGCTGAAGTTTACGGCACCACATGATTTGCCCCAATCCGGTCTGTGGTGTCTTGTACCTTTCTTTCGCTTTCATTATAACTTTACGTATTTCATCAATTCCACAAACATTTTTCGTTTGAATACGCAAAACCACAAAAACGCGCATTTGTACAATTTACATGCAATACAGGCGTGGTCACGTGCTCCGACTTTCTCTTATCATTTCGCTCACGCTTACAGCGGTCACTCGCGAGCTTCATGTGCTCACTCTGGTATCAAAACATTTCAGACCGTCTTCGGAGTTTATTGTATGTGAGAGCTGTCCGAAAGAAGACCCTGGAAACCCACAATCGGATTCTTTTTATTTATACACTGACCTGGGCCAACGACAAACTATTTTAAAGAGAACAATTCTTAGTGAATCTGTTACATTCAACCCTTTTTATTAGTGTGCACTCAATTCCGGGTGAGTATATTTATTTCTTTTCCACACACTTCTGGTAAAGTAGCTTTTTGGGTACCCAGACCACTATAGTTGTCGACGTTTGGCTTTCACTAGGAATGAAAATGCTTAATGAAAATGTTTAACTATATATTTGCAATGTTTCAGAATGTGTGAGCGGGCTTAAACCGGGCAAAATGAAATAAAATAATGCTGGCTCTGTTATTGTTTAAAAAAACAGATTTAGTTTCATTTTCCTGCAGCTGCAACATAAGCCTTTAAGAGAACAATTATATTCTATTTGTCAGGTTCATTAAATTATATGCGGTCTTGGCAATCATTTTATTATTCTCTCTGAAGCTGATTTGGGTTGTTTGGCTATCAGTTCCTCCTGTATTATCTTAAAGGCTTCATCAGGGGATATATTTCTTGCTTTAGCCAGGCATGGAGAAATTACTTTCTTACAAACATCAGTAAAATCTTGGAAATCACGCTCCTTGGATTCGGTATTTCCATACGCTCTTTTAAATTCACGTTGGAAAACGGATTCGTTGAATGCTGGTGGTGTAAAGAGTCCTGCTCGTGTGAGCATTGCCTCAATCATTTCGTAATTAAGTGTAACCAGTCCTCTCCTCGTCTTTGCATACGCATAGAATGCATCACGGAACGGGTTTTCCATTTTAAACTATAATCGGAACAACGGTGAATAGAATTTAAAATGCATTTGATATCAATGTCATAGTAGCAACATTGACCAATCGGGTGCAGAGCGATTCAGTTCACGGATTTCAGGGATTCAAAAGGGTTCATACACAGGATCGAGGCTTTCGATAAAACTTTCCGGGTCGGGTTTGTTATTGTCGTTCAGCGGCTTCTGTTCACCTGAAAGGCAAAAGCGAAAAGGGGTGTTGCACTGCTCGTTAAGTTCTCAGCGCCGGGTAGTAAGCTTGCCAGCGCGAGGACCCAACTAGAAAGGCGTCTAAAAGTGCTTTAAACTGGGTAATAGATGCAGCCTGATTGGTTGTTGATCAGGTGGCTGTTGATCTGTTCGCCGAGCTTGGCAATTGGCTTGCAAACGTTTCGTCACCATACGAGGAGACATCATCAGTGCGCAGTTGGGTGGGCGCACTGCGCACTGATGATGTCTCCTCGTATGGTGACGAAACGTTTGCAAGCCAATTGCCAAGCTCGGCGAACAGATCAACAGCCACCTGATCAACAACCAATAAACTCACCCGAGCTACCAATATTTCAACACATTACCAAGATGCAGCCTGAGCAACCGTAGAAGAAGGATTATTCCACCACCCGAGATGAGAAGAGCTGTTGTCCAATAAAGTGGTGCTCTGAGCTTGGGAATCTTCTTACTGTGCCCCCATCGTATGTTAGTTAGGTCAACGGTGAAAAAACTATTGGCCAACTCTTGTTCAAATAAGACATAAGCAAGTATTAGGCCTCTTCGGAGGCGACGATACTCCGGGGGGAATGGGCCAAGCACCGCGGGACGCGTTTCACAATCAACGGATTTAAGGCCGACAAGCATTTTTAGCACCCGGTTGGTTACGCTTAAAGAGGGTTCCGTCATTCTTGCGTCCTGAGTAGATAACTTGGTTGGCATATTCAAGAAGCGATCTGACGTGAAGCACATCGAGTGCCTGGAACTGCATGCGAGTAATTCCTGGGAAGGTTCGCCGAATCATCCGTAAAACGGTGAATGCCCTTTCGGCCCTCCGAATGACATATGGATGCAATATTCGTCATTCAGGGGGAGGTGCTAGTCCAACGACCACTGTTTGGCAGCATCTACATCCATTTGGAGGACACCGGTATTTGAACTCCAGGATTTCAAGTCGTCCGCAAAAAGTAGACATGAACTTAGAAGAACAGCTGGGAGGTCGTTCACGCATATCAGAAACAACGGTGGTCCAAAATGGAGCCTTGAGGAACTCCATTGGAGACCGTCACCGAAGAAGAGCAGGCTGAGACTACTTTCACTCGAAATGTTCTGTCTGATAAGAACGCTCTAATCTTGCACAGAATTTCTTCTTTATTCCCGCGTGACTCCAGCCTGTGGATCCACAGGACCTGCGGGATTCGATTAAATGCCTTCGAGAAGCAGATAAATGGAGCCTGCAATGAGCCATTTGTCCTTTTCTTGGGTTAAGCTGTCCATAAATACGAGCATATCGGTTACGCAAGAACGGTTTCGGTGGACTCGTGTTGAGTTGGGTATATCAGATGGCCGCCTTCAGAATGCGTTCCATCGTCTCGCACGGTAAGCTAGCGAGGCTGGTAGGCCTGAAGTTGCCGGACGAAATTTGGTCACCAGTTTGGTAGACTGACGTGGCAATCGCCTTCCTGCAAGCAGATGAGAGAGGGCTATTATTTTGCAGCTTTGCTGATAACCGTCCTATGACGGATCTCTGCGTTAAAAACCACGAAATATGTGGTTTTAGAACGGCACTTCAGAAACCAAACGGCATACGGCCACTGGAGAGGGCAGGTCACGGAGGAGGTAAATAAGGCGGCAGCTACAATTGGGACAATGGTAACAGAACGGAGATGCCCAGAACGTGTGAACTACGGCTAAATGAGGACGGAGTATGAGCTACCAAGCCAAGCAGAGGCGCACTGCAATGTTATGTGTGCGTGTGCTTAATATGTTGTGTGGCATATAATACGTCCTGAGGTATGAGAAATTCTGACTTTTGTTTGGTTTATGTTGGTTAGGGCTAGGCTAGACGAAACACCACCCATTAAACAGAGCGGGTGGGGTAGTCCGGATCAAGAGCTACCTGGAAGGAACCTGGTGTAAGTTGCTTCGGGAAGGAGCCGGGATAGTGTTAGAGCACACTGATCAGGAAGCCGCTGCGAGTAACTGTTGCTTCATGCAAGTCAAAGAGGTAGCAAGGTAAAATAAAGGTGTGGTTTTGTTTTTTTAAATTCTTTTTTTCTTTTTTTGTCCACCGAGTGTACGTTTGTCAAACTCAGAGGTGATATGGGCCCGATCCGTAAAGAAGATTGGGGGTGGTTGGGTATTAAGTAGGGCTGCTGTGGCTTCACACATAAGGAAGTGCTCTACACACTGCAAAAACGTATGTTGGTGTGCGATATTTCGAAACCGATCGCGGAGACTGTTTCAGATGCGAGTGTAGTAAACTAGGAAGAAGTAGTAGAATAGGCTTGTACGCGCTGGAGGGCACACTAACAGGTTGCTGGATTTACGGAATTTCTAGCGACTGTATGAATTTACGCTTGACCTAGCCTCTGCCATAAAAACATTTTGGTTTAACATACGGTGTAGGAGATTTAGATTTAGCTTAAACCGCCTGAACCATGGTGGCTCAAGGCCCAAGATTTTGTGACAGGAGCGGCGGGAGAGAGGGCCGTACTGTGGGAATAACGTTTTGGTGAATGAACGTTGGGCGTTCTCATCTGCTGGCCTACAACTTTGTGTATAAAGGGAAGAGGATGCAGGACAGAATTCCACAACTGGTTGCACGCAGAGCTTGAAAATTGCGACCTTTTTGTCTCAAAGATGAAAGGAGCGTGATATTAGAAAGCAGTGTCTACGTGCTCGGGCGATTTGGAACTGGACTTGGTGAGAAAAGCTAAAGGTACAAGCGTATTGGAGACGAAGGCCTTTGATCTCTGTGGAATGAGTGACAGGGTTCCCAATAATTCTGAACGCATCCGCTGGGACGGAGCAACGGCAGGAGGTTATAGGGGCCTGGAAGGAGAGAAGCTTAGGCTATAGGTACGTGACCAGGGAGTCAGAGAGTCTAAGTCTTTTTAGATCTAGCAAAAGGCATGAGTTTTAGCAGATGGAGGAAATGTGTAGGCGATTCTTAAGTCGTCCGCGAAAAGGAAGGAATTACCACATTACATGGCGCCGGGGACGTCATCGATATACAGTAGAGACTTCACAGGTGATCGATAGTGAGGATGGCTGTTTTTCACCGATTTGTGTTATCTGTGACCCATCCGATAATTAGGAGGTGCACTACTGAAATAAGGACCCACTGATGCCAACAGAGTTAAGCTTCTTCAGGAGGGATGCATGAAGGACCGGGAAAAATGCATTTTGGATATCGAAACAGACCGTTACGATGGAGGGCCCGGCATAGTAGGCTGCTGTGACGGTCTCGAAGAAGTGATGGAATCGAAGTCTGATGGCACTCCCGCAACTACTTTCCCCAGAATCTCGAACACAGCCTCTCGCCCACTCGAGCCTGTAATCGCAACCACAAACAAATCTTTCACCTGGTCCCAACCGCCACGTTCTAAACCACTGAACATCTCGTTCGAATTTAACCAACCTACTTTCCTGCCGCAATTTCGGTTTGTCTCTTCCACAAGTTCAATTTCATTTACGGTGTTCGACTGGCCTTATGCATATGCACTAACTCCCCATCAAAACGACACCTTACACCTGACCTCCGTACAACAGTGACGCTAGTGAGTCCACTCAGTTTAAATTTAAACGATATTTTTGAGACAAAACCTGCCATTCGTCTCCAGATCCAATTCTTCAATCTCCATCTCCATTTCGCATTTTGTGACCCTAGCCGTTTACTCGACCGCCGAAGGTCACTCATGGCCAGCAACGATTTTCAGTTTTCGTTCAGGTCAGCGGGCTTCATCTTTGAACTTGTCGTACCTCATGCCCATTGTCCTCTTTTTTTGGTTCCCACAAATGTGGTAAATTTTCACGTAATAAGCAT
>SJOL01006351.1:242667-387570 GCA_004794785.1 Opisthorchis felineus | reverse complement strand
ACATGGACTTCCAAATACTCTATGGGGCCTACGTCAGACCGCTTCTTGAATACGCCAACCAAGTTGTCTACTCAGGGCGCACGAAGGACGTAACACTCATTAAGCGTGTCCAGCGAGCTGCTTCGAAAATGGTTGCCGGCCTCAAATCCGTGGACTACGAAATGCGTCTCACGGCACTTGACCTCTTCTCCCTCGAGTATCGCCGCCTCCGAAGAGACCCAATTCTTACTTTAACCCTGTTTGAACAAGGTTTGGCCAACGGGTTTTTCACCGGTGAGCCAGCAAACACACGGCGGGGACATGGTAAGAAGATTTTCAAGCTCAGAGTGCACACTTTCATTAGGCAACATTTTTTCTCATTTCGTATAGTAGCTGCGTGGAATAACCTTCCCTCTTCTAGAACTCAGTTCAAAGCCCTAGTAGGCACTTTTTGTGCGACTCCTCGTGCTGGCAAGCATACTGCCCCGCGCTGAGAACTTAAATAGCAGTGCTTCACCCTTTTTTGCTTGTGCCTTTCAGGTGTACGACAGCCGCTGAACGACAAAAACAAAACCGACCCGGGAAACTTGGGCAAAAGCCTCGATCCTGTGTATCAATCCGTGAATCCGTGAATCATGTGTTTATGGGGAGGCCGGGTTGTCTTGTGAAGAACAAGGGACAGATTCTCGCGGGTGCAGTGGAGGGGGCATAACGTATCGCGGCGTTGACAATAAATGCTTGAGTCCAAAGGCGTATTCTGGCGGAGGTGGAACGTGATGAGACAGCAGGTCAGGGAACTGTGAAGAGAGCAATTGCTGTCAACGACTGGTGTAGTCATTGCTCTGGTTGTGAGACGTGCCATATCAGTAGTTTCAGGACCTGGAGAGAAGTCTACAGGGCTGATAGAGACATTTGAGTGGTTAAGCAAAAAGTCCATTTGCAGGAGCGATGGAGGGCTCCGGGTCCTGTAAGGCTATGAAGCTGGAAGCCACCGAAAATTTTGGTGTGGGTCCAGTGCTGGGAGCAGTCCAAGAGCACTGAGAGTATAAGGGGACCATGAGAGCACCCGTGTAAACACTGTTGGTTTATGGCGCAACAGGTTTAGTTACGACAGCAGGTGGGACCGGGTTTGCAGGGAGAAAAGTTGGCCAATAGTTTGTGGTGAAACGTCTGTGATTTTTATTCACAGATGCATCAGTAGTCTGCACGCTTGTGGGATTGATCGTTTTGTTGATCATATGGGATGCCGGGGTACTTAGAGGGCCGGCGGAGTCGATTTCGCATCCCGGAGGTGAGACATGATGGTTGGACTAAAAATTCGCGCGAATCGGAGCTGACAGATTCTTATGTGTGGCTTCAGGACGAGGTGTAGAGTCAGAGTTTAATGTGGACGTGGATACCACAACAGCCACAGCGTTGTCAGGGACGGTTAAGGACCCAGCAGAGTTCGATGCCACTGCAGAGGAGGTCGGGTGATTCGACAGGCTCTGCAATTTATAATTTGATGTGTGGGTTCTTCGGCTGTTATACTCACATGTATCGACGGTGGACCGACTTGCGTGGTTGTCCGGGGAGTAATGCGCATGGGGCATATGTGATTGCGTCACGTCAAGTATCCCCAAGCGCGCGGATCGGGCAGTGGACGAGAGTACTATCTGGTAGCTTCTAGCCACCAAATTTAGTATTTATGTAGCAGTTTCTTGGGGAGCTGCTTTTGCAGTTAAATGCAAGCAGCCGTAATTTCTATGGTTCGGAATTTCTCGGTAGAGAAGAGAAAGGACTGGGATGTTTTCAGGCGCACAGCATCGTTTTCATCCCTTAATTGCACTATTATTGGGCAGCACATGGATGGTTTCAACTTTCGGAGCCCTCGAGCTGTGTACTTGGTTTCAAGCATGCTACATGCAGTCAAGATGGCAGTTTTGGTGTGTTCAAACGGGATTCGGTCATGCACGCTGAATATTAAAACCTAATGACTGCATTTAATGCGCTGATAAATTTTACAGAAGAACTTGTCAATAAGCATTAACGCTTTTCCTAGATTGGCTGGATTGCCTGCTGCGTCAGGAATTGAGAGATATGCAACAGGCTGTGTGGCTCGGAAGGAGGACATTTTACATTCCACCGCAAGTTGACCGTACAGAAACTTAGAAACCCTAGGATTGTGTTCCAGATAATAAGAGGTGACTGCGAGATGGTTCCCTTGTCCACCTAAAATGCACACTGGAAAACCAGTGCTGCACGTACTGTTTGTAATTAACGAACGCTCTCAGCTTACTAGCTTCCTGGGATTCCTCTGCTTTCCATTGGTTATTCTGGCTGCCATTGGCACTTGTAGTATACCCACTGGTAAAGCAAAACAGCGTTGATGCTTCGATTACATGCTGCACGGAATAATACTTTATAGTTATCCTTCATATATCCATTTGACGCCTTCTCAAATGCCGTAAACGATGACAACCGGAGAGCAGCCAACTTTCAAACAAAGGTATCCAAGGGCATGTCTGAAACCGTAGCACGGTAACTTTAAAACTGAAGTGCGCGCATGATGTTAAAAGAGAAGATGAGAATAAGCATAACAAGCAAAACAGGCAAATTACGATCGTTTGGGTGTGGGCGCACATGCAGCAGAGTGCTACATTTTGAGGTAAAAAATTTTATTCGACAGCTCAACGTTTCGGAGAAATGAGCATCTGCCTGCTAAAGAGCAGCTAATGCGATAGCTCTGCAAGTGTAAAATCGAATGGGTGCCAATAAATAAGGAGAAAGGTTAATCGAAACAAATTCCACAAACTTAAGTCAGATGATGTTGCTCTTAGGTTTGATCACACGTGCAGCAAATAGAAACACATTTAGGCAGAAAATTTTTATTTGACTGTCAAAAGCTTTGACGAAAAAAAGTCTGCCGACCAAGGATGGGCGTGAAACGCCATATTGAGGGCCATTCATAAGACATTGTTCTGGGACCACTCATCCAACTATTCCGCCCCCCCCCAGCCGCAGATTGATGGCGCAAACTCCGCTCTTGATGATACACATGGTGATATGGAATGAGAATTACTTTGGTCCCTTGAGCAATAAAGGGGTCATTCTTATCATCATAGTGGTCCCTAGCGCCGTAAACAGATGCATTGGCGTCAGCTGAGTTTGGTGGTGCTGCTTCCTTTCTCGTAGTAAACCGCATAACTCCGTTCTTATAGAACTGAACTTTACCACATCCATCTTATTAATTGGGCAGAAACTGAGCCTGAAAGGTAGGGTAACATAGCATGCAACTGCCTAGCCAAGGTTCTTTCTTTTTATCCCATCAGTTTTGCAGAAACAGTACAGGTTTTACGTTACAACACGGAATATCTGACCTTCGTTATTTGACATTGTTATCGTTTATTGCGTGCGGCACATGTTCCTGGGACGAATTTCCCTAGTGTCTTAGCTAGAGGGTTAACTTACCGTGATTCTCCATTGGAAATATAGACTGCACTTCGCTACTTCTGAGCTCTGGCAGCTCGTTGATCCTATATACCTTTGATCGGTGCTATGACACTCGCAACAGGGTTCGGTTTTCGACCGATGATTTGGTTTGTCGCTCAGCATTCGCACAGTGGAACTGAATTCTCGAAAGCTACGAGATTTTCAGGGTTATCACTTCCTAGTGAAGAATGTCTGTGCACAATAAATTATTCTGAATATTAGCTGCTTGGGTGACCTGTTCAAGTTAGCGAATCTTCAAGGTCATCAGCCACCACCGGCTGTTATGCTCGTGCCTAATATAATAAGATATCACCATTTTCGGTAAAACGTGAAGCGCTTATAGTGGACGACAGTGGCAGGTCGTTCTACATCTGAAATAATTCAGTGAGCTCTCTAAAATTAGCATTGAACTTATGGAGGTGATATATGCGAAAATGCACTCCTGTAAATAAGTTCCGCTAGTTATTCGGCTTGACTGGATGATCACCAAATTATGTGTTTTGGGACCTCAATAATGGCTATTCCGAGCTATCATCGCGGTAGATACATTCATTATTTTTGGATCAATCGCACATTGTTGGAAGAACGTAAGGCTTGCAGATGTTGATGACCTGTGCACTTACTTCAAGTTTTGTGGTAAACTGCAGCACAATTCCCCATTGTAACTGGAAAAATATACCAGGACGAACATGTCGAAGATCATAGCGGGCAGCTGAACAAACCTAGCTGATTCACAAGACCAAAATGCGGCTAGGCGTCTACGACGCCTAATCGACTATCCACATAGGACCTCGTCGAAGCGTGCCCATCCATCTCCGCCGAGAAACGTCGAAGGTCCAGATTGTGCAACATGGATAGTTGAATTTTATTGGTCGTTTTGGTTAGTACAACCGTCCTGTCGGAAAGTGTATGGTCTTCTCGGTGCTCAGTGTTCATTGAGTTACTGACGTCCTGAAATGGGAGGAAGAAATAATGTAGGCTGGAGAAATATCACTATGATCCAGGCGACCGACAAACGGCAAGCAGGACGTACCCTATAAAGAGAGCACTTCGGCGGTGACAATCTAATAGAGGCCTGCTTACACAACGCAATCTTCGACGGATGATTTGCATTGCGCAATTTTTTGTAGCTTCGTGCCTACTGAAAACAAGGTCCCAAGAAATGCGAGTTGAATGAAATACATGAGGTCTCATTAAAGGACAAACAGTATGGAGTGGCTAAGCCTTGTATGAGCCACACGAAAACATCGTCGTCTCTTTCCTCTGACTGGCGCGTTCGTCCTAGAATTGAACTAAGTATTGAGCTAAGTCCTTACCTTCCCAAAGTTAGGCACGTACTCTGGCCCAGCCAGTACGTAGCTTCCGGGTCAGCCAACAAAATCCACCTCTTCCTGGGCTCATGTAGCTTGCCGTCATCCCCTTTCTCTGATGCCTCCTGGAACTCACCAAACGCTACTGCTCTCATCCTATTCCACCCTACTTCCTGCCGCAATTTCAGTTTGCCTCTTCCACATGCTCAATTGTATTTACGGTGTTCGATTGGCCCTATGCATATGCGCTAACTCCCCATCAAAACTACCTTTTACACCTGACCTCCGTACAACAGTGACACCAGTGAGTGTACTCAGCATCAATTTAAACCATTTTTTGAGACAAAACTTACCATTTGTTTCCAGATCGAATTCTTTAATCTCCATCTCCGTTCTCACTTTTTGTAACCCTAGATGTTTACTCGACCGCCCAAGGTCACTCGCGGCCAGCAACGGTTTTCAGTTTTATTTCAGGTCAGCCGGGTTCATCTTTAAACTAGTTGTACCTCGTGCTCAGTGTCCTCGTTTTTTTCGGTTCCCACAACTGTGCTGACTGTTTCCGTAATAAGCATGCCTCGTTGATTGTAACTTCCTCTCCGTTGTGTTGTTGCCTGCTGCTTTTAGGTTGTAACGACCCGATCATGCCTCAATCGGCATGCTCCTTACAAGTTGCGAAATAAACCTATTATTATCTTCGTTATGACTCGTCGCTGTCAAAAGCTCTTCCTTGATGCCAAAAATATGGAAACAGATTTCGGGACACACTGTTTTGGGATTCCGTTCTCTGGTCCGGGCCAACATCATAAAACGCCTTCTTTTTGGGCCCCGTCAGCAAGCATACCTTTGCGACTTTGGACGTGCCAGGGGCCAAGAACCGAAAAATAAGTTATTCATCTGCGGACTCAACTTTGGGACACGCCTTGATAGCATCACAACACAGCGGGCAATGTGCACCATGACAACAATCAACATGACGTGATACGCGATCCCTTGCGCACCAGAAGTCACCGGTACTAGCCGGCCGGTCAGAAAGCACACAAAAGCCGAAGTCAGTGTCCCAGACTTGATTTGAAGTGCAGTATCCTTGACCATTGACGGCAGATTATTATTTGCAGGGGTCGAGGCTTGGCGCAGCAGGATTTGCTCCGAACGATCGACTGCCAAATGACGGCTGCGGCCCTCCTAGTTTCCAGCCCCCAAAGCTTATCCATCATTCGGCTCAGTTGCTTACGCAGTCGGTCGAAACCGGTCGGCGATGGCTTGGAAACAATTGTAAGTGTTCCGACAGTTTTTATTCCGACAGCCACCATTTTGGATGGGGTAGCACCCCCAGAAAACATCTGTGAAACATGTTTCTTACTTCTTCGAAAAAAGTGGCCTCTAATTACAGGAAACAAATGGATGCAGGGGAGCCCCATCGCCTAGTAGAAGAGGCATGTGCATTCTCCAGCACAGGTGCCAGCCAGAACATTCTGAGTAAAAGTTGGCTCGACCTTCTTTTCTTCGGTGCCGGTCTCCATTGGAGCTTCTCAAGGCTCTGTTTTGGGGCCACGGCTGTTTTTTATCTACGTCAACGAACTTCCAGACGTTTTTTCAAGTCAATATTTACTTTTTGCGGATGACTTGAAGTTCTGTGTCAAAGGCAAATGCCCCATTATTGGATGTAGACGTTGCCAAGTACTAATCACTAGACTGGCACCTTACTCTGAATGACGGAAATTGCGTCCATATGACAATCGGAGAGGACTCGGCGAACACCCATGTCCTCAATGGACCAGAAGATATCACGAGGATGGATACCAAAATGAATTTGGAAATCTGGCTCTCTTCAAACATGTCCTTCTCACTGCACCATGAGAAATAGGCTCAAAAAGCACTCGCCGTTCTACGGATGATCCGGTGCAACTTCTCTCTTATTACTCTCATGGACTTCGAAATACCCTATGGGGGCTACGTCAAACCACTTCTTGAACATGCCAACCAGTTTATCTACACAGGTAGTTAGAAGGACGTAACCCTTATTGGGCGTATTCAAAGAGCTGCTAAAAAAATTGTTGCCGGCCCTAAATCTGTGGATTATGAAACTCGTCGCACGGTGCTTGACCTCTTTCTCCTGGAGTATCATCGCCCGTGTGAGCAAGATTTGTCCAACAGGTTTTTCACCGTTGGCGCAGCTAATGCACGGTGGGGACGTGGTAAGAGGATTCTCAAGCTCACAGCGCGCATTTTTATTGGGCAAAAGTTTTTTCTCATTTGGGGTATTTGCTGCGTGGAATACCCTTCCCCCGACGGTCGTTCACGCCGCGTCTAGTACCCAATGCAAATAATCATTAGACGCTTTTTTATGCGGATCCTCGCAATGGCAAGCTTACTGCCACGCGCTGCAAAGTTTAGGTGCAGGACCACACCTTTTTTCAGCTTCTGTTTCTCAGGTTAACACCAACCGCTGAACCACAAGAGCAAAACCGACTCGAGAAGCTTGAGCGTAAGCCTCGATCCTGTGTATCAATCCATGAATCCGTGAAAAAACTTCAGCTCGTAGCCGTCGCTCTGCAGGATTTCCCACGTCCATATATATATATATATATATACAACGTACACATTTAGCGTATATGCATACATATAACTTAAAACGTATCACTTGTGCATGTCATTTTCTCGCGTGATCCACTCGGCCTGAGGGGACACTTTCTGTGTGCCGTTCTCGTGTGTGTCCAAGTGGTGCGCCTCGTTTTTCAGGCGGCCGGTTGCATTTCGCAGACGGTTGTTGGTCAAATAACCAAAACGGACCATCACGGATTGTGCGTGTACATAATATTTGCGTGTGATGTACAACAAGTGGGCCGTAAGGTAAGCAACACACCGTGGGTCCATGCGCCATAGTAGCTGCAGATCAAGTTGAATTATGTGTGCTCGTATTGTGATAAACAAAAACCTGCTGTACGGCATTGTCCAGGCAAGCTACACGGTGGAGTGTCTGCCATATGTTCGCAGAGTGTTTTTGTGACCAAACATACATGGATGTTATATGATACATACGTGCTTATTGATAGCTTTTCTAATATGGATTTAGCACAAAATGAGGTTGCAGCCAAACACTGCTCTTGTAGCCTGTAGTTGTGCTACAAACTTGTTCATGACAAACGCCTTCACTTGAAAATGCTCCGCCATCATTTCCACGAATAAGCCAAACAGTATACACATGGGAGCAAACTGTTCGCCTTTTAATGAAGGCATACACAACCGAGCGCCATGTACCAATGCCTTTCATGGTCAGGAAGGTGTAGAGCTTGTATCTTCAGGCCATATATTAGTTGCTTTAGGAAAACTTCCCAAAACTGTTTGATGCGTGCGTTCCGGCGAAATTTGCTGCATTTGGGAAGCGTCAAAGCAGCTCTATCTGCTGCTATCTGGAGAAGCATATTTGGCTATGATGACTTTCGCCTGACTGCAGCACAAGCACGCGTCCGGTATCCCAAAGTTTGGCCAGGTCCACGGACATAGCATTTTCTACGATAAACCAAATTATGCGTCACTTACTCAACAGAGCTGGTTGACAATTCCGGTGGTAGTTGTACATGTCCTGGTTGGTAAGGATCTCGCCGAATTCATCGGACACAAACTGCCGCAATTTACACGGCTGCGTTCCGTGCTTTAGCAGGGCCCTGTAGTTCCGTTTTGGTTAGCCGTCGATTTACCGGAAGCCGATTGTACCAACAATTAAAAACCTTGTGGATGTTCTCACAACAATAAGAAGTGACCGAGAGATGATTTTTCTGCCTCCTTAGACAAAAACTCACTGGACAGCATGAGCTTTGCGTACAATCTGTTAAAAGCAGATACGCCCAGCTTACTAGCTTCTTCGGATTCCTCGACTTTTCGTTTACATTGTAAGCCGATTGATGCATTTGTATCACACCCATTCGTGGTGCAAAACGGCGTTGGTGCTTCAAGTACACGCCGCACACGCAAATACTTTGTAGTTATCCTTCATATATTCATTTTACGCTTCTTAAACGCCGTAAAGGATGAAAAAACACCATCCCCTATTTCTCATCAAACATATGCCACTTCTGAAGCCATAGCACAGCACTTTCAAAGTCAAATATGCGCCCAAAACTAAGAAAAAGGAGTAAATAAGCAAACTGCAACAAAATGAAGATTGCGTAAGGTTGTTTTTAGTTTGTGCACATATGCAACAAAATGCAACATTCTGGCGTAAAAGTTTTCTTCCACTCGCAGACGCTTTGCTGATAAGAGCATTGTGCGCTAAGGCAAAGGCATTGTTTTTTTTTTTGAACGAGGCAGTTTTTCTAAATTTTATCACATTAGACATGGTCTTCGGGTTCGACAGCGCATTTGTTCGCACACCAGGCTCTCACCTGCGTGTACAGTTGTCGGCAAAGCAATGGATCACCAGGATGCCGCTCTGATCTCCGCGACGAGTTCCTCTCGTTTGATAGTAACTCATGCAACTTGAACTAATTTCCGTTTATGTACAGTCGGTCGTCGTCAGTAGCCGTTCGCCGTAGCGTGTCCCACTCAACACTAGAAACAGTCAATAGGTACAGCGACACTTCGGACTAAATCAGCCCCGAAGTTAGTCCGTGATTATCAAATTCATCCCGGAGTAAGGTCTGCATTTACCTATGTGTGGGTCTGTTCGCGTCGCAACGGCGATGTTATTTGTGGGCAAAAAACGTGATGTTTCTCCGAAACCTTTTTCTTATTTCATGTAGCGTGCGTTCGGGGTTGGGTAGAGGCTTCAATCTGGTTACTAACCCCATTTCCTACAGCTCAGCAGTTTGCTCAACCCATCGGATCTTTCGGCTGCCTAATTGGCTCCGCGTTTCCACAAAGATTTTAAACAATCTAAGATTTCCAATGGGTTTACTGATCCATCTCGCTTGAAAAGAGCACATCTCCCTAACAAAATCCGCTTGTATAGTCTCGTCGCCTGCAACGAACCTGCCTCTATCCTTTTTGCTTCTTTCCACCTTGATTCCAATTTGATCCCTTTAGATCCTGCTACTGTTGCACACTTTACCTGTATACTGCTACCGAACATTCGAATTTTTCTGCGCCTACCAGATACCGCCTTTAGGCGGTGACTGCCTCAACTTCAATAACTTCAATTTTTTACGCAGTTTCTTATCTAGTATAGAGCATTCTAGTGTTTTATCTGCTGATAGATTTCGTAAGTTAAGGTACATTTCACTGCACTAAACATGCGTGCGTTGTCGTGCTAAAATGTTATAAATTTGAGACCATCTGGTATGACGTGGCTAGGGTGCTCTTTGCACAGCACCTCGAAATCATTTATTTCTACTTACCGCACACGCTTGACCAGTGACATCACAAATACAGGCAATTACTATGACCCCACGGGTTTTAAAGATCTCTTCCTGCACTATTCAGTAGTTTGCTGCCCCATGTAACCCAACACAGTGTGCGTATTTGCATCAGTTTGCACGTTTCTGTGTGGGTGCAAGAAAACTCGGAAAATTAAAAAAAAATTTAAACAATTTTGGTAGGAGCAAACCTCCCAGACCTATTCACTGGGGCCATCCACGAAATACCTGAAACTTTGTTGGGCGGATTGCGCGGCACCCTCATTGAAACCCACAAGTGCGTTGGAAACGGCCTAGCTGATGTTTAAGGTCTAGGAATTCACAATATTATCTCATCTGCATATAGAATAAACAAGTGTGGAGTCTGTTGTTTTGCAGAAAAGCGAATGAATTTGTTACTGGGCAGCGTGTATTATTGGTCAAATGCAGATTGACGTGATTGAAACACCAGTATGATGAACACAAACAATTCTAGCTCCACTAGTCTACCGCGTGGAAACATCAAGAAGGAATATTTGTAGTACTTGTTTTAAGTTGAAACCCTGACACAAGCCTGGACGCTACTTTGAGTGGGATGGCCGTTTTGCGCATTTCCCTTCAAGGGGTGCCAAGGTAAAGTTTGACAAAGGACACCGTGTAAATTGCCAGTTCCATGCCTTACACTTCAGGTCGTTGCTTTAGTGTGTTGTTGTTTATCCCATTCATGTTCTGTCTCCAACCACATCTGCGTATATCCTTGTTTCATTTGGATAAACAGTTAGACGAACAATATCCCCGGATCTCCCTGAAGACATCTAACTTTCTTCGGAAGTTGAATTTATTATTAAACAAAGACAATGTACTTCCGAATAAAGTGGTTCATAAGCCCTCTGTATGTTTCTAGTGCGTCACCTTTCGATTGGTTTTTCTCCTTTCACAGCTTTCTGCTCCTCTCTACCCAGCTCATTTTGGTCAAGTTTACACCAAGCATCTTCCATAAAAGCATTATATGCTAAACAAATTTGCACAGCTTTTTCCTGACACGCTTATTTAGTTTCCTAGACTGGGCCATTACCAACGCCTAAAATGTTTCGGGTGTATATTCTTGGCAATATGCTACTCGCTTATTTAGAAGCTGCTCCTGTAAGATGGATTTTCCTTCTGCATTGTGCTCATCCAGCGCCCACGAATGTGACAAATTTCAGTTTTTGTTTCTGTTGCTCAGCTTCAACACAAGAGGTGCTTTAGTAAACCGTCCAGGGAGTTCTGCTTTGGTTCCACTGAGTGGGCCACCAAGGTAGCTTCCAGGGTCTTAAGAGGCCTGAGATAGATGTCCTCCAGATCCGCTGCTTTTTCTGAAGGGAAGACACCCTGGTTTCACTCCACGGAGGGGCTTAGGACCGTTCAAGATCTTACGGTGAGGATTTTTTCACCAGTGGCTGCCTGTTAACCGACGGTTAAACAAGGGGAGTTGGGCATCTGTAGGGTTATGAGGAATCATGAAACACTGTCGTGAGAAGTGCGGCAATTTGCAGCCGATAAACTCAGCCACATCCTTACCTCTAAGAATAGCTTGAAATACCGCCGAAAATATTGACACGTTCTGATTAGTAGCTTAAGAACAGGTTGGTGTTATTGTGACAGACGATACTTTCTTGGTCCTAGGGAAGCCTTTCTAGTCCAAAAGGCTACTTGTGTTGCAGTCGAAGGGGGAAATTCAACCAAGAAAGCTCCGCCAGGTGGAGGCAAACGACTCTGATCCGACGATTCACAGATATTGTCAATTCCAATGGAACGCACGACGACCCGATTTCGGGGAGCCTTTTTAAATCAGCTAATACACGGCCAGGAGATAGGGACTCTGCAACTTTCTGATCACAGATGGCACGCGTACCGGGCATCCGTTCATGTATGCCACTGTGGAAAGCAAACATTTTTTACCATGCTTATATTGTTGAGATGACGGACAAATGGTACCAAGTGAAGGCTTTTGGCATGGAAAAGTTAGCGGCACAAATGCTGGGCAAGAGCGGCGTTCGGCTGCATCATTTGGTCGTGCTATTTCTATAGTCGCAAAGCAGTTAGAAGGCACGTGGTTGCTACATAACATCCGTGCGCTTTGGTCCTAGATACATCCCACGAACATCCAACGCATATTTCACCGTATGGCTTGCTTAGACAATTTCATAAAGTAGGTCCTTTTTTATCATAATGTTAGTACATATTCTGACAGGAACTGCGTCGCATGAACGCTAGGTTGGTCTTGCCCGACAGGCCACTGGCTGTACAACGCCCGCAAGTAAGCGGTACACGCAAAATCCAGAATGTTTTTGGCAATGTGACAATCAGTCAACTAAAAAACGCACACGACCGCCCGAAAAAGCAGGTTTACCACTCATACACACCTAAACGTGTTATACAGAATGTCTCCCGGCACGCTGAGTCACTCATGCAGGAAATGAGAAGCATGCATTGTACCACTGTGAGCGATGGTGAATCTTGGGGTGGACTGCCACGTTTCAAACGTGGTCTGTCGAATAACCACGTATTCATCTTTCATCGTTCAAAAAGGACCCTCGAGAATTCATGTTAGGCAAAAATCTGCACAAAATTCATCTTGCTGCTTGCAGTTAGGCGCTGTCAGGGCCAAAAAGCACATCCTGAACGCAACCAGCCAGAAGATTGGGCTGCTTCCCAGTCCGGCATCAAGGCGAACTCTGATTGGCTAAACGTGTTTGCCCAACAGCCGATCATGATTCAGTATACGCTGAATGCCATTTGCCAGTGGCTCATCCAGTAGGAGTCGGAATTCTGGAGTGTTGTCGCCGCATACTTGGCTTTGGGCATTATTACCCGCTGTGCACCTTCGGATGTTTTCTTGATGAGAACGCCAGCTTTAAAAGTCTAGGCAGAAAATTAAGCTGGGACACTACTGTTATTGAAATTGACGGAAACCCACGAGGTCTTTTGAGTCCAATCAGCTCTGAGACTTATTGAATCCGTGGCACCAGGACATGTTCAAAACCTATTTTTCGAAGTTTGACGACGGACAAAAATTTGGTCATTGCTGTGAAACCCGAAGCACTATAACACGAACAAACTTTATCCTCCACAACCCTCTCGCCACACCGCCTTTGATGGACCAGTCATAAAACTTTACCAGGCATCCGGCAGTCAAACAGCACTGTAAGAATCTGTCACCAATGTCTCAACCTTGTCAAGAAATATGATGATGTTGGCGGTTTTGTTAGGATAACCTGAATTATGGAAAGCCAGTTCAAGTTCCTCATTTTTGCATCCGGTCCGCATTAGTCCCAAGATACGGAGATCAGAAGCACGTTGGTTCACAAAATTCAACGGGATGCTGAAATATCATTGCAGAGCACAACTTTCGAATGTAGGCGCGTGATCAACCTGAAGCCCGACGCTGCCATGATCGTTCACTCACCTGCCACTTCAAGCAGCTGCATCCTAGCCATCAGCTCCGACGTTCTGACGAAATCGGAGAATAAGCACGGTCAAAAACGGAGCAAGCCTCCATCAGTGTGGTGACAATGCAGAGAATGGAATTTTTCTTGTGGTTGTCGTTTCATGGTTCTCAGATTTTTCAGGTGCAATCGTCGGGGTCACAGAGAAGATTTATGTCAATCTCAGATGAAGCAACCATCAGCATTCTATCGTGCAGCTCAAAACGTGTGGTACAAACCCGGTGAAGGTGACATTCAAAAATGATTTTGCTTACCGGAAGAAGTTTGTAACGGCTCGTATCAACAGCACTTCACCTCGTTAGCAGCTTGAAACAGGCTTTGACTTGACGCCCACAATAACGTAACTTATCCCCTAATTCCCTCCTTTTTGTTTCCTGATACTCGTTATCTGCAGCTTCAAAGAAACAATTGTCCTGCCGTCCCCACAATAAGTTGCAACCAGCCCGCACTTAACCGCGGTAGAACACTCGTGGACTGGGGGCGTCCTTTTTAGGCACCAAATATCAGATCCTGTGTACGCGCTTGTAAATATATTTTGTGTGATGTTAACTGACAAGCTAGTTTTAAGAAAAACACTTTTAAAGTTAGTGAGCATTGACACATAAAAAACCACCTACTTGTCTTTTTTCCAGTAATTGCATTGGTTTGAACATCGTCTACGTACTTGGTCCTCCTGACGTATTGTCACCGACCTTAACTTCCACACTCCTATCCAAACTATCAGCCGACGTAGGTGGCCAAAACCGGCTGAGGCGCCCGTGATACAATCTAAGATCTCGAAGGTTTTTCTCATCTTATTCCTTCGAACAAATGTCCCTCAACCCACACCAATGTATCACATTATGCAACTACTCTTGTCCTCCTCCCCTAAGCGGTTGTCAGAACCTGAATCCTCATCATCCATTTCCTCAGCGTGTGAAAAGAATCGCTCCACTTCAAAACAACCCATCCATTAGTCTCCTCACTTTTTGAGGCCGGTCGACAGAGCGCTCTAAATAACCCCGGACTGTTCTGTAGTAATAACTGAAATGCGGAGCTGTAGCTGCCTTCGTCATAATTGGGGTTGCACTGCACCAAAGCGCATCTCGTCAACCAAACAGAACACATGCGATCATCTACCGTTTCCAGGAGTGCATATATACAAAAAATGAATGGTATGTACGCAATACGATTCCTAAACCCTCCACCACTAGCATACAAGGCCAGCGCCCGAAGGCTTTTTCGCCATGAACCACCCGTTGATTGGAGTTGATAGCAGTTCTTCGGAGACCTGTGATCATTACCCTCATACGCACTTTCCCTCCTAGATTATGGTATTGTCCAACTCACGGAATAACCCACAGAACATCTAGACAACCACCTCGGAAGTTCTACTTCTGTTAGTCCTTGTGTTTGATTTCCCTTACCACATCTCGTCTCTGCATACTTATAACGATTGTTCTGTCTCTGGTACTAAAATTGCTTATATTGGCAAGCTTAGACAGTCTTTGATGGCTAGGCTAATAAGTACACATCTCCCCCATCCCGTCTCATTTAAGCACTTGCTGTCACTACCCTTATTATGGTAAACGTTCATTTTTATTCTCTATTTGTGTACGCAATCCTACCTGGTGCCTCCTAGAACTCATCAGGCCCTACTGATCTTATCCCATCCCTTCTTCTTCCCAAGCTTCAGTCTTCGGCAATATCAGATCCGGACGCACTGTTCGTCCATTATCCACTCCACCTGATCTGCTTTACACCCAAAGGGATCCCCATCCGGAACAAAAAAAATTCCCCCGATCTTTTATTGGCTTTGTTCTACGTCTCCGGATTCCCTGGGCCAACCCAAAAGTCCCGCTGCCCACAGAATTGCACATCCTAGCCCAATCACCTCAGACATGACGTCCATCACGGGATTTTCCAGAAACCGAAGTCAGCGCAATGATGATACGGCACTGCCATGCCCGGTTTGATAGCACACCCTTAACTACCGACTTCCTACTTTTGACGATACCTTCTCGCTTACTCGTGCATTTACCTGCAACTGCTGCTCGCACTCGGCTTCAAAGACAGCTTACTAAAAGTTCACCACCCAAATCCCTAAAACCGACCACTGATAGCTGCCAATCGGATCCCTCTTCCCTTCACCCATTTACAGTAATCAATACTCTTGGCGTCAGTCAATCGCAGATTTCACATGCGACCAGCGGCAACTACGCAAGCCGGATTGCCGTTGACGAATGTACACTTCAAATAACAGATTCATATAACAGTGTGTTGAGTCTGCAAATCGACCCGGCCTCTAATCCCCTCGCACCTATGTCTGTTGAACTCCCAGCCACCCCCGATAACACTAAAGCCTGTTACAGACCAGCCGGGCCTCAAACAGCCCAAAGTTCTCAACGCTCCGTCAAAGATCCTTTAAGGTCGCTATATTATGGCGCTGACTCTTGCCATCACGTCGCATCAGCCTGCCTGTTGGCTCCAGGCCCTGCGCCCAACACTCCTGACAATAAGCCCTCCATTTCTACCCTTGGGTGCCCATCTATATCATCTCTGACCTCCATCACGCAAGCAAAATTGACTGCTGATTTACCAGATACGGTATCCCATCAGCCCGGACATGAGGCTGCAGCCGATGATGACAGCACAGGTTTTTCCTCCAGCACAGGTTTTTCCTCCAGACTTGCTGACCTAATGACACTTTGTGTCTCCCCACCAAAGCACTTCCTCTGGCTCAAACACCTGCTGTCAAAGCCTCGTATCGTAACGCTTTCTCCCACACTATCTCCCCGAGTTCCTGCCCTTCGCCCTTTGTCTACAAGGCTGGTTATACCCTGAATTCCACATAAGCACATTGGTAGCCCCTCAGGCCATGCAATTCAGTCCCTTGGCAGGATATCTAAACCACAACTACTATTACCTAATTTTAGCCCCCACCAAGTTCCACCCCCATGGCCACCCGCGTATTATTTGCCAGGGATCCCTTTTCGGCATTTATTTACTTCATCACAACCCCCTCCTCTTCCGAAGTCACGTGCAGCTCCACCTCTACGACCCTCACCTAATTCTCGTCTTCCCATCCCAAAGTCCTCTCCACCACAACCAACGCAGAGGATTCCTGTTCACCCCCAACGCAGCCCACTCCTCCCCGAAAGTTTGATTACACCACTAGCTTCCTGGCTGCACCCTGTCCCCACCCCTTATCTTACTCTCACTGTCGACCTGTCGAACTGTCACTAGACGAAACTTTTTCCTTTGCCTGTATTCCAAACTATGGGACGAGCTCCCCTCTCATATTCGTACTATATCATCTCATGTAGACTTTCGGAACACCCTCGATTCTTACATTTCTATTGAGGGCGCCGAGCATCTTTTCGCGCCACAGCTTACACTAAGCACTTTCTTTGAAACAGGCCCTAAACCCTTCTAATTTGCGCTCTCATCCCAGCTGTCCTATTACTCGGTCCTAGCATGTACATTTACCAGGTTGAACCCCCTAGCGTTAACCCCCAAGTGAGACAACTACCCTCCCAAGTGTTCTTTTCCATAAATCACCATAGTATCTATCTCTTATGCGGCCGTTTTCCTCCTGGAACTACATCTTCACCCGCCGTCTAAAGCGTTGTTGTTTTGCAGAGTGTCTAGCGCCTGCCATCGTAATTGTTTTCATGCCCGTCTCCACTGACCTCGTTGCGTCTTCTTACCTCCAGCCTTAAGCTTCTGTGCCCGGCCAAATTGGTCCTAGTTCCTTAAAGCCTGGTCCCATCCCTGAATAACTCTGTCCGCTCTATTCAATGTCTGCTGCTTTGCTTTGACTAGTTTTAGCTAACCTTAGCCAAACCGAAGCCTTATTTCCTCACCGTTTAAAACCAATAGGAATCCTCTGACCACATGCAGTGCACGCACATCAAATAGTAGGTCTGAAGATGCGCAAAGAATGAAATACCTTTTTCTTTCGACAGCCCACTCATTCTCACATACACATAACACTGTGGTGCGCCTCGACTTGATATGGCGGTTCACACCAACGCTTCGTCGTCGTTTAGCCATAGTACGCGGGCTCTGAACATCTACATTCTACTCCCATGGCCAAAAAGGTAGCTGTCGTTTCATTTGCCTCCGCGACTTGCCTCTTCCGGTGGCTGTTTGCCGTTTGCTTGCTATTCTATTGGCCTGGCTTTCCCCCGACCGGATAAAATAACTGGTAGCTAGAGTTTATTATTAATGCACAAACCGCAATTATGACTGCTTGGTGGCTTGTCACCTTGCAGATCCGGTAGCATACAGAGGGATGAAAACCTCGTGTGGTGGACGGGTACGCCCTGCAGGGAGGGTCGCCCTGTTACGTTGCACCATGGTGCGTTCGAATACCCGCCACCCCTCCGGTAGCATGAGTGCATCGTCCATCGCCGGTGGTTCTGTGCATGGCCTTTAATTCGGGAAAACCACAAAAGAGCACCGTTGTTGTTTGTCTGTAGCTGCATTGGACTTGTCACGGTTGTCACTTGTCTGGCAACACAAAGGAATACAGACGAATGGCAGCAGTCCTTTCGTTTTTTAAATATTCATGGGTAGCCTGGAGGTACTGGGCGAGGCTAACGGCCAACATCGACGTGCAAGGCGTACCCACCTTCGTCTTAGTTGGTTTACAATATCCCAATTCCACTTCATCATCCAGACATAACACACGTTTTTTGAAGCAATCATATACACATAAAACGTAAATTTCTCATTATTTTCTGATTACCAGCAGTCACAGCTAGCGCCTATTGACTGTTTTTGCCATGCATCATTCGTTTCTTGGAGCCGACAGCAGTGATTCTGTGACTGGCCACCCATACTCCTACCTCCCTGTTGAGTTGAGGTAGTAGATTCCAGTTAAACTAGGGTTCTCATCCATTATCTCGGAAGCTGTTGCCCAACTTAATATTATTTGTCTGCTGACCTTGTTTACATTAACGCCCCTTTGCACAACGGGCACCCTTTGGTTGGATTTTTTGCTGAGCTAAACACTACCGCCATGCGTCATCACCACGTAATCGCCTGTTCCAACTAGTCCAACGGGTAGCCTCCCTGCTAGCTACCTCGGCGGCCATGTCCTTACCTTCCCAAAATTAGGCACCTACTCTGGCCCAACTTGCACTTGGCTTCTAGGTCAGCCAACAAAATCCACCTCTTCCTGCATTCATTTAGTTTGCTGTCATCCGCTTTTATATATTTTTTCTATTGAACACCGTTTTATCTGATGCCTCCTGGCACTCACCAGATGCTACTTCTCTCATCCGATTCCTCCGTCATTCCCCCTTCCCCAACCTTCAAACTTCGGCTGTAGTTGCGCGAACGCGCCGAACAACCGTTAATCTTTCAATCTGGCTTGTCCGCGGTCTAAACTCATATAGTCCTCCTACTGGTTGAAAATTTTCCGTGACTCCTTATCGGCCTGACTCTAGTTGTGTCAATCTCCCCGTCTAACCCAGATCAAGCTTCCACGGAAATTCGTATCCCCTGTCCGATTGCGGCAACCTTGACGACCGTTACGGGGCTGTCCAGGAACCGAAGTAGGTCAGTGCAGTTATATCATGACACTGCCATACCCAGTCTGATGGCACACCCGCAACTACTTTCTCCAGAATCTCGAACACAGCCTCTCGCCCAAACGAGCCTGTATTTGCAACCACAGACAAAATTTTCACCTGGGCCCAACCGTCTCGTTCTAAACCGCTGAACATATCGTTCGGACTTATCCAACCAAGATTTCTGCCGCAATTTCGATTAGCCCCTTCCAAAAGTTCAATTTCGTTTACGGTGTTTGATTGGCCCTATGCATTTGCACCATCTCCCCATCAACACTACCCTTTACACCTGACCTCCCTGCAACAGTGACACTAGTGAGTCCACTCAGTTTAAATTTAAACGATATTTTTGAGACAAAACTTGCCATTTGCCTCCGGATCAAATTCTTCTACCCCCATCTCCGTTTTTGTATTTGGCAACCCTAGCCATTTACTTGACCGCCCAAGGTCACTCATGGCCTGCAACGGTTTTCAGTTTTAGTTCAGGTCAGCAGGCCCCATCTTTCAACTAGTCGTACCTCATGCCCATTGTCCTCCTCAATGAGCATGCTCTCTACAAGTTGCTATTATTGTTATTAATCCCCAATGTTTATTACACTGTCCCCTTTCCGAGCATTCCCTTGTACCCAGAAACTTCGCGAGTCATTTGTTTATTCTGACTGTAACATTCTGATCATGCCTGATAACATGCCACCCACTAGTTGGGAATAATCATTATTATTATTATTATTATTTTTAACTCCACCTAGCCCCAGCCGCCCCCGGGATGCGTTCATTCTAGGCTGCTGAACTCTCCGTTTGGATGTAAACGTCTCGTTGACTTTCATTCTATCCTCCCCACAAATTCCGTCAGTTCGTGTTCCGTCTTGTGCGCTAGAACCAGCTCCCTCCCCCAAGAAACTTTTACACCCGACTCCACTCCAACAGCGACACTAGTGAGTCCCTACAGTTTTAATGTACCCCAAGACTCTGAGATTCCTGCCACAATTTATGCGTATTGCTGATTCCTCTACTTCATCATCCCCATAAGCCATAAGCCCAACAGTCCGAGGCCGAAAAGGCCTCATCGGATGTTTTGGACATTAGTTCTAATTGACTGGCCAGAGCGCGGCAATCCTGCTACCGCACCAGATTTGTTGTTCTGGTTCCTCATTTTTCGCAATTTGAAGCTTGCGTATCATGTGCCAGGCAGTATTTCTCTTTTTTGCCCTCCCTTGTTTTGTTTGTGCCCGTCACCTTCAAATCTTAACGATCTGATCTTGTCTCAGCTTGATGTGCTCCCTCAAAAGTAAGATAAACTCCTGGTAACTGTGTTTCCTTGCCCACACAGATTTAGGCGTGATCAAGTCTACGTCATATGTTGCCCACTGTTTATGACACTGTTTTTTTTCGCGCAATCCCCAGTACCCGCTAATCCCCCCAGTCGCGCTTTATTCTGACTGTAATTGTGTGATCCTGCCTGGCGTTATGCCACCCACTAGTTGGGAATAAACAGTATTGATATTTCTTTTTTACTCAACCGGGAAGCTCTGTTCCCTCACCGCTACCAGAGAGATCTCAGGTTCAGAGAACCTGAAAAATCTCAGAGCCTGTTGGCACAATATGGAAGGTGAACTATCCTCCTCTTGAGCCGTGAGGTCTACCGCATGGCTCTTAATTTCTGATGCAACGTACCGTTCAGTACCTCTTGGAAAAAAGCTCCAAATCTTGTTAACGCGATTGCCTCTGGCACTTGTCAGCGCACTGCGGGCTCTCATTAAGCTTTAATCTACAAAGCGCCTGGCCGAATTCTGCTTGAACCCACAGACTGCCCCGCATGTGGCATGCTCAACACCCATTTGCACAGTCCGATGGCTCCGAAAGTCGGAACCATCCATGTGTTGCCCAATAATGATACTATTCAAAGATAAAGACAATGCCGTACGTCTGCTGATATCTCAGGCCATTTTTGTCCTCTGCCTAAAAATTCCAAACCATAAAAACTTGAGCTGCTCGTATGTGACTGTAAATGCGGCTTACCAAGAAGTTACTATCTTAATCTGAGAATGCGTTCACGGTAAGCTGCCAGATAGATCCCTCTTCCCTTCACCAACCCGCGTAAATTAGTGCATTTGACGTGGCGGGGATCCCTTACATCAAACTCCGACCTGCTGTCTGTAAAACTGTCCGGTCTTCTATGCAGTCGTACCGAATTCCGCTAGGCTCCAACCGTCCCTGATAACTATGAAGCTACTGCGGTATCCTTGCCTTCTGTATAACCTGACCCTACACCTTGTTCTGATGCCGCGTATTGATGTCCATTGGCCCCAAATCCCACCAATCGTGAGACTTATCGTCGTCTTACTTAGTGTCAGCCAAACAGACCCTATCGGCCTGCGAATTACCCAGACGTCTTATGAGATCAAGAAAATGAACGACGCCATATGCATGCGCACTACCGACGCTACCATGAGTAAAAAACGCGGACGTCACATGTGAAACCATCGGCCATCTTGTCTCCCAGTGAACCCGGTCCCATACACTTTCGTGCCTAAACATGTGCCTTCAACCGTCAGTACTGACGTGAAAGTTCCCGTGGTGACCTCATACTCTCAGAANAAACTTGCCATGTATCTACAAATCAGATCCCTCAATCTTCATCTCCATTTTTGATTTTTTGACCCTAGCCATTTACTCGACCGCCCAAGGCCACTCATGGCCAGCAACGGTTTTCAGTTTTAGTTCAGGTCAGGTGGTTCATCTCTGAACTGGTCGTACCTCACGCTCATTGCCATCGTTTTTTACCCGTTCCTACATCTGTGGTGGCTTTTCACTTAGTAAACACGTTGTGTTGTTGTCTGCCGTGATCTGGTTGTAACGACTCGATCATGCCTCCATCAACATGCTATCTACATGTCGGGAAATGAAACTTATTATTATCATATCGTATTACGCCCACCGGTTATGACGCTGCCCCTTTTCTACGCAGTCCCCTGTACTCGCAACCCTTCAGTCATACTTTTATTTTGACTGTAATATTATGATCATGCCTGACGGTATGCCACCCACCAGTTGAGAATAAACATTATTATTATTATTATTATACCACTTGCTTGATAAATCCTCGTATCTGTAGCAACCGGCAATTAGCTTTGACTCCTATCTACTTCCACCTCAATGCCCACCCACTTTTGCCCCACCTGAACGATATTTACGGCTGTCACCCATCCCTTCACACTCAGCACCTCTTTCTGCACCATACACCCTCCACACCACCTGACAATGCGAAAGACTGCACGGCTGAGAACTTCCCATTCAACTTCATCCCCTACCACATGCTAAGCCTCATACTCTACCTTCTTCCGTGAGTCCAGACCTAATTTGTCCACCATTCACTTGGCCACCACATGCGATAAGTACACCTCAAACGACTTCGAACTCAAGCTCAGTCAATCCAACTTCTTGTACCCTCAACTAGACTCTCCGGTTCCCTAATACCAAACTTCACCGTGGGTGAGTTTGAAAACATTCTAATTAATACGGTTTGCTTGCCATTGAGCCCATCCATAATGCTGTTTAATGCCCTCCCGTTACCGCCAAAATTCCGCAATTCCCGATCAATTTGCATTATTGCATGACCATGTACGATTGACACGTGGCTCTTATTTGACACATCAGACACGGCTATTTCAGCCCCGGGCTTAAAAAGCAAGTACTCCTTCAAGAAAAACTTTTTGGGGCAGCGGCCGTTCCATCTTTTCAAAAAAGAAAAGTCGTGTAACCTTCAGTGAAGTTTCTACATTAGCTGGGATCCAAGAGGCCACCCAGCTCTTTATAGAACAGACCAACCGAGCCATACTAGTAGGTTGCATCTACCTACCACTAGCTCCCCCCTGTTTATAGTGCTGACTTGTTCCGTATTATCTCCTCTGTGCATGCCCTCTCTCATTTGTCTGACGTTGTGCTGGGTGACTTCAAACAGTCGGATAGTTCCTGGTCTTCAACCACGGGCCCTACCCGGTACGCCTCACTAATTGCCCAACTCAGTGAAGGTGGCTGGTCGCGAATTGTGCGTAGTCCCACCTTTGGCCTACACTAATATTCTCAAACGAGGGTGATCTGGCTACAGCCGCAGGTGGTGTACGCTTCCCAGAAACCGATCACTGCATCGTTTCTTGCCACGTAGTCACTTATGGACCAAATGCTCCTTCAAGCCCTTTCCTGTTTCCCTTCCTCTCTCCAGATATTTTACAAGCTTTGTCATCCTTGCGGGCGTCCAGTGATCGGGGCGAATTCTTTCTCTTGACGAACACGCAGCGCGCCTGCGACATATTCTACCACAATGCGCTGGCCGATCTTTAGCTTGTTAATAACATAAAGATATCCAGGGAGTATCGGAAATCTCACGGTTCATAACCAATAATTCTTATCAGCAAGCTCTCAAATGACTGATAGATCTTGCAGGCATCTCTCGAATGCCGTGAACAGAACACCGCCCAAGGATCCCCTTTTTACTCCAAATTACTCAGCCGAATTTTCCGTGGGCGTTGTACCCCAAACAGTCATTCAGTTGATTGGTTGCGTTCCATCTTATCACCAATTTCGTCGGCATAGAAGAACATTTAAATGTCTACTTTGCTAGCCGCTACTTGCCCCTTACTCCCAAACCCAGACGAATAATCCCTGTCGCACGTTCCACAGCTCCTAACAGCCAGAGTAATCAGCCGTCTCTTGGCAACGTAACCATCCCCCTTGCTTAGGCTTCTGTTCTACTTTAAACGCCTAAGGACCCCTTCGCTCCAAGAGCCGATGGCTTTCCATCCATTGCTCTAAGACACTGCGGTCAAGATGACGAGGTCCCTGTCCTAAACCGTTTTACCTACATGATAATCTCTGGAATCGTCGCCCTCCAACAGAAAACTCTATAGACCGCCCGCATTTCAAATCCAGATCTAAACAAACTTCTCCTAACCATGAAAAGATCCGCCATAACACCCTTTGTATGAGAACCCTTGAATGTCTGGTCAAAGCCTCATTAACCAGGTTCTTCCTAGCTGAAAATGCCACAGATGACCGACAGTACGGATTTCTGCCTCAAAGGTCCGTCAGTGGCTACCACCCTTACATCTTTGGGATCATCACAGCAGCCGGGCTTTCCACTGTACTAGCTTATCTGGATTTCCAAACAACTTTTGACCAGGTCTCTCATGCATTCCTGCTACAGAACTTAGCACCGTTGCATCACAGGGTCCTTATTTCAGCGGTTCACCTCGTACCTATCCGATAGAAAACAAATGACAGAAATTGGTGACAGAAAGTTATCTCCACTACCGATAGCTAGTAAAGCCAATTGAGGGAAAGTCCTAGGCTCCTCCTCTTCCTACTGTGTATCAACGACGTCTCTGGTACCGTGTCTCATCCTTACTCTTTTCAGACAATATAAAAATTGCCTACATATTTCCTCCTTCTGCAAGCATCTTGCTTTTCACCAGGTCCAACAAGACTTAGACGCCCTGACTCACCGGTCAAATGCCTCTGGCCTAAACTTCTCTTCTGCCAAGTTCCAAAGAACACTCTGCCGCCGCTCCGTTCCAGCTGATGCGTTCTCAGTTAACGGCAAACTGCCAACTTGCTCCACAGAAATCAAAGACCTTAGTCTCTTATACTCTCGTACCTTCAGCTTTTTCCACCAAGTCCAGCTCCAGGTCACCCGGGCACGTGGACTCTGCTATCTACTAATAAGCTCCTTTCAACTTCCGGACGCAATGGCCCCAGTTTTTAAACAAAGCGTGCCTAATCATGGAATCCTGTCCTGAATTCTCTTCCCTTCATACTCAAAGTTGTGGACTGGCACTCGAAAGTGTCCGGTGGTCATTCACCATAAGTTGCTCCCACAGCCCTGCCCTCCCTTTCACCACTTCCACTGCGTAATGTTTCGCCCTAATCCACCATAACTCAGACGGTTTGAACTAAATCCAACTCTCCTACAACGTCTGCTGCAACAGAATTCCTTTATATCAGCGGCTAGGCCAAGCGTAGCTTCATGTACTTTCTATAATTTCCGCAATTTCAACAAACCCTTAGTGTGCCGTCCACCTTTCACTAACTACCTTCATCCTAGTTTAATACAATCGTATCTGGAAATGCCTACCAGAACAGCCTTAAGACAACACACCCCATAATACTTTTTCGCAGCCTGTAGATAACTTTCTTACTTGTGAAAGCGATGCCTCCCCTCCCCCACTTAATACTCAACATCCCCTGATCATCTCTATGGATCGGGTCCACCGATAATACATTTAGCGGGCAAAAGTAGATCCTGCTAATATATGCTGTCACCTTTTCGACTTGCTTCATGAAACGGTTGCCAATAGAATGCCTGCTTGATCTGAGTGTGCTGTGTTACTGGCCTGGCTGATATCCAGCCAACTTATGCCTCGTTCTATCCAGGTCTCGGTCATGGATTATCTGTCC
The DNA here is from genome assembly GCA_004794785.1 of Opisthorchis felineus. Classification (NCBI taxonomy): domain Eukaryota; kingdom Metazoa; phylum Platyhelminthes; class Trematoda; order Opisthorchiida; family Opisthorchiidae; genus Opisthorchis; species Opisthorchis felineus. The sequence goes on along the minus strand of SJOL01006351.1, from coordinate 361,981 downwards.
GCTCTGCATAAGGACTGGTGCCTTTCTTTGCCTAGCTCTGACTAAACAGTCAGGGTTTCACACTAATAGAGCGCATCATACATCCATAAAACAATTTTTCTGAATATGCGCAACGAGCAAAACACTTGTATGACCTCACAACTAATTAAACACACGCAAAATAATGTGCGCATGGTAGCTCTCCTTAACGCTCTGTCGCCGTTTAGCCATACTGCACATGCTGTGCAAGTTTAATTCCTATCCCTGTTGCCCCAATGATCGGCGTTATTTCATTTGCCTCCACCACATCAAGCCTTATTCAGCGACCACTGCTTGCTCGTTCGATGGATTCATTTGTTTTATTGTCCCGGCTTTCCACCCAACCGAAGAAGGTGTCCGGTAGCTGGAATACAAGCCGCAATAATGACTTCGTGGCGGTTTGCTACCTTACAGATCTGGAACGTTCACGGGGAGGAAAACCTCTTGTGGTGCTCGGGTACGCCCTGCAGAGAGGGTCACCGTGTTGCGTTGCGCATGGTGTGCTTTAATACCCACCAGTCCTCCGTTACCACGGATGCATCGCCCATCGCTGGTGGTTCTATCCTGGTTTTTAGCTCAGGAAATCGAAAAAAACACCGTTGTCGTCCATTTGTAGCTGCCATGTTAGACTTGTCCCGGTTGTGTCACTTATCTGGCGATGCAATACACTGGATATGATGGAAAACTGATATTTCTTCTGCAAACATTATACATGGGGTAGCCTAAAGATACTTTGCGGCACCCATGGCCCACATCGCCTTCCAAAGTTATGGCCACCTTCGTCTTAGATGGGGTTGCACCGCATCAAAACCCATTTCGCCAACCAAACACAACATTCGCACTCCTCGCCATTGCTCTCAGGAGTGGTCACATACAATTAATTTAAAAAGCGCGATGAAATTCACAATCCCTCACTGATGGGCTTTTATTCGCCAGGAAACACTTGTTGCTTGAAGACCCGATTGCAATGTTCCCTACAAGTAGGAAAATAAACCTTCATTTATATCAGTTCTCCGGGGACTGGTCGCCCTTACTCTTACATTCGCTATCCCTCCCCAATCATGGTACTGTCAAACTAATGCATCAAATTTCAGATAAACTAGACCACCGTTTTGAGGTTCTGTCACTACCAGTCCTTATATGTTTGCTGCCCTTAGCACACCACCATTATGCACACTTATACTGGTCTATTTCTATGTCCCTCGTACTTGGAGCAGTATAGTGGCAAGCCTGGCCAGTTCTTTGTTGCTAGGATAATAAGCCAGTCTTTGATTGCTAGGCTGATAGGCAAAAATTCACCTCTATCCTCTCTCATTTGGCCACTTGATTTCAACACTTTAACTGTTATAACCTTTAAGTTATTATTTTAATCAACGGACTCCGTCATATCTCATACCTTCTCAAACTTACTAGGGCTTACTGATTTTATCCCATTCCATCCTCTTTCCAAGCTTTCAACGCCCTGTATGGTCCGTATCCACTCCACCTGGTATGTACTTTGCATCTGAAGGGATCTAAAACCGGAACAACACTGCCTGTGATCCTACACAGGCTTCGTTCTAACCCTGCGGATCTCCCTGGCCGACCCAACATCCCGCTGTCCACAGCATCTCAACTGTGACGTCCGTTACGTGGCTACCCATAATCCGAAGTATGTCAGTGCAATTATTGCACGGCACTGCTATACCCAGTCTGATGGCACACCCACAACTATTCCGTTTATGCTCTTTGCTGTGCACTTTCGCCGACTTTTTCCCCAACCTGCAACTACGAACAAATTCTTTACCGGCGTCCTCCGGGACGAGTTCATTATGATCTGTTAAACCTTTTGTTCGGATCTAACCATCTCTGTGTGCTTTCGGTTTGTGCTCTCCACAAAGTCAATCATTTTCTGTACAGTTCGCGTTCTGTCCTGTGCGTTAGCGCAAACTCACTTTCCCAAGGACCTTTCACACCTGACTCCGCTCCAGCAGTAACTCCACTGAGTATATGCAGTTTCACTGTACACCATGATTGTAAGATTTCCTCTACCATTTATCCGTATTGTTAATTTGATCACTGCATCATTCCCACCCACGCCTTTTTGAGGCTGTGGTGGTCTAGGTACCCAAAAAGCTACTTTAGGAGTGTGTGGCAAAGAAATAAATATAATTACTCTGAATTAAGTACACAATAATAAAAAGGGTCGAATGGAACAGACTTACCAAGAATTGTTCTCTTTAAAATAGTTCTTCGTTGGTAGACCGATGAATAAATAATAACCCGATCGTGGATGTCCAGAGGTCCTCTTTCGGGCAGCTCTAATACAATAAATTCCGAAGACAGACTGAAATGTTTTGATACCAGAGTTAGCACATGAAGCTCGCAACTAACCGCTGTAAGCGCGAGCGAAATGAGAAGAGAAAGTCGGAGCACGCGGTTTGGACCGGGCTACTAGTGTCTCAAGGCTATGGGGCCCCTCTGTTGTGATGGTATATAAACCGGTGCGGAGCTACAAATGGTCATTCATCGCTTGTTTTGCTTGCGGTCTGGGTGCACACGACATGCCAAACGCGACAAGTACGGTATCAACAACGGTACAGCCAGTGACTATTATGCCGAAGACAACTACCTCATCCAGTGGATTTGTGTCAAGTAAGATGGTTTTGTGGTAGGTTCACAGAATACATCTTCGGATGAACCCAACATAACTAGACAGATGTTGGAGTACCTTCCTGGTCGTGAGTGTGGTTCCTTTGCAGAACTCGAGTCCAAGCTGCGAGGGTTTCAACGGAGAACGGGCACGTGTTTTGCCGCCGACACAGTTAACCGGCAGTAAAATATGAACAGAATGTGGGTGAGGTACTCCCATCGTCCGTCTGTTATGCGTTCATGATCTACAAATGGGTGCATGCGCGTTCACACTGGAACACCACTAAAAAGGGTCGTCGGTATGTTGATAATTGTGTGCATAAACATTCGAGTAACTTATAATCAGGTACGCTAATTTCGACTGCCGGGCGTTCATGCGTGTCGTTCACCGTGACGGTCGCCTTGTAATCGTTAGTTTTAACATGCAACATTCGCGTGACCTGCGAACGTCTGACTGGCAAGTGTATCCTGTAAACTGGCGGTTAAATGCCCAGCAGGAACGTGTGGTGTTCGGCTTTTTGAGGTGTTTTAGTCCTCTATGGAAATCCGGGACTATGTTCGGAAAAACTATGGAATAGACTTGACAAGCGATGATGTGCGGGTCCTGCGCGATAAACCGCGCTGCTTAGATTACCCTGTTTGTGATCTGCAGGGTGTCTAAGATGCGCTTCGCCTGTTTGGACCCATGGCTGTTTGTGTTTGCGATGATGGTAGTTTGAACGTCCTGTCGTTTACTTCCGTTCGTCTGCGTGGTTTGTTTGCCAAGTACGATGATGTAATTCAAACAAACTCGACGTATCAAAGTAACAGAGAAAGTTGCTATCTGTGGCATGTGGTAATCACCGATTGTAATGGTGTTGGTCGGAGTGTGTTTTACTCCATTGTCCGAAATGAGTCACAGCAATGTTATGGTGTTGCTGTGGAACATTTTGCGCGAATGATGTAAATGTTGTTCGAACGATTGGTGGTGGACAAGAATAAGTCGCAGTTGTATAGCCTGAAGGCAGCGATGCCTAACACCGCTGTATCTTTTTGTTATTTTCATGTATTACAAAGCTTCAAAGCTAGGAATAATAAGCGTAAGGAAGTGACTCATTCGAATAAAGAAGTTTTGTTTGCCTGGTCTAAGAGAATGGTGCATCGTAGGGAGGTGAGCGAGTTTGAGGTCTACGCCACCAGCATCAACATCCGGAATGAGGAATACTGGTCGTATCTCTGCGAGCATTGGTTAACCGACCTGAGTACCTGGGCGAAGCTTGCTGGGAAGCACGCTGTGACCCTTGGTAATGAAACAACTAACCGGGTTGAATCTGCCAACGGGTGTATTAAGTGGTCGGTCGAGTCTAGTAGCTGGCTGTTGTCACTGAACGATATTCAACCATCAGCCACTGTTGCTGAGAATAGTTTATCAGTGCAGGCTGTCCCCAAGGGCAAGTCATCTAAGCTAAGCGTTGCTCGAAATCTGTCATCTGATATTTGCGAGGTTTGTCTGATTTCGCTGTCGTTCCCTGCGAACGTTTGCCAATCAGGCTTGTGCACGTCGTGTGCCAAGCTGCGTGCGGCTTGGGCACTTACTGCGCTTCTCGGTTGCTTCACTTTGAAAGTGTTACTCGCAAACCGAAACGTCCTTACACACTCGTCAAAAATAGAAGTTATTCAGGCGGAATATTCTAGGATACAGGTGCACCGTAGACTTGGGATCTCCTCGGTTGTTACTTATATGGCATGTAGAATCACCAATGCGTGCAAACCATTCTAGTCAGACACGCAGCAGGCACGCCATGGGAGCAGGAGAGGACGGTTATTCTCTGAAGGTAGGGGTTCACGGCAATCTATGTGGACGAAAACTCGAAAGAATGCTTTCCAGCCAAAGTTGAGTTAGCAAGGTTCCATAACAACGATTGCGACATAAATGAACAAGGGTAGCGGACATTGTGCACTGCGCACCTCAATAATTGCTCTCATTCTTCGGGGTTTTCAAATGATAGTAACCTTTCTTTATGCCCACGCAATACCTTGCGTTAAAGGGTGAAACAGGAAGTCGATGACCAGCTCTGCATTACCGCAGACACTATCGTTGATCCGCTGGCTGCGAATGATGCACCGATAGTTCCGTTGTTATAAACCAGAGTCAGGGCGGTCAGTGAAAATAACGGTTCCTGTACCTAATGAACACAATTCGCATGATACCTGGCCTTCGGGGTGTCCACTTAGGGTTACGCATACAAGTACACGTATGTTAATCGTTTCTATCGAACGACTAACTGTATCATAACAAATGATCTTCGCTGAGTGAAAACAGTAAGCACACCAGAGACAACTGCTAAGTGTGGGCTATTCTACTAACTTTTTTTGTTACGGACATTAAACAAGAATATCATCGTCCTTTTGAGATACAGGTTACAGTTAGGGACAACATGGACGATTACGCTTGTCACAAGCAAACTATGTTAAACTACTGGGAATTGCATATTATCTGCCTTCATTACACTCGGAAATCTGTTGACAATGTAAATTTTTGTCAGATAGAACCCCTTTATAATGGTAAACCCCAAATCCGCCATGTCACCATTTTCGAATGTTCCCGCCATGTAGATTTCAGCCAATCAGAATGTGGATGACGCCGCAAGACGCGTGATCGCGCACGTGACCACACCTGTACTGTATATAAATATAGATATATATACACACACATACACATATACATATATATATATACATATATACAAATGCGCGTTTTTGTGGTTTTGCATATTCAAACAAAAAACGTTTATGCAATTGATGAAATACGTAACGTTATAATGAAAGCAAAAGAAAGGTACAAAACACCATAAGGCTGGCCGATAATCCAACTGTCCAAGGCCACGTAGCCTCAGCATGGCTTTTAGTTTTCAATTCAGATCGACCGGCAATCTCACTGCAACACAGTTGCTCCACAACATCCGCTGTTCAGGTTACCCATTTTCTTCAATTTGCAGCTTGCTGATTTCATGCCAGGCAGGATGTCGCAGTTTTGCCTTCTCCCTTTGTATTAGTGCCCGTCATCTTCAAATTGTAACGGTACAATCCTGATTAGGCTTGGTGCGTTACCCTATAGACAGAAAATCCAGTGACTGTGTTTCTCTGTCCCTGATGTCCACCGCATTTTGATCATGCCGGTTTAGGCATGACCGTATCTGCGTCATACTATGAGAACTTTCTGTGTGACTGCCCCGTTTCCGCGCAATCCTGAGTACTTACAAATCCATCAGTCCTGTTTCCATTCTGACTGTCCCATTATGAGCATGCCTATGGTGTGCCACATATCAGCTCGGGATAGACGTTTTTATTATACACTGTGGCACTCATGGCTCATATCGACGTGCAAAACTTTTGCCATCTTCGTCTTGACTGTAGTTGCACCACGCCAAGTATGCTTCGTCAACCAGACACAACACATGCACTCCTCTGTACTGTCCTCCGGAGTGGTCTCATACAAAATATGAATAACTAAAAGGTATACCGATATTCCTAATCCTTCACCATAAGCATTCAAAGCTTCCGCATTTTCTCCATGCACCACTTGTTGATTGAAGCCTAGAGCAGTGAGTCAAGGACTGATGACCCACACACTTCACTCTCCCTCCTAAATTGTTCACGTAAAACTTCCACAAAAATGGCACTCGTCCATCGTCTCAAAATTTCTATTTACATTAGTCCATATGTCTGCTGTTCTTATCACACCACCACTCTGCACACCGTGTCCTTCTGATGGGACTGTAATAGTGCTAGGGACTTCCACGTCTTCCTGTTTGAATTATCCTCAAATTGCTTACAGTGACGAAACCAAGGGCCATCCCTCTTGTTCGCAACTACACTGGCCACATCCGCCAAAAATGTCTACGCAACTACTCTCCCGCTCTAGCCTTTTACCTACTGGTCGACTGCGATGAGTGCAAAAAGTAGGATGCACCACTTTACTACGAACGCTGGCCTCTTGCATCGCTATTTGAGTGAACTCCGACAATAAAACGGAAGTACACTGATACTGGGTTGCTTTATGCCTCCTGTACTATATTGGCAGTGCATTGGCAAGCTTGTCCAGTCCTTGAATACTAGGTTACTCAGCACAAACCTACCCCTATTCTGTCCCATTTAACGACTTGCCCTCATCACCTTATCTGTGGTAACCTTTAGGCTAATTCCCGGTAATAGATTCCATGCAATATGACACCTGGTTACACCCTCCAGGCTTTATTTATCTCATCCTGTTTCCCCCCATCCTCCCAAGCTTCAATCTTTGGTAGTACGCGCCTCAAAGGCCCTCCATGGTTGTTATCCACCTTGCCTGTTCTCTACTTTACATCACATGGACCTCCAACTGAACCGAAATTACCTGTGGTCCTACATCAGCTATGTTCTACCTGTGAGGATCCTCTTGGCCAACCTCAACTCCCGCTACAAACAGAATTGCGCATCCCCGGTCCAATTGCCTTAACCATGACGACCATTACGGGGTTGTCCAGAAACCGAAGTATGTAAGTGTAATAATGGCACGGCACCGTCATACCAGGCCTGATGCAAATCAGCAACCATTCTCTCCATGCTCTGGACCATCCCCCCTCGCTCTCTCGAAACCCCAGCTGTAACTACAAACAAACTGCTTACCTCGCCTCAGCCCCAACTTAAACGAGTTCGTTCCAATACAATCAACCCTACCATGGGATTTAACCACCTTGGTGCACTTTCAGTTTATTTTTCTCACAAATTCAATGGTTTTTCACAGTTCACCGTCAGTCTTATGCGTGGTTACCACCTTATCTCCCAGGGACCTTTAACCTCCGCTTAAACCTCCGCTTGAACAGCGACATCAGTGGGTGTATCCAGTTTCAAGGTGCTACGCGATTTACGAATGGTAGCTTAAATTTATTCGTGTAGCAAATTGCTCCATTTCATCGTCTCAACTCGCGCTTTTCATGGCCCTGGCCAAAAATTCAAGTGTCCAAAGCCATGCAGTTTCAGCGTACCTTTCGGTTTTAGTCCGAACTGGCCGGCAGGATCACTACAACACTGCCAATGCTTTAGGTGCCCTGTTATAGTTTCTTATTGTCCACAATTTGCAGTTCCTTATCAAATGCTAGGCAGGAATCTTTAGTATTGCCTCTTCCGTTTCGTTGTCACCAACATCTTCGAATTACAAAATCTGAGCTTCCTTAACCTGACGTGTAATCTACAAGCCAGAAACCCCCCAGCGTCCACTGCATTTATATCGTGCCAGTTTAGGCCTGGCCTCATGTGCGCCTAATAATATCCGTTCTTAATATGACTGCCCAACTTCTGCGTATTCCTGAAGGCCACGAATTACGTCAGCCTTCTTTATTCTGAACGCATGCGTGTGACCGTGCCTGATGTTACGCCGCCTACCATCCTGAAATGAGAATTATTAATGCTGCACTGTAGATCCATCAGTAACGTCTGTATTTAACAGATGACCTGGTTTTAAATTGAAATAGTGGCGAATTTTATGCAAACATTGACTTGGCCGAAGCCTATTCCCTGTTTCGGATCGAGGAAGAATCCGGAGAACTTTGACCATAAATACGCACTGCGATCTGTTCCGGTAAACCTGACTACTGTCTAGTGTCAAGACAGCGTCAATCATATTTCAGCAGATCGTAGATACGACCCTGAAGCATACCGTCAGCGTTGTTGCCTAGCTGCGCAATCTTATCGTATTGCGTTTCAACCCCGGCGACCTGTGGCAGAGCCTTGAGTGAATGCACGGTCGTACCCAAAAGTCTGGATTCAAAGAGCGCCAAGAGGAATGCGATCAATAAAGTACCTCGGGTTTATTATTGACGAACACGGCCGCTGACCAGACCCGGAGAATGTCGACGCCATCAAACGTATGCCAACACATCTTTAACTGGTCCTGCCACGCCCACCAATTTAGGAATTCCTGCTTCCTTTGTATCTATTCCGTTCCATACTTACCTCCCCGGGCTTACCAACATTTTACTAGCCAACGTACCAACCTCCTCTGATCCTGTTAGTAATATTTCTGTCCTTTTACTCAACACCCGTTCTCTCCCACCTGAATTGTACTACATCCAAGCTATCTCCACTATAGCTTGTCCAACCTTCCTGTGGATCACTGAGACTTGGCTCTTTCCTAGCACGCCCGATGCCCTTATATTCCTTCCTGGATACACTATTTTTCGTTCCGATCCTCCCCACCGCCATGCTTTTGGCCGCCTTATATACTCTAGAACCGAAACGGACGTCTCCCCTATTGACGATCCACTACTGGTGGACACTCCAGGCTCTATTTGGCTTTCTGCCTGTCGGGCTAACCCGCCGTTCATCCTTGGGTGTTTATACACGCCCCCTCCAAATTCAGCTAGCTCGATTAACCAACTGTCCACGCTTCTTTCTCACGCCCAAGCTCTACCTTACCCAAACAAATTAATCGTTGGTGATCGCAACCTTCCTGAGATCTCATGGTCCGAACAAAAACCCCCTTTGCGCCTTTCGCCTCTGCTTGCCCAACTTGATGTCGAAGGCTGGTCCCAGCTTGTAAGGCATCCAACACGCGGTCCTCACACTCTGGACATTGCCCTTGTCAACAATAATCTGCGTCCCACCGCTGCAGTTGGCCCGAAGTTCCCTGATAGCGGCCATTTTATTGTCACGTGCAGCTGGACGAGTACTCAAACTTCTCCTACTACTCCCCCTTAAGCTCCTTCATCCTCTTCCCTGGCATCCTTGAAGCCCTTGCAGTCTCGTTGCACCACAAAACTTGGGACGAGTACTTCCTCTCTCGTGACACGCAAAGAGTGGCCAACATTTTTTACGACAATGTACTGTCATCACTATGCCTAGCTGCTCCCAGAGGAGCTTCCTATGTTTCTGGTTGTCGTTCAGCCAGACGATTATCCTTTCTAGGACATAAACTTAGGAAGTATCGTAGGCTCTTCCGTGAATTCCATGATCTCTCACTCCTCACTCTAATTAAAAAACTCATGACTGAGATTACCACTGCCAAACTAGCTCTGGGAAAGCACGAGGAATCTACCGCCGTAGCCCATCCTATTCAATCCAAGATGCTGGCGTGCATCTCTCGCAGGCGTTGCTTCTCTAATTCATCTGCAATTCCCAATATTGTGGCTGACGGAAAGCCTCTTTCTGACTCCGCTGATATTGTAGAAGCCCTAAACTCTTACTTCGCCAGCTGCTATTTTCCCTCCGCGACGACCCCATCTACTCATTGCCCCCCACCTGGCTCCGAAGTGACCACATCTGTTGATGAGACAAACCCTTCCTTCTACACACTCGCAGTTACTTTGTCTGACCTAAAACCCTCACTTGTCCACCTTAGGGACTCAAATTTGCCAGCCACTGATGGTATCCCTTCACTCATCCTAAAAGCTGGTGGCCCGGACATTCCTACCTCCATCCTTAATCTCTTCAATGTCTCCCTTATCACTGGCACAGTTCCAAGCCAGTGGAAGCACTGCGCCGTTGTTCCGTACTATAAGTCAAATCCACGAACTACTCCGGCTGGCTATCGTGGCATCTACCATGCCTGCTTGCTCTCTTGTACCCTAGAGCGTCATATCAAATTCCCTGTCGTGGATTACCTGCTCACCACGAAGAGTCTTAACAATCGGCAGTATGGGTTTATGGCACGGCGGTCAGCTAACACATGCCGGGTTGATTCCTTCAATCATATTTCGTCTGCTTACGATGTCGGGCACTGTATTTTTCCCATCTATCTTGATATTCGCAAGGCGTTTGGCAAAGTCCCCCATTGTTCATTCAACAAATTACGATCCACGGGGATTGGTGGCCCGCTACCTAGTTTGTTCGTTTCTTACCTCAATGAGAGAACCCAGGTCACAAGGATCGGGGCTTTTTCCACCTCACCTCTCCCCATCATCAGCAAAGTTATTCAGAGTAGTGTGTTTGGCCCCTTACTTTTCTTGCTATACAGTATTAATGTCACTGATTCTATCACTCATGGATCCCCTTTACTATTCACTGACGATATTAAGATTGCTTACACATTTACGGCCAGCGGCTCTGTTTCTACTCTTGCTATCATTCAGTCAGATCTGGATTTTCTATCCCTCTAGTCCTCTAACTCCTGCCTTTCTTTCGCCATTCCAAAATGCCAAGCCGTCTCACATTGATTCCAGATTCCTCCTGGGATGCTTGTTCTCAATGGACTCTCGACTCCCACTCTTCCCGAAGTAAGAGACATAGGTCCTAGTTACTTCTGTGCGCTTGGTCTTTCCCAGCATGCATGGTGTATAGTGCCAAAGCCCGCAAGCTCTGAACTTTTATTCGCTGACCTTTCCATAATAAGGCACGTCTAATTGCCAGCGTTAAGCAGTTTGTAACATCCATCCGCGAATTTCGCCCTGAATTCGCCTCGCAGTACTCATAGTTCTCGCGGGCATGCAGGACTGCTGGGGAGAATGGGCCGAGCTCGTTTACTAAGTCCCTAGTTCTGGCTCAATCCGCACTGCCACATTGTCTACGCTGTTTATCGTCCGGGCTGGATCCTTAAGGGCTGAGGCGCAGTAGGTTGGACCTAGGCCTTCTGCGTCACCCAATCTACCGACGAGTATACATAGCTGACTGCCGCCCCGAATTTTCTTTCTGCCCTCTATATAATATCCGCAACTCTGGATTTTTGCTCCCATTGTCGACCGGTTGAACTGTCACTAGACAAACTTTTTCCTTTGCCTGTATTCCAAACTATGGAACAAGCTCCCCTCTCATATTCGTACTATATCATCTCATGTGGGCTTTCGGAACACCCTGGATTCTTACCTTTCTATCGAGGGAGCCCGGCATCTTTTCGCCCCACAGTCAACACTAGACACTTTCTTTGAAATAGGCCCTAAGCTCATGTAATTTGCTCTCTCACCTTAACTGTCCTGTTGCTTGGTCTTTGCATGTACATTTATCTCTAACGTTAACCCACACGTGAGGCAGCTACCCTCCCGAGTGTTACTGTCCATAAATCGTCATCTCTTCTTTATTTTATGCGGACATTTCACTTCCTAGGACTACATCTGCATCTGCTCTCTGAATTGCATGTGTGTTGCAGAGAATGTGTAGTGTTTGCCGTCGTAATTGGTTTCATGCGCGTCTCCACTGGCTCCATTATATTTCCTCACCTTCGGCCTCAAGCTTCTGTGCCCGGTCATTGTTCTTTCAAGCCGAGTCCCATCCCTAAAAAACTTCGTCAGCTCTATTTAATGTCTGATGCTTTACTCTGCCTAGGTTTAACTAACCCCAACCAAACAGAAGCCTTATCTCCTCGCAGTTCTGAACCAGTCTGCATCCTCTGATCACGGGCAATGCACGCACACCAACTAGTGGGCCTGAAGGTGCGCAATGAAATAATTGTTAGGTTTCACAGCCCACACATTCACACACACAAAACACCGTGGTGCGCTTCTACTTGACATGGAGGTTACACCAACGCTTCGTAGTCATTTAGCCGTAGTACACAGGCTCTGAACATCTCCATTCTAATCCCATGGCCCAAAAGGTAGCTGTCATTTCATTTGCCTTCGTGACTTGTCGCTTCCAGTAGCTGCTTGCAGTTTGTTTGTTCGAAATGACTAAGCCGTTTTACTGACCTAGCTCTCCCCCCTGACTGCTTGGCGGCTTGTCACCCCGCAGATCTGGTAGCACGCACGAGGGATGAAAACCTCGTGTAGTGGAAGGGTACACCCTGCAGGGAGGGTCACCCTGTTACCTTGCACCATTGTGCGTTCGTGTACTCACCAACCCTCCAGCAAAACGGGTGTATCGTCCATCGCCGGTGGTTCTGAGCCTGGCCGTTAACTCAGGAAATCCATGAAAGAGCACCGCCGTTGTTTTTCTGTAGCCGGTTTGGGCTTGTCACGGTTGTCATTCGTCTGGCAACATCAAGAAATACAAGCGCATGACAGATGTCTCTTCGTTTGATTTTATTTAAAAGTATTCATGGGGTAGACTGAAGGTACTCTGCGAGGCTCACGGCTAACAGCTACTTGTAAGGCGTTGCCACCTTGGCCTTAGTCGGGGTTGCACCACCCCAAGTCCACTTCATCAGCCAGACATAATGCACACGTTCTTCCCTCTTGTTATGTGAAGCGATCCTATGCATATAAGGCGTAAAGACCTCATTATTACCAAAATACCTGCAGTCACGGCTACCGCCTGTTGGTTGTTCTTGCCATGCACCATTCGTTTCTTGGGGCTTCCAGCAGTGAATCGGTGACCAGCGACCCGTACTCTTACCTTCCGGTCAAGTTCACGTAGTGGATTCCAGTTAAACTACAGTTCTTATCCTTTGCCTCGGAAGCTGTTGCTCGACCGTTTATTAGTTGTCTGCTGTCCTTGTTCGCATCAACCCTTCTCCTTTCTGCACAACAGAGATGTTATGATTGGACTCTTCAGCTGAGCTAAAAACTACCGCCGCCTCCTGTCCAACTCACAATGTAATCGCCCGTTCCAACTAGTCCAGTGGTTAGCCTCCTTGCTCGCTACCTCGGCGGCTAAGTCCATACATTCCCAAAATTAGAAAACAATTCTCGCCCTGGCCGTACGCTTTCTCATCGACTGACGCCCTGCGCAAAAACAAGACACAACTCTTACTATCAATGCTGGGCTCTCGCGTCGCTATCCAAAGGTACTGTATGCATCCCAAGCAGGAACCCACTAATAATGGTTTGTTATGTCCTTGTAATACATCGTCAACCTCAACTGGTCTTTAGTTGCTATATCAGCCAACAAAAATCCATCCTCTCGCGGGTTAATTTGGCTTGCTGCTATCCCTTTTTGGATTTTTTTCTATTGGACACCGTTTTATCTGATGCCTCCCGGAACGCTACTGCTCTCATCCCACTCCTATTCCTTCCTCATTCCTCCCCCTTCCCAAACTTCAAACTTCGACTGTATTTGCTTCAAACGCTCCGTATAGCCATCTTTTATTCAATCTGGCTGGTTCTCAATCCACACACACATGGTCCTCGCACTGAATCAAAATTACCCGTGACTCTACTTTGACCTGATTCTACCTGCATCGGTCTCCTCGTCCAAACCAGCTCCAGTTGCCGCGGAAATGCGTAGCCCCTGTCCGATTGCGGCAACCTTGGCGACCTTTACGGGGCTGTCTAGAAGTCGAAGTATGTCAGTGCAGTGATGGCATGGCCCTGTTATACCCAGCCTTATGGCACTTCCACAACTATTTTTTCTACCCTCGACCGACACCTGCCGCCCACTCGAGCCTGTAGTTGCAGCTGCGAACGAATTTTTCACCCGGCCCCAACCGCCTCTGGAACGAGTTCCTTCTCGCAGGCTGACATTTCCGTCCGGATTTAAGCGACTAGGTTTTCCGCTACAATTTCGGTTTGCCGCTTCCACAAGTTCAGTTTAACTCACGGTGTTCGTTTGGCCTTACGCATTGGCACTATCTTCCGATCGAAACCATCCTTCACACCTGATTTCCCTCCAACAGTGATACCAGTGAGCCTACGTAGTATCAATGTAAACCATATTTTTGAGACGAAACTTGCCATCTGTCTCCAATTCGAATTCGTCCATCTCCATTTTTAATTGTTGTGACCCTGGGCATTTCCTGAACCGCACAAGGTCAATCGTGGCCAGCTGTGGCTTCCAGTTTTAGTTCACGTCGACCGGCTTCATCAATGAACTAGTCATACCTCATGCCCACTTTCCTTGTTTTTTGGTTCTCACAACCGCGCTAACTTTTTACGTAGCAAGCACGTCTCTTTGGTTGCACCTTCCTCCCCGTTGTGTCGTTGCCTGCCGCGTTCAGGTTTGAACGACCCGATCATGCCTCAATTGGTATGTTCCCCACAAGTTGAGAAGTAAACCTAATATTATTTTATGAACACTTACAGACGTAACACCACTCGGGTCCTTCCTCGGTCTCGCCAGTCACTATGTGTTGCTTCTGCCCGCCATGCACTGCATACGAGGTCGACTTAACCAGATACTCGCCAAAGACCACAAGTGGACATGGTCAGAAGAATACTAACGCGCTTTAGACTTAATCAGATGCATGCTGAGTTCCAGTTGGCCCCTAACCCAACCTGGTCGGTCATTGGAACTCTATGTGGAGTCAGCTGCTTTGAACTATCAAACAGACACAGGGATTTTGCATGTTTTTCCCGACAGCATCCAAAAACCTATGGCTCATGCGGCCAGATCCCTGACACCAGACGATCGCAAAAAGGTCAGATAAAAGTGAAGCTTTGACGATCGTGTTTGCGATTAAAAGTTTTCAAAAATGCCTTATGGCCGAAAGTTTACCCTACTGACAGATCTCAAGCGGCTCTTTTCTATGTTTAGCTCGGAGGAGGGATTCCGTTGTGTACAGACTAGCGATGGGCCAATCTGCTTCCGTGATGCGACTTCAAGATCAAGTACCAGTCCGCCACTAGCTTCGGACGAGCCGACACACTGTCGTTTCTCATTGAGTTCAGCAGACCAGAACCTAGAGGACGATGTAATCGCAACAAGTACCTTGGAACCAGGGATGAACAAAGTAGCACTGGAAGCAGTTTGCGTTCTTCTAGTGACTGCTGACATGAACCTCCAGGATACCAATCAAAATCCCGTTCTGCAGCAAGTCACCATGTGCCACCACAATCACCGGACGCGTACCTGCCAAAAAGAGGAAGTGAGACCCTACTGCAACAGGCTTGACGAATTATCACTAACAGGCGATTGCTTTTTATTTCCAGAATGCGTGTTCATCTCAAAGGATTTGCAACCAGCCGTCCTGGATTTGTTTCACAAAGGACACCCAGGAACAAACAGGATCAATGCCCTTTCTCGCAGTTACGTCTCCTAGCCTCCGATGGACTCCCAGGTTGAACAATACTCCAAATATTGTCTGCGGTGCGGCGGAGCATCCAAGTGACCCCTGAAAACCTACCTGCGGCCGTGGCCGCAACCGACCGAACACTAGTCCCGTCTTCATATCGACTGTGCCGGTCCAGTTGGCGGCCAACGATTTTTGTTTGCGCCTGATGCCTACATCAAATGGCCGCCAATTCTTTCCGTGGACAGACTCACAACTGCCAGTACAGTACAGGAGCTCCGATGATGGTTCAGTCGCTTTGAAACGCAACTTGTTAATGTATCCGACAGCGGCAGTCAGTTCACTTCATCCGCATTTGCAGATTTTTTTCGTGAGTGTGGTAAAATGCCCAGTCGGTGCGCTTCGTTGACACCGCAGCATGTATTTCGGAAGTCCAAAATGGAGGACCGCCGGGGGAAGTTTTGCAGAGGTTCCTGCGGGAATATCGGGGGATGTCGAACCCAAATTTGCCCGATGGAGTGTGACCAGCAGATGCGCTTCTACGACGGAAGCTTTGAACACCACACGACATTATCCGGTCACAGAAAAGACAACTGAGTCACCCCAACAGGAGGATGAAGAATCAGTTTAAACGGCATTATGGTACAATCAAGCAATCCTTCAGCGAAGGCTAGAGTGTTGGCTCTTGATTACCCTAAACGGATTCCAGTACACACCCTTCACCGACGCGGCAAACATCTCTACGATATTAACTTTGGCTGTCCGGGTAGAACCGGCACACGGGGCAAATTCAGCTGAAAAATGCGCATATCCTGCCTACCGTAACAAGGAATTTGATTCTAGAGATGCCTCTGGACACTTCTGGATTCGGCGGTATTGCACGAAATCTTTCAGCTGCTCAGCTGAAGGCCCAGCCCGAGCACGCATCGCGACCGAGAGGTTGGATGACAGGATCTGCAAACTAGTGAAGCCGCTGCAAATAAACCCCCAATCGGTGTTACATCGACAAACTCCAAAGGATAGGTGCTAGGCAGGTGCGCGCGGAAGACGCCTTGATGCTTTCAGAGAAGCGCTGCCACGGCCAAGAAGCCTAGCTTGCTCGCCATTAGCCAGAAGGTTGGACCGCTTGCCGGTCCAGCACCAAGGCGAGCTCTGATTAGACAAAAGTGTGGGCCTAACAGCCGATTGTGATCCAGGATCCTTCTAATGCCGGTGGCCAACGGCGGATTCACAGTGAGTCAGAATTTCTAGAGAGTTGGCGCTGCATGCACTTCATACATATCACTCTGTAGATGTTTCTGACCTGGTTTTCGGCGTTAATACATGTTGTGCGCCTTGGAGGTTTTTTAACGGGAACGCTCTCTTGTAAAGTTCAAACCGGGAACTAAGCTGGGGCATTACCATCGGTACACAGCAATATCATCGAGTTGGAACTAACGAGCCAGAGTAAACCTGCGTTAGCCAACCTGTAGATCCTGGTTGAAGTCATCAGGTGGCCCCAGGCGGTTGGCACCTGTGCTACTAAATGTACCTGTTCCTTTCACCAGCTTTGTATTCATTTGTCCTCGGTATTGAAGACGACCCATTCAAAGCAGTAGAAATAATTTTCATAGCTGCTGTTCAGGTCTCCGCTCTGATCGAAAAAAGTTTCACTTCGCCAGTTGGTTGCGATTCGTGGGAACCTAGGCGCATGTTCCTCGTGCATATTAGTCAGGTTCTGTTTGATGTACTGTGCATGCAACGTTGAGCAATTTCAACTAAGAGTTGCAGGCTTCTCATTGTCCACCCAGCAACTCCGCGGGCAGACTACGGAGAGCTTGTTATTTTGCGTCATTTGTGATGGAGAACTCGACTGCCAGAAAACACGACGTGAACGCTTCCAAGGCGATATCAAGCAGTCTTCGAAAAAACCCATAAAATTGGTGATATGATTTATACCGTTTATACAGCTGATGAAATATTGTAAGTACAATTCATATGTCAAAAGTCTCAAGTTCTTCGAGCTCCTTACAATTTATCACAAGATAATTAGTGCTTCTGCCACGGCGTTTACCCGAGGCAGCACCTCACGAGGTTTAAGGATACACAGTTTCGCATTCATCTACTCGGGCAGAGGGCACCAGACAAAACTTAGATACAGGAGCGATCTTCATGCATATACTGAGCCAAATAGTTTATTGATGGCTGTGGTAAGTTCCACAAATTATAACAACCGTCGTCCATTTTAAGCGAGTCGTATTATCCGGCAAGTTGAGATATTATATTCCACTACGAACTTTTTTCAAACCAAGGTATTCGGTGGCCTCGAAAAATTACTCACTTAGACAAACCACACATGAGAAATCTCAGAAAGGTGCTTTGGACATAGATATTTTCACTAAGAAGTAGAAAAATCGAAAACCCCATAGATACCGAGAAATCATTTTCATCCGGTGGATGCCGAATGCTACACTAGAGAGGTGCCGCACCAACTAAGATTTCGCGCTTCAAGTGCTCGCAAACTCTAGGCCCAACCCTAAAAAGCTTGTGAGGATGCTTCTCAACACTTGTGGTGCGTTTAGCACGCACAGAATCTGCCCCCGGCGGCCATGAATTTGCGTCCACGGAGAGGGTGCAGGGTCCAATAAAGCCATATCGTCGTGGTGTTTCTGCGCGGGTGCAGTCAACGCACCCTTCTACGGTAACCTTGATGGTTCTTTCGATGAGTTTGTCAGCGATCAAACTCAGGACTGGAAGTCGATGATTTCACTGCCCATATTTGCCTCTAGCCTCTGAGAGGCTCAAAAGTTTTGTACCTAGTTGAGAGGTTGGCACCGGGCAGTACATATTGCAAAAACACACATTGTAATCACAACGGATTGCAGCAAAGTACTGTGGCAATTCTTGATCATAAATCCGTTAAGTGATTTATGGATGCAGTGCGGAGCGGAAGTAGGCGGGAATAAAGCAGTGTTCTTATTGGGGAGGCACGAGTTGATGGTGTGCGAAAAACACGGCCGATATCGCGCCCAACGAGAGTGGGGGTGTGTGAATCATTTCGTCTTTGGATTTATTACAGAGTCAGGGGAAGTTCCTCCTCAATCGGTCAGTGTACTTGCTCTGCAGTAATGTGGCTTCAAATATTGACCCCGCTGAAAGCGGCGGAAAAAAACTATTGCCAGAGAGCAGAGCAGGTTGCAGGTGCATACGAGATGTTTCTGAAGCCTTCGATATTGCGAAGCGAGTATGGAACACAAACACTGTCTGGATTAGACGAAGTTCTGAGCGCGACAACACCGTTCCCCGATTTACGCTGCAGATTTGCGAACACAGAGTCATTTCTCGGCTACGGAAACCATTAGGGGCGCGGATAGAAGTAGAACAAAAAGCAGTGAAAGTGATCTGATCCGGATTGAGAAAAGTTATACGGAAAAGGTTGAACGATCTTGTCGCTCATTCGAAGGAGGGGAGGACCAACAAATAAAGGTAAGATCGGTGGTAGGTGACCACGGGAAGCAGGTCCTGATCAGTCCTTTTTCCAAGCCACTCTGAAGACAACATTTCCCCCGCAATAAAATGTACTACAAATGGGGAAGAGCCTATTTGCATTAGCTGTATACACTCAAAAACGATTGGTCTCATCTTCTCTTCGACGGAATGTCGAACCGTGAACTGAATTTTACATGAATCTCCAGTGACCTTAAGCAGGGTAACCACCGCCTCTTTGAAGTTTAACACGGAAATGTCGGTCGCCTTTTTCTTAATTTTTTGTGTAAACACAATCGGTAAGTTTTTCGTTTTATGCTCTACAGCCTCTTTCCATAACTAAAATGCTCGTATTCACAACTGATGGCAAGTAGAATGCTTGTGAAACCCCGCTTGCTCTACGGACCGATGAATGTCATCGCGACATTCAGCTGGTTCATCGTGTGCGCTCTTGGTTTCGTGCTTTCTGTATCCAACTTCCCTTATAATTTGATATCAGCTGTGATTCGGGGGCATGCAGCGTGTCTCCTGGTCGGAGGCTTAGGAACATGTTTGCCGCGAACTGCGCAACCTCGCTAAGACGACCAACCGCAGTAGCCACGAACTGGAAATCAGTATAGGAACACTTGGTCCGGAATATCACTATTGCCACAACTTTTTGATTTTTCATTTTTGTGACCTATGGGAGGTTCATGAAAGGCTCCGTACGATTTTAATAACAAATGCAACTTTACTTTGGCCTATGTGCACTGAAACAGTGTTTTTGTGTTCGTTCCAGTCACATTCCGTCTTTGCCTGAGGTGTCACGCTTTTCTCATGGAGTCTCCGGTGACTTATACGGCTTCTAAATGCACGTTATGCGAGTATTGTCGACACAGTGATACCAAAAGCGCCACACAGCGACGATGTATTACTATACACTCGAAAATGAGGTATTTATTGCACGGGTGCAGTTTGTATGAGAGGAAACAATGAGAAATTCTTTGTGAGGTTGTTGTAATAGCATCAGCCCTTGGTCCGTGCCAGCTCTGCCTATGTGTACATCGTACTGGAGTTTTCCTTCACGATGAACTGGTCTCGGAAATCAGTGGTATGGGTTTTCATGCGTTGTTCCGCTCCTCCAGGTAGCTAACTTGATTCAAGGTGCTTGTCTGGTGCATTTTTGACCACAGTAGTCCAAGGTGAAGCAACCACGTCCTCTCGTAACACGTTCCAGAGTCTCACAGATTGCACAGAAAGGCGGGATGAAAGTCTCTTCCAGTTCTCCAGTCCTCCAGAACATTTCCAGTTCAGGTTGTAGCCATAGGTTTACAGTCTTGAAGACAAAAATCCGGCATAGGCATTACTTCCTGCATTCAGGAGCGCATAGGTTCAAGCATAAAGGTAGGTCTGTGTAGCTAAGGTTGCGTAGTTCTAGTATCATCGTGGTATCTAACACCCCCATACCACCAAACTGCGGATTCCCCTTCTTAGGCACGTATGACAGGTAAAATGAATCTCCGCACAGTATCAGCTGTCCAGCATGTAAAGCCGTACCTCAGTGCTCGTAATATTTGTAAAATTTCGCTGTCAGATGTGTAGTGTGTTTAAGAATTTTCACCTCTCCACGGATCCAGACTCCGAGATCTTGTGCTGTCCTTTCCGCGGGCACTGGCATTTAGCTAAATATGGAAGTATATGGGGTCTTATAGGTGTAACAGTCGACTCTAAGCTGTTAAGCTCTGTCTGACGTTAAAAGCCCGGCATATTGTTCCGCACAATCCTGGGCCTTTTACAGCCTTTGTGTCTCATCTAAGTAGCGAAAACGTGGTGAACTATGGAGACGAAGGACGGCAAGCATTGACTGCAGCAGAACACAGACAAACTTCAGGAGTTGTCAAAAAGTTTCGAATCTTCAATGAGTGAGGCCACGTGTCGATATTTTCAGGTTAACAATTGTAATGACAACCCCAATGTATAGGAGTGTTGCCATGTTCGCCGAGGATGACCTCCGGAGTCCTGAAATGCAGGTAAGGTATACAGGACATCGGTCCACTTTTCAGGCGCAAATACTGTGCTATGAACAGAATTCAAAGAACAGACAGCCGGATGATTTCTAACAGCATGATTGGCTAAACATCAACAGCTGCGTCACTCTGAAAATCAGAGGGTCAATGGACACATACAGACTTTTGTTATGTATGAAATGGTTTTCGATTAGAAAATACCAGCCACTGATACATTTCTTTCAACTCCGCGGATACTTCCTTTCGGTTGACACTAGTACAGTCTTCAATAATACGAGGTTTAAAAAATGTCGAGCATCATTTAACCTCCAGGATAAACAGTAAATACATAAAACAACCTATCGGCTGATTTCGTTTTGAAATTCAACCAGTCAATAGACCAACACCTATAGTATAAATTCATAAGTGGGAAAGCCCCGCTGCTGCCCAGCTCCGTGCTCCCTCATTCCACTTGATGTAATGCCTATAAAGGCGATACCACTCGTGGACAGAGCTGACACATATCAACTATGTCTGTCCCACCAGACAGGAAATGAAACTGGAAGTAGCCACCGGAACGTTTGTTTACTCTTAGTTTCATTGAACTCAGTCGATGTACGTCACGGACTGCCTGCTATTTTCGCAACGGTAGTTCCATGGTCACTTCTGTTGTTCCGCTACCACTCGCTCCAATTACAGTTGTTTTGTCTATAGTTTTTTTCAATGACGTTCATAGTAATGGCGCAAACAACCAGTATTTTGCTTCACAACTTACGGCAGATGCAACGAATCCGTCGCTTCGGCAGCCTGCGGAACATTTTCTTACATCGTATTCGTTGTATCCTGAATGCCTTTGATTAGAAAACTGTTTCTATTTCATCACCCCATTTTATTAGGTCTACTGGAATGTCTCATGTATATCGACCCATAATTAAAACGCATGCTCAATTCCGCCGACTTTAAAATGCGATTTAATCAACGCATTCGATACGATCATGATGATATGCTTCAAGTTCGGATTTGCCATTCCAGACATCCGTAAGGATAGTACACATCATTTACACCATTGAAGCCGAGATACAAAACCGTTTATCTGCTTTACCTAATCCACGCCTGATGATTTATCCAAACCGCATAAAGAGTGCAATAAGTGCAGGAAACTTTCGAGGTAATTTTTATTAAGGGACTCGTCGACGTTTACCTCTTGCCCACAAATAACAGAGAACATAACAGGCGCCTAAATTTGTCAATGTCTTGGGGTTTTGATAAGCGAAAGGGTGCTGTGTTGGCTACAGACCAACCGCCAGCACCATTTCAGGCGTACGATGAGCGCAACAATAGACGGACCAGCGTGCGTTAAAAGACACTCAGATCGGCTTTCTGGAGATAACTTGCTTATGATTCTGGAAACCAAATTTACACCTTGTTCAACCAAACGGCGGTTAACCATTTTATTTTCCCACGACACTGCCGTATAGCCTTTCAAGAAACCTGTAGTTTTTTATTGTTATGACGAATGTATGTTATCTTTATTTATGCCCAAACAGGGTTTTTAAAATCCAAAGTGACCTGTCTTTCATCTTGGCAATTTCCCGAGTCAAGACTTCTTTCCGATTTGGTGGATAACAATTTCGTACATTGAATCCAACCAGGAACTACTAAGTGCATAGGGCCGTCCGCCTAGTGAAGGATGGAGAAGTGGCACCGGCCTATTCTCCAACAATCGAGAAGAGGGTTTTAATCTCCCTCTTACGAGGTTACAGGTTTTGAAGTGCACCATGGATTCTCCCCTGGACCTGACACGTGGGAACCATGAGAAGCAGCAAAATGCTGACGGAAAAGCTGAACGCCGGACAGCTTCTTTTAAATTGTCGGGCTTTATGTATATTGGAGAAGATGCTGGTATTCAGCGCATTCAGTATCACTGCAAACGCTAACGTGAGTAGCCCAACTGAGAGGTGGAACGAAATGGATGCATGTGTTTCTTGCTGTTTGTTATTTGGTTGACTAAAATATGGCTGATATGAGGATGCGATTTCAAGGTAGTTTATCCGTTGCTTAGTGATTGAACCCACGAACAGGGAGGGGATATGATTCTTTCCGTCAAATCATCCGTCAACATTCACCAAATGTGTCTACATCGGATCACAGAGGGCCTTTACAAGAAGGCAATCTACGGAGCCGCCATGTTATGAGCGTTCTGTTCAAATAGTAGTATGTTATACAAAATGTCCTGCAACCGAAACACCAGCTGGATCGGCCAGGGCCAAAACCAGATACATTGTGAGTCACATTGGACATTGTAAATGAAGATTGGACCAAGCTACTGAGTGACCAAGGCCAAACACCCTTAAGGCCTCGCTCTTATCCACGGAGAAACAGTTTTGAGTCGCTCCGTATACAGGAAAACCACTCCAGCGGCCAAGAAACTTCAAAACCTACTGTTTGCTGAGGCTCAGTTTGGTTTGTAGTACGCGTAGTGTTAGTTTTTGGGACAATTTTGAGGTTGACTACGCGCCTGTGGCTGGCTGAATGCCTCAACAACATCAAGACAGTGACGTCAAATACAAGAATGACCAATCCCCTGTAATACTGGTTTGTGGGGTAAGAAAATAGCGGCTGAGGACAAACTCCTTGTCAAATAAACAAGTATGGTTATGTAGGTTGACACTCTTTAGAACGACTACCAGTAGGCGTTGGACTAAATCAGAGATCTTTATTGGGGCTTATATTTTTCAAAATCGTCATGAAAACTCCAACTGGAAAGTTAGAGGAGATCATTGCGACGAATAACTAAAAGTTGTAGCACAACACCCGAAAGGACGAAGACCTTAGAGGCAGAAAAACTGTGCGGCGGAAGCCAAGAAATCGACCAACTTAACCAGATGTCAGCAACCACCTGGTGATAGAATACTTAGACAAGCAGTGGATTTCGTATCCGGGCGTATTGTACCACAAGAGGCTAAGGTTTGTGACCCAGTTGTTGTTACTTGGTGTGAACTTAGGACAAAGACATACCTCAAGGGGATGTGAATGAAAGCTGCAGGTCCTTTGATGCTTGGTCTAACCGAATACCATGGAATATATGTCAAACCTACTGTCTTGTCACGAAGTGTGATACACCAAACTTATTTCCTAAAAAGTATAAATTTGGTGTTGTGATGACACTTCTGGCTAGTGTTTTCAGACGCTGGATTGGTAAGCACTTGTTGGATACCATCTGGGACAAGAAAGGATGTATCTTTTGAAGGTATTTAACTAACTGTTCTTTTTTCTGCCTAAAAATTAGAATAAGTTTGATAAAGATTCAAGTGCCGTTTGTCCTCATCCGTCTAAATCACCACACATTGCTATGTGCGCCAGCACAGAGAACAGCATACTTCTCCTCATTTCATTGGGTAGCCTCAGCTTGATGCGTTATACAGAACAGAGTTGACGCAAGCTTTCGCTGTCTCCTTCCTTTAGACTACCGAAATCTCGAACATATTCAGCTCTCTCCTCGGAAGCCAAATTAGGTACCACCTTGACCGTTTTCACCCGGTCCGGCAGCTGCTACAATCAGCGGGGCTTTGACAGAAAGGCGGCTAGTGATCTCGACACTTCTTTACATCCTATGGAGTAGAGGGCGAATGATTGTTTTTTAGTTTAATTAAAATATGGATGAGAGAGTAACCGTTGGCCTCGAAATAGTTGGAAAGTTTCTCCTCAGCCTACGGGCTGGATAACTTATGGAGCGTCAAGATACTAGAAACCGGTTGGCATTATCCATATTCGGACGAAATTGGAACACTATATGCCAATAACGTCGCTATTAGTAGTAGAAAAGTCTTAGTCCACACTTAAAGAGTCCAAGTTGCCTATTGTGCGGCTGTTTAGTCAACAACAGGTTACTACGGATCTCAACTGAAAAGACGCAAAATTTAACAATGACGAATCTGAAAACCTACGTGAGGATAAGTATTTATAATAGCTAGTAGTGTTTGTCTGATAACCTACATGCTTCAGCTGAAGTTTTAATTTCAGGCAGCTTGTAGCCAGCTTTGTCGTTCTTGTGGCCAATCAATCAGGAGTAACCCTGAGCTTTTGCCAGCTTTATGTTTTGTTTGAATGTCAACTTGTGTCCAGTCAGCGAACTGTACACAGTTTTAAACTTCTGGGGTGCTAACTGGAGACCAGTTGAAATCTGTTGTTCGGGACATTCTTTGATCAAATCTGCTGCACAATGACCACCTATGTTTGGCACAATATTTGGGATATCGATCTCCGGGCAACATCCCTAGCTGTAGGATCTCATAAATTAAGGGTTCATTTGGATTTTCGGCTATCGTCAGCTTAGTTTTCAAATGAGCTCGTTTTAAATGTAGATTTAGACATTTTTGGAAACAACAAGTAACAGCGGCTTTTGCCACTTCTTGCCCTTGGAGTACGATAGACCGAAATCACTGGTTAATACGTATTGCAGTAAAAAAGTAGTGGTGTGTCTTACCTAGCTTTGGTTCACACGTCTAAATGGATAACCCGCCGATGTTGTTGTTGAACAAATTTTGCCTAATCTAGAACGAAACGTTGTTTCACAGCCTGACAACTTGAATGGATAGGTAGCTGATGACACTGACAAGTCTAAAACAGTACTACACGTGGCACTTTTAATTTCAGTTCGGTTAAAAACTTGGGAAGCGTATAGAAGGATACACTAATTTGAAGGTAAATCCATGTTTTTCTGTGCCCAGTAATGTACAAGTTGATGTCCAAGCAGCGGTACTCATTACTGGAAGCAGTCATTCAACGCGTTTATGCTGAAAATTATCGGCCCCTCTCGCCTTAAAATAGGCTGTGTGCAGTGCTCATCTCTGGACTTCCGAATGTGGTGGATAGCCGCATAAACGACTGAGATTTCAGTGAGTAATAAGCTCGCCATGAGCTCCAAAGTATACACCAGCCCTTGGTAGCATAGTACATGATATGAGCCACCTTTTGTAGATTCCTCCGAATCAACCCACCGTGGTCTCAGGCTGTACTCTTTCAAGGGATGATTCTTGTGTATCGTTTTCGGCCGCCTAAAGAGAAGCTGCGGTATTTACTGTAGGTGACTAATAAAT
Organism: Opisthorchis felineus; assembly: GCA_004794785.1. Lineage (NCBI taxonomy): Eukaryota > Metazoa > Platyhelminthes > Trematoda > Opisthorchiida > Opisthorchiidae > Opisthorchis > Opisthorchis felineus. The sequence goes on along the minus strand of SJOL01006351.1, from coordinate 335,951 downwards.
GGAGCTCTTCACCCGACAGCTTTGTGGTACCTCAGTCAGTAAACAGTTAAAGAACAGCTAAAGAATTACTTGGCAGTGAAGCCTCACTGGATGTGCAAATGATGTATGTAACAGATGCAAATAGCCTTAGGTTACCTGGCATTCGTGTGTGCGACTTCGTAGTTAGCCACGAAAGCTCTAAGTTTTAGTACACTTTACGCCGCAAATATGAAACCAAAAAAAACGGTGAAATAGACATTTGAATCGTAGTAGAGAAAAACTATCGCAGTGTGTGTGCTCTACAATATCGATTTTGTTCTACCCGGAAACGATGGTGCAACAGAAGAAGTCGTCTTTCAGATCCTCTACCTCGAACTTAGGCGTGAACTGTAGTTATCTTTATCGTGGCGAAGATTGATCGCGCCACATCGTGACTTTTCCGGTTAAAAGCCTACGGTTGCGATGCCTCAACGATTTATCGCTCCTTGCGTGGTCCGTTATCCCATGAGTACACTTTGCGCAACACTCCGGGATTTATACCATAAAATTCAGAGAGCTTTCCATTGTTAGTAATAGATTCAGCTTGCTCGAATAACAGAATAGAACGCACATGGATTAAGGCGGCACTCGTTCTCACTAATGTAGACCTGAACATCACCAGGTTTCATTAGGCCTCGTTAGGTTCTTATGAGGGTTCTACCAAGTTTGGGTCATCCGTCCTGTAAGGTGTGACAACATTTAACTTCGATGCCTTTGTTGAAGCCAAGGGATTTAAAAATGCATCGGCCATAAGCATTCATCTAGCCATGATTTGGAGGTTGCGAAGCTTTGGTGAATGCGTCACTTTCAGGGGAACGAAGTCCAAGGACGGCAGATGCGAAGGAGATCAAGATGTGTGCACCGCCGGATGACCTTTGCTATCAAAACTGCAGTGGTTGATGGAGTAAGTACGTCGCGTATGCTGCGGTTCTAATGCTGACTCAGTTAACGAAATCACTAAACCCGGAAGCGACTTAAACATTTTACGAGAATTTGAATACGCCGTCGTCTGAAAAATATGACACCAGAAGACATGCTCACAGCGGAGGGTTTACGTTTTTTTCTTTTACGCTTGAGAAACAGTAAAAAGGCTTGAGGTTTTTTATGAGTTAAAACACTACCGATGTTTCCCAAACTAGTCAGTACTTTACAGGGTCTATGTGCAGTTCTCTGGACACAGGTTTCATGGTGCCTATTTTCTAGCTGGGCGAGATGCCAGATTTGATGAACAGTGGAATGGGATGACCTACCTGAAAACAAGGGGTTCAGCGCCCTAGATACGAAACTTGGCTACCTGCTCGGGGGTTTAGAAAATTATGAGGTAATTTTAAAATGCCATGCCGGAACAGGGACGCGCATATAAACAGACAAGTAAAAATCCTCACAGGTGAGGAATATCATAAAAGATGGATTCATATGTGTGTGCTTCGCTAATCTCGTACAGTTTGGGATCAGTTTGAACAAACTTTGACGGAAGCTTGGGACTGCACCCTCCTGCTGATCCCCAAGAAGGGCGAAATCGATTTTTGGCTCGTGGAGATTTTTCAGCAACCTTGTAATTAGTTTCCTTGCAAACGTTTTTGGTGAGGGGATAATAATCAAATCTTCGGCACCTCTTCGAATACCTGCCTTGAAGGACTCAACTCCGAGGCACATGAGGACTATGAGTAAAAAAGGGAAATTGCCGATGCTTGTCACACCCTCCGCCTATTGCGGATCAATGTAGACCGATAAACTACCTCCGAGTAACACTTGTTCTAATTCTACCGCGACTGTTCTTGAATAATTCCACTTTTGGCATCAATGTGCTTGCTTCATGACTAGAGTAACTGCATGCTTTTAATTTGTAAAAGTGTGCTGATACCGTCAACCCATGCTGTATTTAATTGTCCACTGGAAAAAAGCCGTCCACCAGGCGAGTAAGCCATCTCTGTATCTTACTTCAATTAGAAGAATGACAAACGCTACACTCCTATGAGCCTAATTTCTCTCTTGCATTAAACCCCTTGAGTGCTCTTATGTCCTGAATGAATCATTGTTAACATAGCGGCCCCAGATCTTTATAATTAATGTCTTCGTATTTCTCCTAGAGGCTCCCCTTCCTTAGGGTTATTACAAAATCGGCGAAGTCCGCTCAAAGCTGGTAAAATCAGCAAAATTTTTGGAGACATTGAATTCGTGTTGCATACAAACAAGACCTTTCATGGCCATAAAACGGCCCCCTTATACGACACACTGCATACTTACGTCTGTTGTTGCCGCTGATCCCCCTGTATTTTTTATTTATGGTTAACCGTCGTCATTTCCGTTCATTAAAGAACGGACTAACCTAGGCTGCTCGAGGTTGCCAGTCCGAATATTTGGCGGAGGTGTTGGACCGAAACTAAAATCAAAGTCTTTGAGGGCTGAGCTTGTTCTTCTTGACCTTCTCCCATTGACTCGGTGCCAGATACGTTTGAAGTACTGCGAACGGTGACCCAGAAGTCAAACTAGGCAGCTACAATGAACCAACCCATGGGCAGCAGTGTACAGTGCGTATACCTCGCAACAGTAAGTTGGGTCTGAACAACCCCAAATGGACTCATGGTGTAAGTCTGAAATAGTCCTCCTGCTGCAATAATCGAGCGCTTCATTAGACTAATTATGTAGAAACATAATAAAAGAACCGGACGTGAGAGCAACACTGCGTTTGTCAGTTGAGGCACCCATAAGAATACTATATTCTACCGCCCCATTGACCTAATGAGTTGAACCGTGGCGTTACTGATGTGACTCCTTTCTTCTGCTGTATACGCCCTCCGAAAATCTGAATAGTTGTACTGTTCAGGCCAATAAGGCTTGAATTCGGCAAGTAAGTAACCCCAAAAAGCCACTTGTGTAAATAAGGGCTGCTTCCATGATCTATTGGAGTAGTGCCTTTTCCCATCAGTTCTTCTTCCGTTTAAGTAAACTAATCCCGACTTTAACTGCAAATATGGCCCCCTGACAATATGCTGACCCAATTACTCAAGGCAGGTACGTCTTCAGCGACTCGCTCCTTCTAACCCGTGGTTTTCTAGGCAACTACCACAGTGCCATCCAATTGAGGTATATAAGCAAGCTCAGCCAATTGCCGACGACCTTCTGATCCTTCTTCGCAATATGCCCTCATTGAACCCCAGTGATGACCCTGAATACTACCCTAGGCTCCCAAAGTGCCAAATACCGAGTTGTATTTCCCCGAAATCTGGGATACGCCAGCCCCAGGGTGGCGTTTACCTCTAACTACCTGAATTGATGTTATACCAATACCCGTATTTGACGCAGATACCATACCAAACTACTTCATAAACAATGACGCTGAAGCATAACTGCAGCGATAAAGCCGGTCCAAACTTCGGTTTATTCGATTCCGGATAACCTCCTGCTTGAGGTTTGGTAGTTAGAGGGAACAAACAGCGGAAAACTCTAGTAGCTGTTCTTCAGTCCTGCGTCACTTTGGCTGTTTGTCGTGTCTCCTCTCTCACAACCAGCAGAGTGCATATTAACTCTCAGTTCGCAGCCGCGAAGATGCTGCGTAGCTCCGATAAGACAATGCTATTTGGTTCACCAAATTGGTTTACGGATTAATGGCATCAAATAAGGCAAGCTCTGTTGGTCTTGACGTCTTGTGAAGAAAACTGAGCCAAAGTATATTTTCAACACTTGCTATAGACAAGTCAGAGGTCAGAGTCAGAGGCGTTATCCAAAATTCTGGTCTTAAAGAATGCAAAAAGGACGTCTAATCGAGGTAGAGGAAGTGTTAAGCATTATTTTATGATTGCGTGTGATCTTGGAAGCATAAGGGTAGGCAGTCAATTTGTACACCTTATTGGCAAACTTGAAGGCGTAGCAGGTTAAGACAGATAACTGGTAGAAGTGGCTGCCTTCCACAGACTGATGGAACAACTTTTTCATGGGGGTGGTCCGAGGCTGCAGGTTGCCAGTAGAACAAAGCTGAATAAGAAGATGACGGTTAAGAACAGGATAGTTGCATTTAATTTTGTACGCAGTCGTGCTCACGTGCTTGTCCCTTTCATTGCATTTCTTTTTCGAGCGGGCCAATGGCACGTACTAGAGATGGACCTACGGTGGTACCGTGCGAGACATCGTTCACATTCACCTCTACTCGTTTCAGAGGAACGCCGGATTGTGTTTGTTGAGTGTGCGATAAAAACAACATGAGCAAGGCCTGTTTATCACTAACGGACTTTACTTTCGTTCAGCCACAAACTTGGCAGTATGCATCATAGTTGTGCATCCATGGTTACGGAGAGTTTGTTAGGCGGACCAGAACACAATGCTCATCTGCCCGGCATAGGCATTGGTCAGAGCATTATGACTTCACTTCTTTGTTAGAATTGGCGGGTAACTAATCAAACCATCTGGGTGTGAATGCTATGTTGACTTTATGGTTTTCATGTGATCTGTCTGATATTGAGTGCCGTTTATATAGTCATTTCGGTCTCCTGTTACGTTCACCAACTTCGCATCTGACATCTCGGTATCTGTAAGCCACAGTCCATCCGCCAGACCTGTTCATCGGATCGGCTATTATTTTTTTGTGTGCAATAATACAGAAAACAGTGCAGTGAAAGAGGCCGGCAGACCACTTCTTGAGCGTGGTGTATCTTCGGGAATATCATACACGAAATGACACCCAACTTCTACGGCTCTCCTAGAGAATAAAGGGAGTCGACACTATTTGAATGGTCCTTGAATTGAAAGAAGTGCTTCATGATATTGTGAATCATTTTGTTAGGTGTATTTCGGCTCGAATACTCCGATTTTTAAAAAAAAATACTTAATCTGAATGAAGTTTATGGTGGCGCTCGATTTGAAAAGCTAAAAGAGAGCCATGTGGAATTTTTAAGGGTCACAGTTACAAAACATGCCGTATATTAGAATACATCAGGTATGATATACAAAAACTGTGAAGATCCCTCGACGTTAGAACTTCTTTAAGCTCTCACTTCTCGGATGGTACTCGCAGTTGCTAAAATCTTAGGACTGGTTGCTTCCAGAAACATTTGCGTAACTTCATTAATGGCCTTCCAGGCCGTCACATTGTTCCACCCATAGTGGATGAGCTAAGAGTGAACTATTATTGACAGTCAGTTGGAAAATGTTTGGGACCGAGTGGGTAGTCATCGTTTCAGAGTGGTTTGGTAAACAATCGGTGGATTTATTTCTGGGCAAAAGCTTTGTCAGACCAGGTGAGTACGTAACTAAGTTGATTGGGCTTTAAGGCAGTCAGGGAAGCAATCCGTTAGATTTCTTATGACTAACCGACTTGGTCAGTTCCGGGTGTTTGTCTGATGTCCCTGTCTGTTGGTTAGTAGGGATGACTAACATTTACGATAGATTGGTTAGGGGGGATTGCTTTCATATTGAAACCGGATTTTGCAGCCTTGCTTTTCCGGTCTAGGACACCTTAATTGAATATTCCTCTTAGGGGTCGTTCACAGATTTTGTTCGCCTGTGTTCGTTGAGGGGCGCCAGGACGATTGGTTTGGGGTTGAAGGGGTGGTGGTTAATTGAAACTTACTCTGCTTGGTTTTTGTGCTTTCAGACCCAGACGATTTTGATGACAACTGCACGCCGCCTCGTGTCATCTCGGCTGATCTAAAACCGCTATCCACACTCTTACCAGTTCTACGCCGTCTATTTTATTCAGGCTTGGATACTTGGCGATTTCCACCGCCTCGGCCACCAGTCGCTGTGGTGTGAATCTTATTCCCCATCTCAGAATGTCCACTGATCAAGTCGGCTATTCACAAGAAACCTCACGGATTGCTTCCCTGACTGCCTTAAAACCCGGTCACTCTGGTTACTCACTCCTTTGGCCTGACGAAGTTTTTGTGTGAAAAGCGAAACGTTGCCCAGCAACAACTCCACCGATTGTTTAGCAAACCCTTTTGAAACGAGTATTAATGACAATGTTTTTCTTTGAGGAAACCCACCGGAATGTGTTCAGACATCCAGTAAAACAGTTGACTCGTTGTTGGACCAGTATATCTGCCTTCAAAGGAGAAGATAAACTGATAAGCACATATAGAGTTAGGGTGAGAAGAAAGTTTACCTTTCAGGTGCTATAAAATAAGTGAACGAGTGGTGCAAATGAATCTGAACCAAACCACACTGAAAGCTGGCGGCTTTTAACTACGGAAATTTCTAGCTTGTAGAGAGCCTAGCATGTACTTTGGTTTGTATGACTTTTCACCTCTAAACAACCTACTTCAAAGAACTTATTAAATCTTACTCGTTCTAAAAAGGGTTGACTACTAACGTATGCTTGTTTGTTTCGTCGATCCTGGTCTGTCCTAGTATGACAACTGCATATGAGTGTATCAAAGTTTAGCCTTTTCGTTTTCTAGCTAATTGCTTTGGCAGCAATCCAGTTAGTAATAAACACAAGTACTATTTTCTCCGCTCGATAACAATGTACTTGAAGAGACAGGAACAAGAGGTCGAATTCGGAGGACACACCAGCGTGTAATAAATATTTATACCTCTTTGGTTTATTGTGCTCATTTGAAGAAATTCTCCTAGAGAAGTCTTCATTGTAGCGTCTTTCGATGTGTGTCTATCCTTTCATTTACTTTCACGAATTTATTGTAAATTGTTCACTCTATGGTCACTTTTACTCCGAGTTCTAGCCCCCTTATCGTATCCTGACTTGTTGTGACAAAGGAATTTCCAAAAGCATATTTTCCCTATTTTACTGTAAGCCACCCAAGCTCTATGGTGCTACCAGTGCAACTCCTCGCACCATGCAAACTGTCTCGAAAGCCTTAAAGGTGATGCTTCCCTGGCCCCCGAACCTTGCGATACGTACGCTGCTCGGTATTGCGTCAAGACCACCGGGATTTACGGAGGTAAGTCCAGGCCATCAATTAGATTGAATTGTATCATATTTTCAGCTGTAATGGGAATCACACGATTTTGCAGCTCGTACCACTTGGGTAACGAATGCCAGTATCTCTCGTTTCCGGACCACGACCGTATCTACCGTGCGTGTGTATTCACCTGCAAAACAGAAGCGTGCAACTCAGCCAATCAGTTTCAGCCACATCAGATATTCTTCTTCATCACTTCAGTGTCAATGACCCTCCCAACTACTAGTGCATTCATAACGTAGTTCGTCTCTTTTTAAGACGCTTTATGGAGGTTTGCTGTCAGTTCCTTCTGTGATTTCAATTAGGACTCCCCACTTCCATGTCAAGTAGAAATATGGCGGTGAAGATTCTCACCACACTATTTTCCCTGTGCCCGCCCATTTTTCGCTTGACGTATTTTGAATTTTTACATTTTTGTAAACTAACCTGTTTACCTGTCAGGTTTGTCCGATGACATGCTAGAAATTGTTCATGGCTTAGCTTCAATTGAAAATTGACTTAATCTGTGGGTTTCTTGTTTTGTTTGATTGTGACTTCATCCACTCATAACCTGGGTCTTAACCTCAGTTATTGAGCTTGCTTTGTCCACCGTGTGTTTCAACGCTTTGAATAAACATGACATAAAAGATTGCTCTAAGAAAGCCGGTCAGGTAACTTATACTCAACTGGATTTCAGTGAACAACTTTCTTTAAAAAAGTTGGTTAGATACCAGTGTCAGCCTAGAAAAGTGAAACGCGAACATCCTATGAACTGACAAATCGTCCTATAGTTTCGACATCCACAGTATGATACCTGGGTTCACCGAATATTCAACTCTTACGCCTTCCTGTAATATCACACCTAATCTGCTGCATCTGCTTAATCTCGACGTTTGCCAAAATGGTAATGTAGTGCTCACCTTCCTCTAAAAGTTCCTGGACGTTGTGCATGGCACTCACGAGCAGCAAGCTGTCCGCTTCTCCGTGCTATAGTTAACTGTATATTACGATCGAATTTTCTTAGAATTTGGGTTAGTGCTAGAGTGTTATACAGCTTCATGTGATCGTAAAGCATATTGAAATAAGACAGTATGTAGTTTTCTAGACGTAACACACTACTCATAAGCTTGCTGAAAACTCTTTGACAGCCCACGACCGGTTTTGCCCTTCTTGAGCCTCATCAGGTAGGTGCAGTCCTCGAGTTCCCGTCAGTCCTATGTTCTATTGGAACTAATTTTGCACAGATTTCGACAGATACTCTCATTTGCACACGAATTTGGTTTTGACATGAGACTCAACTGAATCCAGCTCAGTCTCTGGTTTATGATGGTTCGCTTCAACTGAATGCGCTGCACCGGGCCGGGGAATACGCCTACATGGTAATCCTCAAAAAGGGCGAAAGCTGTCGTGGACTGTCGAAGGGTTTTCAATAACCCTGTGAGTAGTGTGTTACGTCCAAACAGCAACGTATTGCGGTACCTCGAATGTCGTACGAACTGAAACATGAGGCTGCCTGGTGCAGCAAATCCATTCGAAGCGGACCATCATAAACGAGCAATTGAGCTAGAGTCAGTTGTGTTTCTTGTCAAAACCCAGTTTTCATGCAAATGAGAGTGTTTGTCGTAGACGGTAAGTAGTTTGGGAGTCCGGAGTTGAATTTACTGGGCTCCCTGTTGTTTCTCTTAATATTCCTGTCTGCAATTTTAACGTAAGTAGAATAAGATGTTGACAGAAACTCAGAATTGTGCCTTTATGAGGAAATCCATGAAGGGAGAAACCGGTCGCGGGCTGCTGCTGAATTTTCATCAAGATTATGGATAGTGCTCCTTTAGTAAAACTCATGCTGTGTTTTGCTGGCCAAACCACGTAGTCATTTAAGTGGAGCATGGATGCTGAGTTTTGACTGAGAAAAAATTTGGAGGTGGTGTCCAAAGTAGACCTTACCCAGGGTGCCTGGTATTGACGATCTAGCCAAAGGCAACGAGTACTGATGGAAGGAAGCACATTCAAACGTACGAAAACTAGGCTCGTCGTTGTGCTACAAAACCTACCATCATGAAAAAAGTGCGTACTGATAGACTTTTCCCGATACGAATGATGAACTCCGCGAAGAGCCATCTGAAACAGACAGCCAGTACAATATGAGTAAACCAACGCAGTAGCCAGTAGGGAATTGGCGCCTTCGTTGTAGTGAAACAGGCTCAATTTTGCTTCAGTTGGGCGTTTGGCATGATCAAATGTATGCACGGCAGTAGTAATATTTACCACGCGATTTGCCAAGTTTCCAAACGCAAGGGGAATGGAAGTAGAAATTTTTCAACCGTTTATTTTTTGGGACGATTCAAGGCCATATGTACAAGAAAATAAACTATATTCTCAAGGTTCTTCAACGTTGGTACATCTTCGGAAATTTACACGGATGTCCGGCCTTTAGTTCTTTTGCTTGTTAGTGATATCATCCAGACTGTGAGCCCCCACTTGATGTCGAAGAACAGCCATCTCATCTGTGAACTCCTTTGGAATAAACGAAAAATGCCATTAATCCGAATGTCTACCACAGGCCATTCAACATTCCGTAAATCTGCTTGTCAATACACTGTGTTTATCGTAAGATAATTCAACCTACTGACTATGTGTGAGTAGCAAGGATCTGATAAAATCACAGTGGCAACCACGTTATCTTAGCCGGGATAGCCGCTACTGTTCATAATACCTCCATCTAAGAATCATCTTGAAGGGAAATATTAAAAGAAAGATCGCAGTTTAAAGAACTGGATTCTCCTTGCGAGCAAAGTCCCCTGGCAATCGAGAGGGAAACACTACCGCCAGAGAGTACAATCCAGTTGTCAAACGGAAACAAAACAGCTACCCTATGTGTTGTTAGAGGTTCGTTTGTGTAGTTGACTTCGTCTAGCAAACTGGGCCGCCAGTCACTCAAGCTATGAGAAGCGTGTGTACCGTGCAAACCAAATCACGAAAACCAGGTGATTTTTGGCTGACTTCGACAAGGAACAGCTTTTTCGAACTTGTCGAAGTTGTGCACCTCGGTGAGCAAAGACACAGGAATAACAAGATTTAAGATGTCTTGCATTTTCACTATTTCCAAGTTGTCGCGAATCTTTCAAAAAACATATGACACAGCAGCAGATTTGGAAATCAAACTCCCAACAAATAATGGTTCACTGAAGTAGTTGTGTCATCAGAACCTGTACCAGTGTTTTTAGAATTCCCAGAATAAGTACTGCAACTACCGAATAGCCCAAACATTTAGCTAGACGTTCGAATATAAAAATGGTCGATAGAAATTTAGCGGTTGCACCCACGTTTGAGCCCTTAAGGGGCGAACTTCTAATGGGCCATCGCGATTTGCATCAACCTTCAAAGGAGGAAGCTCATGGATATACCATCGCATCTGGTTGGAATATGTATGGACCTTTATGATTTCATACGAGATCCAAGATTAAAATTCCAGACGTCCGACCGCAGATACACGAATAGGCAGTTCATTTTTCGTTCATTTTTGATTGAATTGAAATAGGAATGAACTTGGATTTGGGTTTTGCTCTACAAAATGACTTTCCGACCGGATGAAGCGGGTAACATAGGTTATTTCGCAGTCAATCAATCATTCAAATCAGGTTAAATAGCTCACCTGAAGGCAGACGTGACACAACTTGGCAGCTTCCAGGCTGTTTACTTTTGAGGCGATTTCCACCGGCAGAAGACTCCGAACTGGATGAGAGTATATCAAGGAAGTATACGACGACAGTGAATTGAATGAGGCATGTGCCAACGACGTCTCTGGACCACAGGAAATAACTTGCTTGTTTGCTACCCAGCAATCACCAGGTTGAGTGGTAGCGGATTTTGCCGGTCCATTTGCACTATTCTTCAGCTTTTGCTGGTTGGAGTTAGTAGTTGAACTAGTTAAGCTTAAATTCGGTTTTGTTCGTAGTTCTTTCAGTCGGAGCAGATCTTCCCTTGTACCTTCTAATGGTTGTGGGGAAGACATTTCATGTTGTAATGATTGTGTCGGAGAAGGGTGCTGAAAATAATCCAATAAAACGCTTCCGTACAGGCCTACGAACACATATCAGGCGGTTATCTAGTTTGGGAGCTATATTTGTTTGTTTGTTTTTTTATTTTTCATTTGTCGTTGTCATCAGGTAGTCGGAAATATGGCGCATGTTGAAGAGTACACATCAAGAACCAGTAGTCATTTAATTATCAGAAAAACCAGTTATCTTTCGCTGCATACCAAATTACAGGTATATTTCGGTTGAATCGTTTGAGTGGCTTGATGTTATACGATAACACCTAGAAGTCAGTGATAACGGACTACGTCATTAGGGCAAAAATATTAATAGTAATACGAGTGGCTCCGTACTATCAGAACACTACGTTAGTCGATAGTTGAAACTCTTACACATGTATTTCACCGACATTGTCTTTCGGCAGGTTTTAACTATCATGCATCGTAAGCTTGAAGTAGCCCACAATGTTCAAAACAGTTCTGTGTACTTTTCACTCGGACGGCGTTCTAAGTTTGTTTGAGGAAAAGTTGTATCAAATACTGTTCACTTTGGTTAAGTGGATTGCGGTGCTTCATCAAAAGGAATGCATGCAATGTATACGCTAATTTAACTCTGCATACTCACAAAAGTCTACGTGCTGGATGATCTCTGTCGCCAATAGCTGGAGTGTGGAAGGCTTATGCTAAAGGTTATTCACATAGAAATCTCGTGACGCCAGTGGCATACTGAGCTTTTATATCAATGGCTTTTGAATGGATATTCGCTATCTTCACCCTAGATAAGAGACCGGAGTGGAAATTTTGAGAATGGGGTGAGGTGAGCATAAAAAGCGCTTTTCGAACGGAGTCATAAACTGTCTTTCTTCTTTGAACCAACTGTCCTTTGGAGGCAATCTATCTTTGGGGACCGAGCCACTTTGCGATCTTTTTGGATACGCACTCTTCCCGGGGACACACTGTTGTAAAGGCAGCGTCATATCTCGTCTCTATGGCGAAATGAGCATATTTTACGTCTTGCCAAACCATACTATCATAAATTAGAACAACGGGAACAGCAAAAAATTCGTAAGTTGAAATTCTTGTTTGATAACTAGATCCACAGAGCCCGGACAAGGACTCTTAAGTTAATTTAACTTTTTCTCAGTTCTCGGACCCTTCCCTTTTCCTTGATTTATCGAAGCTATGCTTAAGACTTTGCACACATATGGCTTGATTATATTAAACCAGTGTGTGTTAACCTTTTTGTATCGTTTTGTTTATCTTATATTTTGTATTTATTTTTATATTATCGTGAAAAATTTGATTTGCTACTTCGTGTGGCAGAAAACAATCGATAGTATCTGTATAAGTAGTCCCTGATTAGGCCTTTGAGCAAACTTGACCGCTGTGGTTATATCTTTCTGAATTTTTATCTTCAAAGATGAAAAAGCGGTAAAAATCCCCTCGGCTTTTAAACCCAACGCAGCATAGCGAGTCCCCTTTTGGAAAAACCACCTCATTTTGTTGCCCTTTGTTGGCTATCCAGAGATTTTTGACAAAAACCCACGGAATGACTTGGGACATATTAGGGTGAGTTGTTGAACGGAGCACATGAGTTCATTCCGGGTTTCGGAATATCTCTGCTACGTCGGCTGGAGATTAACTGTTATTTCAAGGTCTGACAGATCAGCCAGCAGATGACGGTAGAGTCAAAAATCAGTGGACATTATAGCATTTTGCATACAAAAATAAAAAGTTGAAAGGCTCTTCCAGTTAAACTGAGTGGAAACATTACGTGGCTGCCAGGTTATGTACAGAACCTTCAGGTGCATGCAACGACTAAAGCGTCAAAAATGGATCACAAGAAATAGTGTAGGAAGGTTGTTAGGCTTGAACTTTCCAAAGTAGGTCCACTTCCTCTGGGCAGGAAATCGTGTTGGTATCAGATTAACTCAGATTTTATTAGGAACGTTTTCATTCACGCACCATGTCCCAAGCCAGTCGAGGGAAGCGAGCTAAGTTTAGAAAAAAAACGAATGACAATCAGTTTTAATCCGGTTTTAATCTCAAAAGTTGCGGTTTGTTAAGAGTTGGCTGGTGAGTTGTTGAACTGAGGAAGCAAGCAGGAGGACGCGACTTGCCTGCAAATGTGGTATTACTCTAATATTCTTCTCATTGATTCTTAGACACTGCGAACCCCACTTTGATGCTTGATTGCCCTTCCAAAGTGTTGTGAAAGAGCGGATGCCCCATCGTTCATTTTGTTTCAAAATTACAGTGACCTTTATCCTAAAAGTCTTCCATAGAATAGGTTTTTCAACAACCAGGACTATCTTTGGAAAAAGCATGCATTTTCTGTTTCCGTGAACTGTATACTAGAGATACAGTCCGTTCAAAAAGAGTCCAACTCCCGGAGACAGAATACATCTTCAAAGGAAAACATAACATTACCTGTTGAATTCAGCTGGATCACACAAAATAATCACTTGAATGAAAGGAATTGTCAACCATTGCACTGTTTAAGCATGATTCTCCAGTTCACTTCAGCTAGGGATGCGTGAAACTACTGATTATATGTGTCATTTACCCTAAGCAAGGAAAGAACTCATCATGCTCAATAAAAGTTGGTGCATCTGATATTAAATCACTCCAGTGCACAAAATGTACCATCCGGTTCCTAGTAGCCACCTTTGCCACAAAGCGACATCCAGTCAACTTGTTCTGAAGCTATTCCCCCTCGTTTTCCTGTTCATTCATCGGTTCTTATATATAGTTTTATCACTTTGATTTGTCGTTTTTTCTTCGTCTGCTTGCCTCCTGCAAATGTGCAGGTGTTAACGGTTGACAGCTATTTATCTGCTTGTAAAAATACCATATTCTGAGATAAAATTCAATCACTTTGTTATGCAACATAATTTAGTCATATAATTTTGTGGCGCAGTACATTCGGATAGTTAAACAAATCTATCTATAAGTGTCAACAGTCTGTTATCAAACTTACACCTATTACTAAATTTCAAATTTATGTGGTGCAGTTTCCGTTACCACTCAAAACAACCATAAACAGAGTGAGGTTCGTGGTTTATATGCAACGAATTTTCAGAAAGCCTACCTTTGTTGTGGTTGATGAGCTTTTGGATTGATTGCCAGCATCGTTTTCCGTTGCTGCGCATGACTTGTTGTCATCCACTAGCTGTTCCTGTACCACTGACCGGCATGTTGGAAGGATATGCTGCAGGACCTCAAGGATTATTTCCGGTAATAGCCCAGCCAATGGCTCAGAAACGTTCACTTTATCTGTGGGTAATGGAGGATGTTTTTCGACGTGACTAGCTGGGAGGACTGTTGGAACGGACCAGTTCGACGGCTCTCGTTGCTGCTCCATCGATTGTCCTCCCACAAGCATGACTGGTGGATGGGGGTTGGCAGTAATGGTTCTCAGTATGGGTATTAGATAGGATACAGTCTCATGGAACTTGTCTGTGAGGTTTTCGACCGTTGATTGTCCAACATGATGTGTAAAGATATGGTTTTCACATGCCAATTTTGACGAGAAATACCTCTCACAACACTGACATTGATAACAAGCTTTTATGTGATTGGACTGAATGTGTTCCTGTAGATAAGATAGAATACAAGGGGCGAAAGTGATGAAGCTTGCAAGTTTATTTTGCTTTTCACAGTGAGATACGTTACATGATCTGAGGTCTTTTAGGCACAAGACCATTTGTGGGGAAGCGTACGCAAAGTTCTATCTGAAGGACACTGGCTTATCTTCGAGAAATGCTATGAAAAGTATATCAGTACACACACGTAGATTTCGGATGACAATAAAATGAACTGGTGACCTGAAGCCATTTCGTTGTGTGTGTCGAAGTACTGATAGCTAGGATGCGTTTGCTGGTGGCTGATCGGGATCCACTTCATTGCTGAGGTTGGAAATTAGCTTGCAAACGTCTCATCACTGATTGAAAGGGTATCATGAGTGCGCGCTAATAACCTCGACTGGGCATGAAACTTTGTCAGCCAACTTCCAAGCTCGGCAAACAAATCAACGGCCACCCGATCAACCACTAGTAACCATTTCCTTCATCGGTCTGCAAAGGCCTCAGAGAAGACCTTCTAATAAGGCCAGTCTGGCTCCCAAATATGGCTCGGTCAAAAAATGTCGCATAGAAAGACCAACGTCTGAATACACGCTAGTGTGTGATTCAGTTGTTGTCCTTCTTCTATTTGCCGATGAAATGCCACTTGCTTGTCTCTATTTTATCGGTGTGAAGGACCCTCAGTAGTTCCGCTGGTTGATATCGGCGGTCCTTAGGTGGACGATATCACTTCCTCCTAGCTAGCAGGGGCTATATGGGGAGGTGGAGCGAAACTGGAGGGTAGGTGGCAGTTAAGACGAAAATAATATGTCGTTTGCCGCTGGTGCTGCTATCAATTAAGATGGCCGTTTGGTTTGCCTACTTGAGCTGTTCCCCGAATACCATCTGGTTGGCTTTTACTACCCCCATCACGCTGGGCAACATGCACGTGCGCCCCAGCTACTTACCGCAGTTTATTCGTTAACTGTGATTTTCGAGCGGTTGTGTTAACCAGTCCAATTCGTACGGACTTATGGTGATAGGAAAATACACTCAGCACAGTTTTCAGTGTAGGCAGTTATCTGCTTGTACTCTGTATCTGATAAGACCTTTATGGCTATAACGTGTCACGTAAGAAGAGGTGCTAATCAGAAATTGATGTCCAAACCCGCGGCAAGTTTACAGTACAGTAGTTTAAAAAAAGGACACCCACCTGCAATTTCTGTTCAAAACATCATACGAATCTTTTATTCATAGAAAGGAATGTGGTAGCCAAACCCCGGCTTGTGAAAACGGGAAACTTTAGCTTAACACGTTCTCATTGCTATACTTACGGGAAAGCTTTAGCAATGCAGTGAATAGACTTCTTATCAGATGCCGAATCGGGACCCATTTTGAGGAGAATGGAAACGTCGAACAGTCAGTTCCGCATTCATAAACTCATGTTCAAACTAACTCATCCTAGTCTCCATTATCTATGACGAATATCCAAGACAGATGATTACTGCTGAAGCGCGTATAAGCAGGCAGAAATGGGTGGTTACTTCTCGGAGAAATCATAAGCTAACACCTGATGAGGACTAATATGCTGTGCACCCAAGTCTAGTGAATTCTATTCGAACGGAATCGCCTCAAATTGTACGGCTTAGAATTAGTAGCAAAGAAGGCGATATTGCTATGTTTCGCCTGTTTTGATTTCATCGTGAAGATAGTGACGCAGTGCCTAGATAGCCAAGGTAGCGGTAGGAGTGGTTGAGAACCGCTGATTTAAAACAGTACAAGCCGTCTAGTTTGCGAAGTGAACTGAGTTTATAGGCTATCCCAGTTTTTTATTGTAGTGATGTTTAAAGGCGTGAATAAAAATTCTCGAACCCGGTCATCTGGCTCCATAACCAGGGCAGTAGAATGGAGATACTGAAATAAGTCTATCTTTACTGGACTGGATAGCTCCATTGCAGCTCTGGTTGGCACAGTGTCCATCCCATAGAATTCGGCAGAGCGCACGATCTCGGCATCCCCCCGATTCATCGGACGTCAACAAGGAATATGGTGTAGAATTTTGAAATGATGGTTTCCTTTGAAAGCTGATCTGTTCGACTAAGCCATCTTAGGGAATCTACTTGTGTTCACGTTGTAAATGGGCGACAAGAATTACTGTCTTTCGAGATATGTTCTTTCCTGACCAACAAACAGCCTCATTTACTGGGTAGTCTATCCTAAGTGTACTGTCCCCAGGGGTGGATTAATGTTGTAGAATAGTATTAAAAAAAACAGTGCACGGGTTTGCGGCCTGGTATCTCTGGGGAATAAAATTTTTACTTCAGCGATATCAAGCGCAAATATTATTCAGGAATCCTGTATTTTTCCCCAAACTTAACTGATTTTAAGCCGAATAGTACAGAACCAAATTTGGATGGTCGCAAGGGGGTATTAAGCAACACTGTCTTAGCTATGGTATGGATCGTGGAACGAGCGGGATTGACTAGTTTGGTTAGTCGAGAATTCGTATTACGAGGGAGTGGTATCTCACTTCATATGCTATAATGCTGTTACCCTGAGCTGAAAAATCCAAGAGATTCTGTGCACGTTGTTTTACTTATGTACAACTCATCATGTATGAACAGCGTGAGCGCGGCTGGACGATGAGGTCACCACTGACTTGTTGCTACGAACTCGTTCACAACTTGTGACCTATGAATCTAGACTATTTCACTTAAACAATACAGTTGCTTCGGGCTCTTCAGCTGTTAGTTCTCAGTACACAGCACGAAGTAAGCAAGTAACTTTTGTCTAAATCAATATTTTCAGTTCTGCGTTTTTTCTTCGTGGACAAGTTGATGGATTGCAGGGAAATCAAATTTTGAACACAAAAAAACTTACTTTAAGGCTTAAATGATCGGGCAGCATCACAACTGGGCAACATATGGTGCAAACACTTTTTTCAGAAGGAACACCGATTTTTTCGGTTTTCAGATCGTCTCGTCTGTGGGTCGTTGCAACCTCATCTTTATTGGTCGTGTGGCTAGAAAATAATTGGCCCGGAAACTTTGCTTCCAGTTGGCTGGATGTCTTTGATACGGCAGCGGGGCTCAAGTTGTTCCGACTGAACTTAACAGTGGAATCGCGTCTTTCCGAATCCAACGGATCTTCAGAAACTGATGTAGTTGTTGACCCTCTTGTTACATGTAGCGCCATGTGCTCCGCAAATCCCTCCAGACAAGTTGTATGTTTGCGACAAATTGGACAAATAAAGATGTCAATTCTTCTTTTGCATTGGTGTTGGTTCGTACCGGTTTCTGTATTGATCGTCGACTGACTAGGTCTCAAATCCGGCGAATTGCCGGAACTGTGTGAACGTTTCCGTCGGGCGGGTTCTTTGATATTTATCTTCCTTTTGTGCAGCTTCGTGAGAAGACGCAAGTCAAGTGGAGCTGTGCATTCGGTCATCCTCCGCACTGTAAAAGGGTACGGGTGAATACAGTGATACAACAGCACGCACGATCAAAAAATGACCCTTATTAGTCGCCTTGGGTATATGGTTGAATTGAAAATTTTCGCCGTTATTGGACCAGATGCATAGGGAATTGTAAATGGGGTGGAATAACAGACAACGATCTTTGTTTGGAAGTCAATGATTTCCAACCACCGATATAGTTTCGATCAGGGTTGCTCTGAGCTACATTGCTCGATACAGGAAAGTTCGTTGAAGTTTCGTGATCGTGACTGAGATAAACTGACAGAATCACGTCATCCGGTGTTATTGGGCGACTGAACTGCATCCCAGCTCAATCTTCTTTCTATGGTATTCCTCAAATAGCTTTTGAAGGAGGGCCATCTCATGTTTCAGTTACTACGATGTTTGATATATAGCAGTATAGTTTCTTGACGGAACATAGTGCGATATACCGAGTTTCGTAGCGACCGAAACATGAGGCAGTTTTTGTGAAACGCATTCAGTTGAAGAAGAACATCACAAAAGAGAAGTTCACCAACACCAACTTAATTTAAAAATGAGTGTGCTCGCGAATTGCGTACAGTCTGCTGTTCAATTAGTACATAAATTTGACGGAAACTCAGGGACTGCGCCTACCTGATGAGCTCCAGGAAGGAAGAAACTAGCCATGGGCTGTCAAGGAGTATCAGCCATTTTATGAATAGTGGGATTCGCCAACAGAACCACGTAGTTTTATTGCTTACTGAAGGGATCTTGTATCCGAGAGCGGACTCCGGACAATTCAGCCTGGGTCGTCTTTTCCAGACAACTTCTCAGTGATCAACCAAACACTTGAAAAGTATGCTTAATAATACCTGACAGTACTCAACATATCATTAAACCAGCTCTAAACAATTCATCCCTGAAAATCGATTTCATTCATTCTATGCAGTCTGTCCTAAATAGTCGGTCAAGGAAACTGTCTAGTCTCAGTCGAAATATCGGTTTTCACCAGTTATCCTGCAAAAGAGTATTTTATCAAAAGTGAGTAACTGAGTAAATAAGCTACGAGCGCTTCACTACAGCTAATTGAAATAGTGCGGTGAAGCCCTATAGAATTAACGCATCCAAATTACTTGAAGGGGATGGCTGAGTACCTTTCCCAACAAATATACATATCGTATGCGCGTATTTTAGGCACAAGGTGCGCAGCACAAATGTCATCAACCGCAGCAAAGCTGCAAGGTCACACTAAGCTCACAAACGAATCTGACTGGTAGTCTGATATGTGAATGCTCCTTTTGAATGCATGCACCTGTAAGGGTGGATACAGAATGAACTTTCTGCTGATTGATGCATGGTTACTTGGGACAATATACTCTGTAAGACGATGCCTAAACGTCTAGACACACTGCAAATGTATAGACTGCAACAATAGAGCAATAAAAATACTTCAATCACCGGATAATTTCACACTCAACTCACTCATTTAATAATCTGCCACGAACCTGCTTGTGGTCATTACTCATCAAACTGTGCAAGCTTCTTAATCTTTGCCACGCTAACAGCATAGCGAATAGCCACAGGCTGTAGCCATCTCCTCTCATTAACTCCATTTTTAGTTCCGTACACACATACTTGCTACTACTATTAACTGTCTACTCTTCTGTTTTTTCTCTCACAGTTTTGCTAGGATGGCTTTAGATCATACGCTGTGACTTACAATGAAGTGGCGATTGGAAGAGTTGGCTAGTTTTTTCGGATACTGATCAAAGATGGTCGTGTTTTATAAGATATTTCTTCCTGCTTTCTTGAAGATTCACCCTACTGTGATTATCAATCAGTACAGGGCCCTTTCTTCGTTTACTGTAACCTGTTTAAGGGTTGCTTATTTAGAAGTCAACTACATTTATCAGGTCATATTACGCAAAAAAAAAGTGACGACTTGCATTTCCTATCTATCAGGTTTATCAGAGAGAAGGTTAACAATCTGTAGACAAGCTATCGACAAGCCATCGATAAATGTGCTTAGTTCAGAGTTTCGTTCAGCTAATCTTTCAGAAACGCGGATGCACAGTTCACCAAAAAAAATGCACACGAGCCAGTCACTTGTCATTGCACATTCTCAGGAGAACCTGAACACACACAGCTGGTCAGTTCGTTTGGTTACCTCAGTAAATTCCCACCCTGACTTCGTCGCCCCAGACAGCCCGTACTTTCCAGTTAGGGAGGCTCTAAACACACCAGAATATTCACATTCACCTCAGTTCCGTTCAAACCGTCCGCCTTCTGTCCTCGTACAAATAATCTGGTGACTCGACACCAAAGGGAGCAGCGCTATATCCTATCTACGTGACAGCTAATCACACTGCTGATCAGACGCCTATGGCCAAACGGTTAAGTGTTCAAACACTGTCCAGAAGTTCGCAGATTGGAAACTCTGACCTTCGTGAGATGCTCACTTCTGATCATTCCCAACAAGCTGCACAATGCTTGTCGGCTTTTCAGCATCAATTGGCTTCAGTGACAGGACGAAATCTCAGTTGAAACTTAAATACAACCTGGTTTTCAACCATCGGTTGTAGGACACCACGGACAACAAGTGTGAGTTGTCTGGGATGAAAAGGCTGAAGAAGTTCTTTAGTCTAAAAGAATTAACAGACAAGACATACGACATTCTTCCTTCCAATAAAGACTACTCTCAGGTAGTGACCTAAGTGATCTTGGTTAAAACAGTGGTCTCTCTTTGGGTGGAGCAGTTTAACCACGCAAATGAATTTTTCCAATCCTTGTTACAATAATCCAATAAGCCACCGAAGAGGAGGAAATAATTTCGTGATTTCCTTCATTTCTAGGGTGCCTAAAAAAGATAAGATCAGCTGGAGATTTCATCATTCACGTAAATCACCATCAAAGTAAAAGTATGGACGATCGTAATTGGCTGACCACTGCTTTGCAAACATTATCTCGGGGAAAAACAATACACTTTGAACGTATTCCAAATTCTGAATACGGTGGGATAAACTACATAAATCCAAATTGACTTTCCGTCAGCTGACATCGATATTACCGATGCTTTTCAAGAATGTGTTTCGCCTAGTAACGCGTGCTTAACAGTCTGGGAAAAGGCTTGCAAGTGGCAGAAACTGAAAGCTTTAGTTTAGTCAGGGTGCCTAAATTATGCTGACCTCCATACGCTGCATCCTCAATTTTTTGCAGATTCTGTAAACCAGCTACTTACTGATAGTAAGTAGGTGAAGATTGTTTGGAGTACCAATCAGCAACCTACGATTTCTTCAACAGATCCATCTGTTAGATGCAGTTCTTCTCTTAGAAGAAATCGACCAACACTACACTCGGTTATCTGGAGAAACCGAACATACTGGTATTCTCTAAAAGTTGAACTCTTTTGGAACCGATCTAATTGGCGAAATAAGCAACCAGTTACAAACGGCTGTCTAAAGCATGCTTCAACACCTATGTTTTTCTCTAGGGAACATGATGGTTTCTTCTTGAACAGTTTATGTTTATGATATGCTTCGAATTAACAATAAAAATTGGCCGCTTCTGTGTTTTTGTCCCTCCAAGAGAAAAGAACCTACCAGGAGTGACAGCTTATAGTGGATCATCTTTGAGTGGGTCTCTGTAGAGTTCAACAAATGGATTTGCAAGAGGATGATCAAAAGTGTTAATATTTGCTCTCGAATAAAATAGCCTTATTACCAAAAGGTGTTCCGTTGGAGTGAAGTAGATCGCCTCAAAAACCTACGATTTATCGGACTGTTCACGTGAACAACGCACGAAGGGGTTGTTCGAATAATGATGTGCCATAGTGCCCACACCCTAGGCGACGTTATGTCCGGTGCTCTGTAGTGATTGCTCCTCAAATCTGACCTTTTTTTTCGTAGCTTGAGCTACTCTGTTACCGCTTACTTCTGTTCAAGAGGGACGGCTTTTGACTAGGTCCTTCACCTAATCCCCCAGAAAAGAGAGACTAAAGTAGTGAAACAGGAATATAGGTTTTGTAGTTTTAAACCACCTCGTAATCCAGAGCGGTTGGTGTGCCGTTAATTAACTGCGTATCCAGCTTCAGAAAACTCGGTGCATGGGTTCTGTATTATGATATTTACTAGGATGAGAATTAGTGTCTAGGGGGCGCATGGTCTGGTTCTTTTTGGGAGTCGACGGACAGCCGTTCAAAAGCTTCCAACCCCAGGTTGAATATCACGGGACAGGGCTGAAGTAACCCTAGTCAATAGAGTGGATTCTCTTAGTGAAGAACAAGAAAGCTCTCCGTATACAAATGGCTAGGGACACTACAGTAGGGAGCCAGCGAAATTCGTACTTCAATTATTCGACGATCTGTGGCAAGGATGAACCATCTGATTTTCGCTTGGTATTAAAAGCAAAGGTAATCGCATGACAGCATGATGTCCGTGTTAGAGTGTGGTGAAAATTACTTGCCGAATTTCAGAACAAAGGCGGTGAAAGAAATTTCGTTTGTTAGTGGAACGTATAAGTTCTCTGTCTAATAATTTGTCGAATTGAACGGCATATGATCTATAAATTTCACTTCGGTCTTCGCCGTTAAAATCTGCTATGTGTAAAAGGCAAAGTATTGAAGGCTCATAAAACACATATGTACCAGTTGCCGTAGGTCTCAAATTTGTTTATTTTGACCAGCTTTTTTTCACGTGGTCCGTTCAGCTTTTCCCTTTTCCCATTCTCCTTTCTTATTCTTCCATTACATTTTCTGTTCCTTTTTTCTCCTTATTCCTTCCTTTATTTTACTCTCTCTATTCCTCTTCCCGGTAATTTCACTAACTTTGCTCAAATTCAGGATGCCTGCAAATTTTACGAAAAGCAAGTGGAATTGTTTTCCACGCGCATTCTTGCAGGCAGGGAGAATTCTCGCCTGCGGCTTACTCAGGTATCAACTTTTAGATATGGGAAATATTTGGTTGCTAAAAGCGAAATGACGTCACAGTTTGTTTTTATTTCAAAGGAAACGAAATGGAAACAAAACATATGATCGAAAATACAACATTTCCTTCCAGTTTCAGTGCTACTAAACACGTTTTTAACATGACTGCATGTCCGACACGCCCAAATGGCGAGGCGTTTTAGCCGGAGTATTTTATGCGGATTACTTAAAACAGGACAAGGGCGTATCGTCCCGTTAATTATTTGTATGTGCGCATGATGGCTGTTCAAACGTGACACTAGTTCCCATGGGAAACGACCTTCCTGTGTCCAACCAAGGTGAACGATTCAAATGGTCTTTACCCCAGGGGATTTGAGCATACACAACGGGGGGAATTGCCAATCGATTCTGACGCTCACAGTTACATGCAACTATTGGGATACTACTCGGTGCTGTGTCCCCGGAATGAAACCTCAATAGACTTATAATCAAGAGGATTTCTACCTTGGTATCATATAGGATGACTTTGATTTGTCATGGAGAAATAGGACAAAGTAGCCGCTGTCGCATGAATTCTAGGAGACGTGTGTAAAGACTGGTGAATTCATACATTTTACTCGAAACTGTAACCCTCCACCTGATTACATCGCAACAGTGTTCAGGACTAGCTTCGCTGACCTGCAGTTCGCATAATAATATCTCGTTCGCCTCATCAAAGGGTTTCTCCACTTGTTCTTATTTCCTTAGTCTGGCCTCTGAAAAATAACCCTGTGTGAAAAATTGGAGTGTTGTGAGATCAGGTGAGCGCGGCGGCAAATGTTGGGGGCCTTCCAGGGTGGTCCACCGTACAGGATGTTTTCGTCAAGAAACCGTATTATTCAGAAACGCTCCCTTTCTGTTCAGTGAACGACGAGGAGTCCAGCTTAATCATTGGGTCTTCTGGTGGAAATCTTGAGGATGACGCTGTTAAGCGTACATACACACCATGATGAATATGAGTTTACCGAAGCATGGCCTCAAATTTTAGATCAGTAAAATGTGTCCCATATTCCGCGAATTGGTCGCTTTCACCTTTTCCGAACTCCACAACACTGGTGCTCTTACGCTGAGGCAAAACATAAACTGGTGATTAAATAACACGTAAAAATTTACGCTGTGCACTGATTACGAGTTAAACTTTTTAGACTGTTCTGTTTAAGAGTCAATGAGTTCTCCTATTTGTTTCGCTTTGCAATGGCCAGGACGGTGTGTTTTCAGTTTTGTTCTAGATTACCAGAATGAAGTATTTCAGTGGAGTGCCTAATTCGGAAATCTAGTAGGTAGGAAATTTTCAGGAGCTTGTGCGTGTTCCTGAAACGAAACCCGGTACTGCAGATGCACTGCGGATTAATACAATAGTAGAACAACATAGCTCGTCCAAGCACTTGGTAAATCGACCTTCATTTCAAACGCCCTGGTTCTGAATTTCACAAAGTTTGGCTGTACAGGTCGGAAAAGTAGACTGCGCAGCTGATTACAGCTCACGAGCTGGTACACTTATTTCGTCTGGTAGGTCTGAAGCAGTGTTGATAACAAAAACCGCTCAAAGTCGCCGCTGTGAAATTAGAGTAAATACAGTGAAGCGTCTACCAAGGCCTGCTGAAATATTTGGTTTGTGAAATTAGGAATTAGGCTGATAAAGTGCCTCTGCACTCCGATTAGTTTATTTCATGAGCACCACCGATAGACCAAATAGTTAGATTATTGGACTCTCTCAGATGCAACTAGGTTGACCCTCGTGGTAGTTAGCTTTGTAAAAGATACATTCACCACATTAATCCTACCAAGGTATTTCCTACCGCAGCTGCTCTATTTTTTGAAGTGAAAATGTCAATGTGTCTAGTTTACTTTAACTGTACATGGTCCCTTGTTCGGCGGCTGGTGCTAATCACATCTCTGCATAATTTGCTATGCTAGTAATCGGGCCGCATGTTATCAGCACAGAAATGGCTCATCCAGTACCTACCAAACTGCCTTATGTGAACATACAGAAGAGAGTAGAACAAGGCTGCACACCCTGTTACCAAATATCACGGATCTTGTTAGGGTTGCTTAAATAAAGCGAGGTGAAATGACTGAGACAAACGATATGTATCAGAATATTGGTATCTCGAGTGCGCTTACTGGTTGCTGATCGGGTGGCCGGTAAACCAATCGACGTTGACCGCATCAACAACCGGGGGAAGTGGAAGATCAAGTGTATATCACGATTTTTTCAATATAAGAACTGGAATTTTGCACGGGGCACGTATGTTTTTATCTTGTGTCTGTAAGCAACATGAAACAACAACAAACAACAACCTGAAACCAATCCTATACAGATCTTCACAGTCCCTATTGCTCAAGGAGCACATTGTGTTGTAAATGTACTTAGGGTTACCGTGAACAACCATCCAGAAGCTAACTCCATATTTATTGGTTCAACCAGGATTACTTTAAAAGGCATCACTTTTTATCAACTGCCAAGGCTAATTCAGGTCATTGGAATGCTGCGTTTGATGTAAAAGCATAAGCGTGAATACATCGCTTCGCACAGGTTTTAAACAACTTTCCATTCAGTTAAGTACAACGGTTGCATCACTCCCAGCAAACGCCTTCCAGACAATTTTTCATCAAAGATTAGCTGAGGGGACGGAGATTTTACCAAATGAGTGTGTTCACGAATCCTTCGTACAGAATTTAGGTTGAAGAGTCCTTTCACACATATACGGATTGAGTGCTGCAGCCGATGTTCTGCAAAGACCTTTGGCTAACATATTGTTCCCAAGTCTAAAACAGAATCTTGGTATACTCAAAGATGAGGGTACAGATTAACCTACTTTGTTCTTCATTTCATTGCTTGGAGTATCATTGTTTGTCTAATAAAGTATTCAGCCACGGCTGTGTAAGCAAGCCAAATAGCTCCATAATTTGAGGGCATCCTCGTCTACCTGGCAGTCAAAGTAATGCCGGCGACGTACTAACATCTTTTATTTTCACCTACCGTGGAGACGAACAAATGTGACCAGGAAAAGGCGTGGTGACACAGATTTGCAGACTGTGGGATTTAGAGGTAAATATCGTCAAAAAATAAGCCCATTCTTTTTTTTCTGATGGAAGTTTAGATGGTAGCATCGGAAAGGCTGATATCGGTGGTAGGAGATATTTACGTGGTAAATTTCGGAGCTGCAAAAAGATCTAACGGGCCGATCAGAGGGCAGCTTTTCGAGTGGCTTCGCCAAATGGTGAACCATTTGTGTTGCACTGTGGATTGCGCTGGTTGATTAAATTTCTGCTGGGTTTCTTCCTTTGAGTTTAATTTCTGCAGTACCGTAATCCGATCCTTTTGCTTTCGGTCAAGTGATTTTCCCTCATTTTTATATTCTGAATCACCCTTACTTGGCTATTATTGTGTTGCGGTCAAATTCCCTTGTGTTCAGCCGGATAATTTGATCCACTTGCTTAACTAGTGGCATCCACCCTTTTTGTTTGGTTCTTTGAGTTTTTATCCCATAAGTTTCTCCGTTGTAAACCCGAATCAAATTGATTCAATTTCATTCGATTTTTGTGATACCGACTTTCAGTTTACCCGTTTGTTTATTGTAATTTTTTGAGCATAATGATTATGACACTGTTCAAGTAGAACATAAGGTTGACGGAAACTCGGGGATGACGCCTACTTGCTAAGCTCCAAGAAGGGCGACACCTGTCATGGGATGTCGAGGAGCTTTCAGCACCCTTATGAGTAGTGTAGCGCATCTAGATAATAATAGTAACGAGTTCTTTTGACCTCACCGGTTAACGGACAGAGGCTACCAGTTCGTTATTGGTTTCTTGTGTGAAAATAACACTTCGGTGTAAGCTCATATATATCCAGGGCTTTTCTTTTTATTAACCGAAGGTTTTCTCGGTTGAACTCTTGCGCTTCTTGACCTTCGCATACAGACACAAGTGGAAACGTGTCTTAATGGGAATTGATGCTCAGTAGCCAGTGCCAGCTGGTCCTTGCTGCATCCTACACGCTGAAATTTGTATGAATGCTCTTCGAAGCATTTTGGTTTTCTTACAAGCTTGTTAATCGGATATAAATACCAGTTTTTTGTTGTTGTCCGTACCACAGCTGACGGATACGATCGACATAGTCGTCCACTTGGAATAAAAAGGAAATTATTTCAGCGCAGGTCCACGGTTTTTGTGGTTTGTAATATTCTTCAGTGTTCCACATTGTACCTGTTAATTGGTTATACCGTGATTATGAGGTGACCTCGAATTTCCGTCTACTAATATTGCCTCTAATAACTTGTTCGGGTGTGATACAAAGCTTAGGAGAATTTTTTTCAGTTTTGGGAGGTACTATTCTATGAAAAAGTGCAACAGTTAGGAAAGTTTTTGAAGATCGATATAGAATATTTTTCCGCATGAGTTTTATCTTTGGAAGGGGACAACTACGTTATGTCACGCCAGAAAGGCAATAATACTGAATAAGTACTGGATTAGAGTTTTTGTGCCAACCGCGGATCACCGGAGAATCACGCCTGGCGTACACAGAAGCCTATGCTGTGGACACATTACCCTAAGTTTACAAATCCTTTTCCATGACTAACAATAATAGTAGTAATAACAAAGACTTCGTTTTCTCAGATATTGTTTACCGTAAATATCGAATTCTTACGGACCAACTCTATTCATAAATTGCGAAAGGACCATGTGGTCTAAAACAGAACATCTTTAGTTCAGTTTCACCTTTGCCTGCTAGGTTTAGTACCGGATGGATTAACTCTCTCAAAGTATAAAATGGGTAACACTTGATGTACATGTGCAGAACAAACAATTACAAAAATCCGGATTCAAAAAAATGGCTAACTGGACCCGAATGTACATCTCTCAACTAGGACCAGCTAACCCAAGAACCAAAAGGGCTGTGTAAAACGAAGTCATGCATATCAGCTGACCAGCCTCAAGAGGAGGAACCACAAGCTGATAATCGGTCGGTCAGAACGAAGATAAAAACTATTACGGTTAAAGGTAGACAAGCAAATAACAGGAACATAGACCACAACGCAAAACACACAAAAACCGGACTGATTAGAACAAACTGAAACCAGGAATTACCGGCCACAACGCGGCGCAGATTGCAAGCGGACCATTCAGACTCTTAGTGAGACGGTTTAGGAGCAGCCATTCACAACGAAACTTAAAGATACCTCAACAAACTACATAAGCACGAACATGGGGAAAAGATCTACTCACGTAACCGCACGTGAATAATTTCCTTTAAATAGTGACGAAAAGTTTTCAAAGCTCACCGAAGAGATCAACAACCACCTGATCAACGAAAAACCTTCGAGCACTCTGAGAAATACAACACTGATGTCGTTTCACTCGCCAGTAAGCAGACTACGACAAGCAAAATTTGGAAGAGCAAACTGAAAGCGTTTATAGCTCAAATATATTTATGAGTTCATTTAAAGATCTGGAGAACAGAATGGACTTGGATTAATTTGGTAAAGCGTACCACAAAAAGAAACTGGTCTATTTAAACTTCCGTTCTAAACTTCCACTGTGAATAGTGGAGCCGTTAACGTCAGAAAGTATACAAGACGAAAAATGTTGCCGTTTCACGAAACGAAATTCCATTTTCTGCCTACCGGTATAAATAATTTACAGTTTATGGCACTAGAGGCATTGAAATTTTTTTTTGAGCTGCTTCGATTACTGTAAAGGGTTTAGGCAATTTTCTTTATGGTAGCACGCGTCCTTTTGTATGACGACCTGTTATTAGCGGGTTTACGGACTGCATTGCGAAGTGGGGATAAAACCGTTCACAATTCACCCAAACCTCCTTGAGTATATCTAAACACAATCGTATAGCCTTTTAGGCCACGTTGAAAAACCCTAAGCAGATTCAGCTTTATGTATTTTAGGACCGAGAGCTTGGAGAGTCCTGCTTAGGGATATATCTTTCAAATAGCACCCGACAAGATATGCAGATCCGTGACGAGTATGCTCAACGGAGGTTTAAAGAAGGTAGTCATATAACCATCTGAAACTTTGCTCTGTTGTTTCATGTATGAGTTATCTAAACGGTATCGGCTAGTGCTGCATTATTATGCGTTCTGGGTCAAGTATGAGTGACCAGTGATTATCGCTTGTCAGAAGTCACTGGCAAATGCTTAGTTAAAGAGTCGAAAAACTCGGCGTCATTAGTGCATTTTATTTGGACATTGAACTCAAGATAGTGATGCCTTGGCAGATGTGGAATTGGAACCTAATGGGCTCAAGAGGTAAAAAAAAATCACCTTGTCTGAAGATCAGGAAGAAACAAATCCAGAGAGCTGGTGAACAGACTGGAATTATGAGGGCACGTGGTAAATGTGGTTGAAGGCAGGATATAGTTGCCTTATCCGGACAATCTAACGTGAAAACATATGTGCTAATCCACATGCGGTGCACCTTTACAAGACGGAAATGTGCGTTAAAACATGCTATCGAGGCACAAATTGGCATGCATGTTGATTACAACAGCTGCATCTGACAGACAAGAGCACTGGCAGGGAAGCTGCTGCTGTAAGCTTTAGGGTTAGTATTCTCGCTTGGATGGTAAAATCGCTCTTGGAGAGACGAAATTAGGAACTTTCCAGGGAGGTTGTTTGAGGTTGGAAATCCTGTTGAAAACCGGCACAAAATGCATGTCGTGGATTGTTCTGGGAAGTGCTCTCTTTCATTCGGAAATTTCCGTACATATTTTAGAAATACAAGGCTGAGGTTTTAGAAGGACAACATGACATGGAATTCGTTTTCCTTGTGTAATACAAGTACGATCTCCAGATTTAGCCAACTGAAACACCATCAGTTTCATGCCACACCATTTGTGCACACTGTTAGAACCTCAGAAACAAACAGGTTGCCGAACCATGTACTCTTAACATTTTCCCAGCACTCTAGGTACGTACGACGGCCACAGCTGGAGCATTCTACGATCTGCCATCCGGCAACGTGTGCTAACATCGGTACATCTTATCCTGTGTACTAGGTCATCATAACCCAACTCAGTGACCTGCATAATACCGACATAATTCAGCGAAACCAGACAACTCATTTAAAATCATGTCCGAGGATCGGTAGTCTGATATGATTAATTAGTCCTGTAGATGTCAAATGGATGGTGGAAAATCATGCGGTTGATTACTGTTTGTTACCGAGTACAACAGGAGCCATAGAAAGAAACTTTGTGGGAAAAAAAACAACCATCATTGGTTTGTTATGGCTGAGCGCCGTTTCACAGTGAATCACTTTTTTGTCTAGCTAACCCACTTTGGATTTGAAATATTTTTGCACACATGAATCCAGACGATAAACATAGTTCAGTTCCACCATACAGTTGCTTTTGTTGGCTGACTTATCAGCTGAACATTAGTACAGTACATTGTACCTTGCTGATCCACGGTGTGATTCACTCCTTTGAGAGACTTGACTTACCGTAATTCTGGGTTAGTCTTCCTCTCCTAGCAATGGTTGTAGAGAAGTTTCCGTGTTAACAGAAGAAGAACGAAGTTCTCTACACAGTTATACAGACCAGGTACTAATCGACTGTCAATCGTTATGGACGGCTCCGACCATCTGGCCAGTTCATGTTCAAGCGTGGACACGTTCGCCTGTTCTGACTTGAAAATTCAGATGTGTCCAACGTGCGCTGCTGGAGTAGTGGTAACACGCTCGCCTCGTATGTCAGATGTCCGGAGTTCAAACCCCGGTAAGGCCATTGGATATGCACCGCTGATGAGCCCTAATACGAGCGAAACTCGAGTCCAGTCCTTCCCCCCCCCTTGGTGTGGACTCACCAGAATAATTACGCCAGGACAGGAGGACGACTTTTCAAACGAGAGTGGTGTGGATGTGGACAAAACATGTTCCACAACCCCCCACAACATGTAAGTGTTGTCAGTTGAAACTGACCTCACCTACGTATGGGTTGAATGCACATTCGCACATTCATTTCTCCCACAAAGGAAGAGTTTCTTTCTGCTGTTCCGTTGGCTGAGCCAGCACCTAAATATGTTTGTCACGCATACTTTTCCAGTTGGAGTTGTCTGTTTTTTGAAATGCCATGATAAATGCCTCCTCCGCTGCAACAAAACACCACAATCATCCACCCTTTGATCCCCTCATTCGCCAAAGCTTTGTACTGAGGGAAAAAGCACTACGACTTCCTCCTGAAATACGGCCAGCCCTCTATTTGGACAAAGTTTGTTTATTTTCATGCCGTAATAGAGTTGGTGTGTTATGCAGTATCTCAATCTTTAACAAAACGGAAAAGGCATGCTTCAAGAACAACGGAAACACTGTCTGTATGATAATGTGAACATGATTCTCCAGAAGGCTGCTAGAGGCTCTCCAGCCATTTATCGATGATATTTTGCCCTTGTTTATTGTTCACACCCAGTCCACGATGGGTATGATTTGTGGAACCAAATTGCCAGTTTCTGTTATGACAAATGCGTCATCAAATGTGGTTTTTTATCGACAGACCTCAAGAAAACTCTGGTAGCTATTTCTTAAGTGCACCGCTTTTGCTCTGTGATTTAGCTTGCATTATTCCCCCATATGCTCTTGATTTTTTCTTGCAACATTCGCCAGTCCTGAGGTTAACTTTCACTGAGGAATCTCGCAATCTTCACGTTATTCTTTCTAGCTTTGCTGATGCCCGTATTCGATTTTTGGGTGAGTAAAATACCATTAACTACACTCTGTTATTATGTGGCAAACTGGGCAATTGAAGCTAATGATCCCGAGGAACTTTGGTTGTGTTTTAATCTGGGATATACGCAAAACTTTCTTTGATTTGCCCCGACTAACACTGCAAAATTGTCACAGGTTGATGAAATGGACTGGCTGTTCTTGAAGATAACAAACAACTAACTAAGCAACGATCAGCTGCTCAAACACTGGCAAAAAAATCTTTCAAGATGGACAAAACTTTTCCTCGTTGATGTGTGAAAGCACCAATAGGATCCTCATTGTACAACGAATTCAAAGCGCAAAAAGCTTTTGTCCTGGAGCTGTGGTTACATGCAGATTTCTTACAGTGGACGACAATGAACTAGAGCTATATCCCGCAGCTGGAAGCGAGGTTACGACGGTCAGTTGTGTCGGTGAGTCAAGTGACTGCCAAAATCAGTTTTTAAAAGTAACCTGAAGCTCGTCGGCGAGGAAATCTGTACATTTGACCATGCATTGCACCGCTGGCCACGCGTTGCACTATTTCCACTTCCTTTCTAACACAAACACGGATACATTAATCAAGATCATCCCATAAATAGGTTCCCTGATATACAGCTTATCCCCTCGCAGACTTCTTCTTGATTGCTCAGAATTCTTCCAAATGAAATGGACCTCACGGTCGTGCACGACATATCCTCGTATCAAAGGAAGCCTGTAAATCGTTGCTAACACATTAACAAATTTGTCCTACTCCTGTGTGCATCAAATTACCCATCTCTCGTACACCTATCATTTGTATGTTGCTTCAGGATGAAGTTTTATGATGAAAGTTCGGCCATCTTACCGTCTGTATCCAGTGTCTATCAACATTTGATGGTCACATTGTGCACGTACCAGGTGATGCGTCACAGTGCGAATTGGTTACTTCTGCAGAATGCTATTATCCAGAGAAAGCTCGTATCGACTTGTCTGGTGTCTTTTCTACGGAGTCTGAAAGTTATTTCGTGTGGTATACACGGATGAATGACCACCACATATGTGAGATTAGTACAGAGCACGGTGAGTGTCAAGTAGCCGGAATGCAACCTTTATAGCTGCTAGTACAAGATCCATAGTAGGAAGACAATCTGGTTTGACAAAAATGTCCAGATAAAATAACTCAGATGACTCGTCCAGTAACTCAGTCGGTAATGTCACTCATCAAAACATGGATTATCCAAAGAGATCCATATACGAAATGAAGTAAAATGTTTTCTGAATGAATAAACAGTACATGCATGGTCAGCTAAAGTATACTTAAGACCAGTTAGTTGGTGTGGCTGGAAATGTGTTTTTGTGATCCTTAACGTCCCAAGTTTGGGCTGAGATGAACTCACCGATTGTTAGGTCCGACAGGTTGTATGCAGAATGCGTTCCAGGGACTCTTTACAATCCGGGCACTAGGGCTGCACTGATAATGGCCTTAGCATTGAGTAGTACATTCTTCTAAGGCTAATTTTGAAAGAATGAACGCGAGGACGCGATTTGGTGTTCAGAACTGCCCGTCAAATCAGGCAGGCACACCCACACTCCCACTTCCATTTCGCCTGCCTACCCGGCTGCAATTCTGCAGTTCCAACAATGTCCCTTGTGGGATGTGAGAGTGCGTTTGTGTTGCGTGCGCGTGAGCCTGCGTGTGTACGCTCAAACTGGTTCAATTTACTTGCTCTACTTTATGCCTCCCCTGATACTACTGACGTTCCACTGAGAATGAATTTCTCTCCCTCTCGGCTTCTTTTCCCTTGGGAGACTTTTGTGCGCTTGTGAGAGCGTGTTTGGAGAATGCTGTTGGAATGCTGCTGTCTCGCTTTCTCTCCTTGCTCTACAATGTGCCAGGACAATGGGCATTTACATCTACACACAAGCATACACACACATTCGTGGAATATTCAATTTCTTTGCTAGCGGTCCTTTGGGACGTCAGGTTTGAGTTGTCTTTTTGCTCACTATGTGCGGCCGTGTGTGTCTAGCAATCTCTGGGGGCATTTGGTTCGTTGGGTTGCAGCACACAAGTGGAATGATCCGAGATACACGCGTGTGTTTGCACGTTCTCCCAGGATAGAGTAGATACGAGAGATAACGGGCTTGTTACCAGGTAAACGGCAGGGATATTGAGGGAATCACGACTGAACGGTTCGTTTGTTTGTTCTTTTTTTTCTGTGGATGGAATTACATGTAACACTCATCCGACCAGTAAGAATGAAATTATCTTTGTCCGACTCAGTCTGGGCTCAGAACGAGTGGTTAATTCGTCGAAGCGTGATGATCTACCTTGGGTCTTCTGCATTTTGTGTGTTGCTGAAAGACATGACTCTCAGACAAATGTGCCCGGCTACTGGACGACTTACAGACTCAGAATGGTTTCCTGGTACTAATGACCAACCTGGTTTTAGTACATAAGTTTTAAAGTTGATTCACATGCCGTCGATTTCGTATATTGACAATGTTACACATGATTGCTGGATCAGGACCACGGTCAAAAGCAAACTCCCATTTGTCTTAGGATGAAGCATACGAAAATTGCTCACAAGATTTACAGAATATAGACAATGAGGGCATAGTGCAGGACGATCGTAAGGTAACTTCAGAGGGTTGTTTGGTGACCTAGGAAATTGTTTTTATACAACAAAGCTAGTTTGTAATCGGTTTTAAAGCGTCGATCAGATACAGCAATTTTTTGTCACCTTGTCATTACGCTAGAGTTGTAGGCTCTGCAGCTCACCATTTTAGCAACTAATTTATGGTGAGTTAAATACAAATTTGTATTTTTAGTATTATAAAATTTTCCGAACTCCACTGGGATCAATTCTGTTTTTCAACATTGATTTGAAATCGCACTTTAAAGTTCCCGTTCCTCAGAAAATTTTCGTAAAGAAATATGCCAACAGTCAAGTCTGCAAAAACTATAGGCGTTTTTACACAAAGAATGCTTACTCAGTAGTAAAAATAGTTCTTTGAATTAAGTTTTGACGCATTCAAATTCAGTTATTGTTTTATGAAACGCAGAATACACCCCATGGGTTATATCAAATCGTCAGTCTACACTTGTTTGAAGTAAACAATACCGAACAAAGTTATAGGTTCTAATGAGTGCTGCGCACCGCCGGAAGAAGATTGTCGTAGCGATTTTGTCAAAAGATATATATATATATATATATGAATGGCCGGCATTTCATTCCGATCCGCAGATCAACGGTGATCAAATCACTGGACTTCTGTACAAGGTAGGCGAGTCAAAGGCTGCTTGTATCGAGCCGGATGGATGTGCAGAGGCCTTTTTACAGCTATCAGCCGGCCTAAACATAATGGTACGCCCTCACCTACTTCGCCATAATACTGACGTTGTTACCGGAAGCCCTCAGTCAAAATAAAGCCTAGGTGGTAATAGATGACCCGGTGCTAATCCAATAATTCTCCGGATAGTGATGCTGTAATCCCCATCACGATGCTAAACAAAAGGTTACGTTTACCAAGTGCGCCAGTTAGCGAGGATGCTGGTGGCCCACAAGACCGATTCCAGCAAGACACTACCACTTGTTGTGCAAGCAGTCAGGGCTGCAGTGGAAAGGTTAAGACCCTTCCAAATGGCTCCTTTGTTTTGCAGTAATCCAAAGCCTAGCTTCTTAAGGCTTCTCACTTGCTTGGATGGCTTTTTCAAATGCCTTCCTATTTGGCGTCAGGTCCTTTTATGGTTTAAAATATAGATTACCGTTTTTTTGAACATACCTGAATGCTGTCCGGAATGCTGGCGGGATTTAGGGAATGGTCTATTTCGGACTCCTGTAGTCAGTGGTCGTAGATAAGCTGCTTTGGGATTGTAGTTTCGGCCATTGGTTTCACGTGGCCCAACCAGCGGGTCCTTTTACCCTGAGGATTTCGCACATACGCTGCAAATAAAATTGGTCAACAACTCGAACAACTGTCTGTAAGGCGTCCGGGTCTTACTGCTTTACGGTAGTGAAGATGACACAACAGCACTATTGGAGTCCATGCACAAGAACTGATTACTACAGCGAGTTTATCAGTGACCAAATGTTGTAATGGCTTGTAAGATTAGGACGTTCATTTCACTAATATTATACAGATCCGTGAATAGTGCGCTTCCATCCACCTGAAAATTTTAACGTAGTATGTTCAGCTTTTGATGTATCCTAATAAAACGCAAACTTTTAGAACTGTTTATGGTCTAACCAAAGCGAAATGCCACGAAACCGAAAGCTGGATCAGCCACTGTACTTCAGTTTCAGGAAGCGTAACCACACACATTCGTCTACAAACAGTAGCGTACAGGGCGTAGAACTCGCGCAGTACAGTTTTGGTCAGGAAATGCTTCGAACTGAATAGCTGACCTTCCGAAAGTTATTGAATCCGCGCATTGCTTTCGCGTGGCGGAATGCCTCTGCACCGTTGGACTAGAGCTGGATTAAGAGCACAGCCATGATTCACTTTGGTATTAATTTACAACTTGTTCAACTCGGTAGGTGAACAGGTTTGCACCTTGGTATTCAGCTCGGCCTGAAACGCCTTTATGAGATTGACAGGTCTGTCTGGGCAGCAAAGCTTTCGTAGAACTATCCGCAGTGCTTCTCATTTGACTGAGTCGAAGGATTTGATGAGGTCCGCAAACAATCCAGGCAGCGACTGATTCAGTTCAGGACAGCTATATTGGGTTTATCATTTGGCAGAAATAAGTGATTTCGACCGTTTCGAAATCTTGACCAATTTTTGGCGACGTTTTCCTCCAGGATACCAGGGAACAGTTTGTTCGGGAAGACACGAGCCATAATATTGCCCTTCGTGCATAGGAAGCAGATTCTCAGGATGCTGCCCGTCTCCTGCCAACTTTCTAGCCCTATAAACACAGGGGTTATCGTTGAATCTCTAAACTGTTGCGGGAAGTCTTCCGTCTCCCAAACCCTGTATAACGTGTGGAGCATTTCATTCTATAATCCTTTCGGTCCCCCAACCTCAACAGTTCCGCAGGTACTATGTCCAATCCACCACTTTTCCCATTTGCGGCTGTTTTATAACCGTCAACAATCCTCCAACTTTAGCTAAGTCAACTAATTACGTGTTCAGTGTACATTGAAGTAGATGGGTTATATAGCTCAAATCAACCTATTTTAGTGGCCGGCCAATCGATGTTGAAAATAAAGTTTCCAGCTGGTCAGCATTTCACCGGGCTTAGTAAGTTTTTCACCAGTCTGTTTGTCTTCTATCAATTGGAGATATTGGGCGTTCTGTTCATGGATTGCTTTCATCCTGATAAACAACTTTTTGTGACAACGGCGGTCCGCATGCTCTTCACTTTGTTTGGTCCATTATCCATTTTTTTATTTTTCTCAAGCATCCTATAAACTCAGTTATTGCGCTTCTGTGTAGCTGATGTGCCTCTCTGTTTGTCGCACCTTTGACGGTTTTGACGAACCTCGAACTCCCTCAGTCAAGTAGGATGTCTATTGGTGACAACTATTAAACTACTCTTACCTCCGTTCGTATTTTAGCCCTGTTGTAACCACAGCGAGGGCTTGTGTTTTTATCTGGAAAAACTCGAGACTTCATTGCGTCTTTCCATCTGCTCGCGAAACCTCAATGCAGTATCCTCGTTCTTTGCTTTACTCACATTCAACTTAGATGAGTAGCTTCCTAGTTACCTATGTGACAGTTTTTTAAGTACGTCCCATGGTTTGACACATACCAGGCAGCAAATCGTATTGCATTCATTTCCATACATTATTTTGCAATTCATATATTTCGTGAGCTCTGCCGCACAAGGGCACAGTTCACTAAGTCTCAGTACCCACTTCTTGGATAAGTTCACGTAGCAGGCAATGTACGCCCCAAAGTGAACCATGTTTTTGTTAGCGAGAGTTCAAATACCTCACATAGCGAAGCAGCAGTCTTCCACCGTTGTCTTTTAGTAATCCTATTCCTAACGGACCCAGTATCTCCTTCCAGATTTCTTCGTCCTTGCCCACGCCAGAAGTGAAACCGACCAACGGGAACGAAATGCAGATCTGACCGGCCGAGAGCTGGCCGCGGACTCCGTCGTTTTCCTTATGAGTGTAACAGTGTGGGGGCAAAGGTCCTGATAAATGCAGCAGTGCCATCGAGGGCCGAAAGTGGATGTTCACCATCATTGAGTTGACGCAGTTCGGTTCATCCACTATTCTCTGATTCGTGTGACGCGCCACTGAAAATCCGAAGGCGTGTTGACGTTCATTTTCTTGTGTTTCTCCACTCTACCGGACCGAGGTTTGTCAATTGCTCCTTGATCAGTCAGCTGCACAGTGGGGTGCAGCAAGGTTTATCCTGCAACATTTGAGTTCGTTTAAGGAAGCAGTTCACGTCGTGGGTCTGTCTGCCACATGCTTACCAAGGAGACCTATCGTGTTCTAGGTTCCAAGTCATAGAAGAGGCTTCTCTTTTGTCTTCAAAGTCCGGGTCATGCTTTGGGGCTGCTGGGCCCAGAAATAGGGACTCGTTTCGGTGGTCACATGCCAAGCCTTTTAATTAAAGGTCTGATCCATAGGACTAAATCAGGAGGCTTCCGAGGGCGCAGGGAGTAAAGCATGGAAGACTGACTCCTGATGCCACTGCACACAGCAGGTGCTGCTTGAGTGGCACCGACCATTTGGCTTTTGAATGTAGTTCAGCCGTATTAGATGATGCACCGGCAGTTGAGGTCGACAGTTGGGCAATCGAAGCGCGCGGTTTTCAGAGTCGACATTTTCCACCCCATCTATCCTATGAGAAGGCAGCTTCATTGCCCTTGCAAATAAGAAGATACTGATCGTCTACTTGAGAAGGGGAGGAATCTAATCTCCCCATACTCTTATCTTAACAGAGAATATGACTTGAGCCTCAGACCGCTGAGTAATGTGTTTCCTCGTCCTACGGGAACTCTCCGCTCTTCGTGGAACTTCTCTCGGTTGTTCTCTTTGGAAAGGTTGAAGCTAAAGTTATCCATGGATGTGTAGGACATCCAACCGGGAAACAGCTACGGCACCTTCATGATTATACACCTTCTTTCGATCACAAGTTAACATATACGCAGCAAGCAACTTCCTACCAGGGTTAGCATGCCGCCATCTTGTGAGACGTCCCGTCTCTCTCGCTGAGCTACCGTAGTTTTCCTCTGTTATAAAAAGCAATCTGTATCTGGGGAAACTCTTGAACGTTTGAGCTATATATGTGATGGCTCGAAAGACTAGGCTACCTATGACAAATACAGCCTTCCTCATGATAACGAAATAGCATTCTCATTGTTTCTGATCTGATGCCATAACAGCAGTTGTTGTTGGAGTTGAGTTGATTTTTTGCGACAGAATTGCCCTGAGACTTTCTAGAGGGTTTTCCTGCCCTGTTACCATAACAACCATTTGCCTCAAGGTCCGGAGCAGTCTAAAATTTCTAAGGTAAGTAGAAAAGTTAAAGTGTTTATTGAGAAGTCTCCCATTAACTGCGGTACGAAACGTTCTACTTCGGTTTATCGAGCATTAGAGCAATAAACCGAGAGCATGGCTGTTGAGACATGAGTTTTTGTTGACGAAATTCAGGTAAAATACAGCTATACAGCTGGGCCAGATAAAATTTGAGTGCCACACGAACGGGAGCAGAGGGAGTCTGTGCAATAATCTAGTCCAACAGGATGCTTTTGCAGTCTGCTGAATACCATCAAAACACCTACTGAGAGTCGAAACGCATCACCAGCTCTTTAATGTCAGACGGCGTGTACAAGAACTTCATATTCATCCAACTGACTGTACATTCTATTGGCATGCACTCTTTCCAACCCACCATGAATTTGGAAAACGTTTTCTATGGCTAACCGACTAATTGATGTGTTCGGATTTTCCTTCCTCACACGCACACGCACATCGTAGAAGTTATCTAACAAATTGTCGCATTCCGCATTTCCTCAATTTTTGAAGTCAGCAGCTCTACCTGTATACCGAGGCCTGAGAAGCATCAAAATTTGCAGACAGTTAATCCAGGAGCTAGACGTCTCACTGTGAGCTATGCGTTCGTGAAAATAGTTTCATCAAACCTGACACCTTAAGGAAGTGAGATAAGCGCGCTGCCTTTTTGGTTCATCGATACGCACACTCCAGCATTTCAGACTGGCTGAAAGAATGTAAGGGGATTCTAGTGGACCAGTGAGTACACTGTGATCAAGTGCTATAGTCAATCAGTAGTTCGTGCTCTGGTTTGGTAAGTGTCATAGATCACTCACCTGGCCCAGGTAGGCTTAGCAAGATGTAGCGATAAAGTAGATTCACATGCGGCTCCAACGGTGTGGCATTTTGGATAAACGATATGGTGTAGATTCGAGGCGTGACCTGGAACAAGTTTGTCCATACCGCAGTACTTATCGTCGGGCACAGAGCACTGCGCCCATGAAAAAAGTTGACTAGTATGCCTAATTGCCTTCATCACCTTCTGCATCTTGATTAGGTCAGCTGGGGCTAGGCCTAAAAACCGATTCGTTGAATGCTATCACATTTCTTGTAACCCGAGCTTCTGAAATAAGACCTTAGGCGTATAAAACAAAGAATGAATGCACAAGGATTTGATCTGGAAGACAGCCGATCATTCTCGCCGGGTTGTGAAAAAATGGGTCAACACCAGAGACCTAGAGGCAAGCATTCCATATGCCATCTAAAACGTACGAAAGCACAGTTGTTCTGCTGTAAGTCATAAACTCCCAAACGTTTTATCATGTTTCTTTTCGTTAATTACGAAAAAAGGAAACTTCAGAAGTTTTAAAAGCAATTTTTTGGTTCACTTAGGCAAATGTTTAAAAATCAAAGTAGTGAGTTAGTTTGGGTAGAAGCCTATGAGATACATAAATGATAAATTTAATTTTTTTGCTGAAGATTACCAAAGAAAAAGGCTTATTCCGTATAAGCCAGTCATGTGAAGTACGGCGGTTCGACCTGCGTTGAAACCGTACATCACCCAGACCATTTGGTTAGAAAGTGATGACAGCGCCGGAAATTGCACTGGAACCGATAACACAGACAGAATATGCTCGACAATTGTCATCCTCCCAAAGACTGGCTGTTGCACCTGAGGACCACATAGAATCGATTGATGCGGCCTTCAGCGGCCAGTTGAAAGGCTTTTTGTCTTGGAAGAATTTTGGAACTGATTGAGAAGTCACGGTCTCAGAAGGGTTTACCTAAAACCACTGATTGTTTACCAAAACCTGAAACGGCCTGATGCGCGTGGTCGAATTTGTTTGCCTATTTAATGGCACAGAACATTTGATTATAGGTCTAAAACACGCCGGCGCGAAGAATTTCCCCGGGTATTTTCCTGCATAAGTGTTGGTTAGAACGCGTAAAGAAAAACACTGGGGATTGGATGGCAGTCCAAACTCGAGTTCACCGCTAACACCCTAATTTTGTGAGCGGCCACTTGTGAAGGAAAGAACATCATTGGTCGTTAACCCTGCTTCATCCTTGTCTGAATCCATGTCGAATCTTATTCTATGAAGCCAGCTTGATTATGAAAGATAAACAGTCTGACTAGGCTCATGCTCGTATGACCGCTGATAAATTAAATAGCTTTAATCAGGTATCATAAGTTCGACATGTCAAGTGAAAACAGTCCTAAGTGTTGCAATCTATCCCAGCATGCTTCTTTGCCGCTACATTTATCCCGATGGCCCTGGTGGCACCCACTATGAAGGCCTGTTTGTCCACGCTACGGCAACAGTCAGAAGCTTGAACGTCCTCAAAGTGTAGGTCCTCGCCACAGAAGTGGATGACCGCAGTCAGTCGACCGATACCGTGTGTTTTATTGATCATAATAACAAAGATCGATTAAAGGCTACATTTCGATATCTCGTCGTCAGACTCGGACACATGCAGGAATTAATTAAGCAATTAATTACTTAATGATAGTCTCCAGAAGAAACTTTAGTGGCCAAAGGTCAGCTTGTGTTTCGTTAAAACCTAAGACGTACGAATCACTTTTAAATACAAAAGTTGTGACCGGCTAATCTTCATGCCAATGGCTACTGCAGTGGCCAGGATATTTGTCCTGATAGACGACGGTGAACTTTCAGTTGCTTTGTGGATTGTTATGAGAGCTGTTTAGGTATTCGCGTATTCGTACACAAAACGAAATATGATGAAAAGCTTACTGTAGCTAGATTTTTCATAGTTCGCATTATCTAATAAATTATACCACAAAGATCTTATCAGTAATTAGTGGAGAGAAACAATGTGCCGGATGTCGGTCAAACATTTACGAGCTGACTATTTTTAACGATGATTATAAATTACCCCATGAAACCGGCGGACCGAAAGTGAGGTATTCCGAAAGATTCAGAGATTTTCTATTGGTTGACCAACATCGCTTCCTGCTACGCATGCAGCCCACCAAAAACTGTCTAGAATTCGGCTAGGGAAATGTGTTCCATCGGGCTCGACTGCCAGTCCACAATCGTTGTTAAGTCGGTATACTGTCTGATTCAGCTTAGCATGTCTGTGTCACGTCCCCGAAAACAACGGATAAGCGCCCGGTTGCGCAGCATCTGTGCGAACCGCAGGAGGATGAATCCCTGTCTATCGTACATCCACATGCGTGCGAAGAGAGAGCACTTGTGGTTCCAACTGCAACCGTGCTTGCACCGTAGGCAGGTGCACACATGTGTACAGTCATGAGGAGACGCAACCGATAAACCGGAAAACAGCGCAAAGTGCAGCATCTGAAGTGCAAGTTTCTGCCACCGCCACATTTGATTGCAGATAAGCTGCAGTCGGTCACCTCCTGCTATGCTCCACAGGCAGCAGTATTCACATGTTTCGATATATAACCTAGGCAAGTAATCTTCAAAGTCAAGGTGAATTTCAGAAAAGTTCGATAAAAGGTCGGTGGAATGGTTGCTCAGGTTGTTTTCTGCCATTACAAGACCGAAGTCTATTTAGGATAAAATTGTTCGACAGTTGAGCAAAACGGATTTTCTTAAATAAAGACAGAGTAACCTTGGGATTACTCAGACTCTATGATGGCAACTATTCTCAAGGTAATGTTGGGCATTCATGAAGGTTTATGTCACTCGTCGATCCTAGAACAACGACAATTACACAAAGATGAAGTTGAATATGCAGGGAAATTCCGAAGGGTGGTATCCGTCAGAGGCATGAAAACATTATAGAGGTCAATAGTCGCTATTCAAGTCATCAAGTAACGCAAACAGTATGTATTAAAGTTCAACTGGGATTCGTACTTAAAAGTAGAGCTGTTACGTGTGAGTTAAGCCACATGCGTTTCCAAAGACAAACCCAGTGAAGAACAACGAATGCAACATTTAAAAACTACCTCTAAGACCTCACGCCTTTTGAAGATGACGATGGACCTTTTACAGTACTTCAGAAGAGGCTTGATAATACTTATCCCTGAGGATATCGTTATCATCATCATCATCATTGCCAGCTGTAAGAACCGCGTACTTGTCGATGATTTGGAGAAGTGGGGTAGGTAGCTGCGCATTGGGGGCGGGAGCTGACAAATTGGCGCGTAAATACAGCACTGTCAGTGGACTGTCAAGTGGGGGGATTGGGCAGGGAGCTATGCATTGAAGGCAATAGCTTGGATGCACGAACGCCATTGAGGGCGCAACTGGGCCATGTCTGACAATGTCTCTAACTATCGATGTGGCCCGTCTCGGGGTCCCCATCCAGGAAGACGGCAGTGACCAGCGCAGCTGAATTTGCTGGTAATGGTTTATATACTTCGTTGCCAAGTCATTGTTTGACCTCCTCTGGCTCGTTTCCACCCTGCACGTGGTTGTGCGAAAATAACCCTTCGAGGAAGTCGGTCGACTGGCTTACGCAGCACGTGGCCAAGCCAGCACAACCTGTGCATTGTGATCAGTTCATCTACCGAGGGTGAGTTATTTCTTCCGAATACCATTCGACGTACTTCAGTATTGCTTACCCGGTGGTCCCACCAGACTCGGACAATGCTCCGAAGACATCGATAGTCAAACACTAAAAGTCTTTTGACGTCCTCGTCGCGCAACGGCCAGGTTTCTCATCCGTATAGTAGTATGGAGCGCACCACAGCATTGTAAACTCGACCCTTGACGGATAAGCCGATGTCACGCCTACGCCGTAGGTGACGCAGGTTCACAAAAGCTGCTCTGGCCTTCCCAATCCGGATGGAAATATCATCTTTCGCGAGACCACCCGGACAGATACAGCTGCCCAGGTAAGCAAACTTGTCTACTACCTCAGTCGGTTCATCCGCAAGCATGAGGCTAGGGTTCGAGCCCATCCAGTCTCGCAGTAGCCAAACCGTGAGGAGCAATTATTTAGATTATTTAATATTGTTTGAATTACCACACGGTCATATCCAAGAAAGCTATATCGTCTGCGTACTCGATATGTGTGAGCGGACGCCCCACAGGCATTAGAGGCTGCTAGTGAGTCTTCCATGATCGTATCAATGACGCAGTTGAAGGTGAAAGAGGACAGCCCTGTCTGACACACCACTTGATGTGGTGAACTCAGGTGAGAGCTTCCCGTAGACCTTCACACGGCCGCGGAAGTTGGCGTACAGCGCCTTCAGGAGGGTCAATAATTTATGGGGGACACCTTTGCTCCACAGACGCTGCCATAGTGCCTGAGGGTCCACAGAATCAAAGGCAGCTTTCACATCAAGAAACATAACCATTGTTGGTTGCTGGAAGCCGTGTTGCTGTTCCAAAATTTGTCGCAGGGTGAAGATATGATCGATGCATCCTCTTACAAGACGGAACCCAGCTTGGTTTTCACGGATCTGTCTCTCCCTTTGTTCGGTCAACCTTCGA
The DNA here is from genome assembly GCA_004794785.1 of Opisthorchis felineus. Taxonomy (NCBI): domain Eukaryota; kingdom Metazoa; phylum Platyhelminthes; class Trematoda; order Opisthorchiida; family Opisthorchiidae; genus Opisthorchis; species Opisthorchis felineus. The sequence goes on along the minus strand of SJOL01006351.1, from coordinate 291,480 downwards.
AGGATAAGACCAGAGAGCACCTTCGACGCCACAGCTAAGAGGCTGATGTCACGGTGGTTTTCACACAGCGCTCGTGTGCCATTTTTGAAGATAGGGATAACTGTCGACATGCCCCATACTGCAGGCACCTTCTCGTCGTTCCATATAGAACCAATAAACTTTGTCAGATGGGTCACCAGTGATTCTCAGACTTCTTTGAAGAGGGCTGGATGGAGGTCGTCCGGTCCTGATGCCTTTTCACGTTTTAGTGCGGATATTTCGTACTTTATTTCTTCTTCCGACGGGCGATCAAGGTTTACATTCCATTCGCCCGTATGCATTATCTCCACAGGCTGTGTTTCAGGAAGCCAGCTGAACTGTTCTTCGAAGTGTTCGGCCCATCTTTCCAGTCGACGTTTTTGCGAGTGAATTAATGAGCCATTTTTCCACTTATCGTTTTGCTGACCGTTGCTTTCCTAGGGCCAGTCAATCGTATCAGTTGATATAGGGCATGGATGTTTCCCGTAGCAAAAGCCTTCTCCATCTGCCGAGCTTTTGATGTCCACCAGAACTGTCGGTCTTTCCTTAGGTTCTTCACTATTTGGCGTTTGAGGGATTTGCGTGCGCCGTCGTACTCGTTGCCTGCTGGTCTGGATTTCCTGACATCAATCATGGATAGCGATCTCGCCGACATCCAGTGGTCTATTGTTCGAATCGGAGAGGTCGGACAGACAGCCTTGAACGCCGCTAACATAGCTCCTTTCACATTTTGCCACGCTTCATCCACATGCTCACTGCCACCACAGTATCGGTTTACTGTGGAGAGTTGTTGGGCTAGCTCAGATCGGTACTGTTGAGCCGTGGTCGTTCTTCGAAGATAGTGGATTGGCATGCCTCTTGCTAATTTGCGAGGGCCCGAAGGGAAGTGAACTGTCAGGCGTACACGCACCATGGCGTCATCGGAATCAAGTGGTGTGCCGCAGAACGAACGGCAGTCTTGAATTGTGGCTCTCTACCGGTGGCTGATGGCCACGTGGTCCAACTGGGTCAAAGGTTGATTTGCAATTGATGGCCGACAGGTTACGTGGTGCGAACATTTATGTTGAAAGTTCGTACTTGCCGGAAACAGTTCATGGTCAGCACACAATTGAAGGAGTCGATCTCCGTTGTCTGTGCGGCGAGCATCGACTCTGAATCGACAGCCCAAATGTGATTCCAAGGAGCTCAGATGACCTACTTGGACATTCACATAGCCTGCAAGGATCACAACGTCAGTGCTTTTTGCTTGACGGATGAGCCCGGATAGCTCCCGATAGAAGGCATCCTTCTCTGCATCAGAACTACAGTCCGTTGGGGCATAAGCCGACACTACAAACAGAAACCGCTTTTAATGCCGAGAGGCATTGAGCTTGATTCATCTGGACGGCACAAAGACGACTGTTCACTGCGATCCAATCCAGCAAAGCGCGTTCAGCTCTGGGGCTGAGTGCAACTCCCACGCCATATATTCCACGAATCATCGCTTCTGGGTCACCGGACACACGGAGGGAGAAATGTGAAGGAGCTGAGTTCATCCTTGGCGTTCTGAGATGCATTATCACGCTTGGGTCTTGTATGCGTGTTTCGGAGACACAGAATACATCAATTTTGAGGGAGTATAAGGTCTCAAGAAGCACTGCCTGTTTGCTAATTTGACATAGAGTACGGACGTTAAAAGCTCCTCCTACATAGAAAAGATCTCGTGGATCTAGAAAGGTGTTATTTTGTTAATAGGGAGCGAGGAGCATAAAGACCTTCGGTCAGAAAATTGACAGTCAAATGACCCAGCGACGTTTGCTTGTGTGGTGAGAATGGGTTGGGGAGGAACATCGGTGGACACCGAACTGCGCGGGCAAATGATACTTCCCGGTTGCCCAGGCCGAAGAAGGGGGTTTGGTTGATGTACCCCACCTTGAGCCTTTGACTCAGAAGTCTGACCCACAAGGCAGTGGGAGGATGTTGGGTTTTGTTCGGAGACCCTGCCCCTAGCCTCTGACTCAAAAGTCTGACCCACGAGGCAGCGGACAGTAGGGTTTTCTTTGGGGACCCTGCCCGGAGCCGATAACTCGATAGTCTGACCTGCTCGGCTGCAGGGGGTTGGCCTGGATCGAGGGCGCAGGGAATAAGGCATTACTGTCTCATTCCTGGTGCGGCTGTGCACATCAGGTGCCTTTTGAGCAACACAGGACTCTTTGGTTTTAAAAGTATTTCGACCGTATTCAATAATGCGCCGGCGGTCACGGTCAACCGTTGGGCGATCGGAGTGTACACTTTCTGGGGCCGACCTTTTTTAACCCATCCTTCCTCGGGGGAAGGCAGCATCGCTGCTTCCATAAATGTGGACATTCCGGTCGCCTGGGGGAAACACCTTACTGCCTTCACACTCCTGTCGCAGGGGACAGTACGACTTTACCCCTAGACCGCCTCGTAGCACGATTACTCGTAGTACGAGGTCTCGCTGCTCTTGGTCTGACTGCTCCCGTTTGGCCTTCCTGGCATGGTTGCACCTTGTGGGACGACGTTCCAGCCAGTGTAGCCCGCGGGATCATTGCAGCATGCATAGTGTGTAATCACTTCATAAGTCTAAATTTTTCTGGACATCCCCTAGTGTTCACGAAGAATTAACTAGCAAAGAAATTGAGAACGAGGAGAACCTCTTATATGGGGAGAGACAAATGTCCTCGCACTGTTAACTTAAGTTGCATTTTAAGTCAAACTGAACTAAAAATTTAGGCGGTGTTTACCAAGTACTGTGCCACACCCTATCTAAGCAGCATTCAGTGGGCACATTCCGAAAAGCCCAGTCAACGGCTGATGTCATCCATTCGAGTGACGGAAATAGAGCTAAACCTTGCACTTTGTTTTACAGCTCCCACATAACTCAACTGAAACAGGGGGACTATGATATTGAGGTTGAGGAAACCTGGACAAGCACAACAAGTCGGAGATAGATACGAACTGATGAGTCCACGTATGAAAATTGTTGCGCTATATGTTTAGTACTCGCAGCTGCCACAAAACGTTTGTCATCCCTCATTTGCAAACTAGTTTGGCTTTGACGCGAGATTCGGGGACTGCGCTTACCTAATGAGAAGGGTGAAACCGGCCGTGCCCTGTCAAAGAGCTTTCAGCAACCTTATAAATGGCATGTTAGGTTTGTCATCTTCCTTATAAATCGGTTCACCAACGGAAGATCCTGACCAAACCATTCAGGCCGATCTCACAATATCTTCTCAATACACCAACTTCAGTAAGAGGTACTAGCAGGCAAATCAGAAGCGCTGTGAACTATAACGGCAGTGGTATTCCAACAGTGTCTGTCAGGTTAAGTTTGAAGCACGCGGCTCCAATAGAGCAGGTAACAAGTCATCAAACTTTGACTAAGTTCGGCAGAGCTGTGGGCCACCCCCCCCCCACTGCATAATTTGTCAAGTTGTTACCGCTCGCCAAGTTGTGGAGGTTGAACAGAATGTGTCGATAAAGTTCTAAGAATTTATTGACGATATTGATGTCCCCGCTGCAGACCACGATTGTCTATGATGGTTCCCCCATGAAATCCATCCGTACAATTGTGTTGATCTAAGGATGAACACCTAAAATCCAAGGCTTGTTCGTAAAACAACCCAACGCTACTCATAAGTTTGCTGAAAACCCTTCAAAAACCCGTTAGCAGTCTCGCCATTCCTGGGGTTCATCACGAAGCTGTGATCACTGAGTTTCTGTCAATCTCGTGTTCCAGTTGAACAGCAAATTGTGCGTAAGTGATGAAATACAATTACTCATGTATACATTCGGTTATTAACGATCATTTATAATAGACAAAATGAAGCTGGAGTATGCCAGTTCAATCACAGACAGTCACAAGTTTGACTCTGATTGTGTTTTCAGGACAATTTCAGGGTAGGTATTCAAAGCTCTGCATCAAAGGAAGTGTCCACCGTCGATACTCTGACACAGGTAGACCCGACCAGATAATCCAGCAGCGCGGAATCCAGTAGTTCGGACACACTCTAAACCCACTCAGATACCAACATTACCAGAGAGCTCTTGCTCCAAAACCGTACCACGATGGTGTTACAAATGAGAAGTTCAACTAAAATCGGCACAGTTAAGTCTGGTATTGGCTTCCTGGTTTCGAAGGTTGTCAATGGCCTTCGCCACTCTAATTAAAAGTGGTTTCGCATCATATTCACGGTGATATTTTCTTGCCTGGAAGCTTGCACAAGAAGAGGGTCATTCTACCAGGCACGAGCGACTTCTGCTGGAAGTTATTCGACACTCAAGCATATCGAGTGAAAACCATACAAAGGCCCGAAATTTTCACGAAGCTTGTATTTTGGTGAGGGAACTGGGAATAAAAGGACCAATTAAACCCATAATAAACAAATGGATCGACACAAACGTAATTCAGCACAATGTTTCCTGGAAAACGAAATCACCTCCTATATGAGATCAGTACCACACGTGTTGATCAATTTTAAATTGCAACAAACAGCGGCATTTAGGCTGAAAGTCGGCAGATCAGGATTATTAATGAACGCGACGAATAAAATGAGACAAAAGGTTGTCTGGACGGAAGATTTGGTGAATTTGTCCATCATGTGTCCGCAAAATTGAATCTCGATTAATCCATGTAGATGTCGGAGATGTCTATTGGAAGGCCAGCTGCAGTCCCTACACGGCACAAAACACAAGTTTTCTGTACAGTTAGAGCGATGGCCGCCACTTCGAATATTCGGAGAAAAATTGTGGGGAGGAGTACGCGATGATGGAAAGGCTAATCAACCAGATGCGCGTCTTTGGCAAGAGAATAAAATTTCGATGTAGAATCACGCAATAGTACGCGCGGATCACCGATCTCTACTATCTTCCCTTCTTGGAGGATGAGCACCCTGCGAAGGAAAAGCATTTTGAAAAGTTGTTACTAACTTACTTTGTAACCTACTTACAATTTGAAAAGTAGTATGGACAAAAGAAATAAATTATGCCGGTCTCAGGGAAAATGAAGGCGATTTCCTTACTTTGCGAGGAATTCGCATCGGAGCAAGGGAAATCTCCTGGTAGATGAAGCCCCTCTACAACAGCGACTAGGGGGCCGGTTGAAACGGGCTATACACTGTATAGGGTGTCGTAACCAATAGATTAAAGAAAATAAAACTGTAATTTATAATAATGCTTTTATCCGTTCTTGTCGTTCCTGAGGAGGGTGCAGCTTGCATCGCGCGGAAAAATTGTCTGGGACCGTATTTACCAGCAACGTGAGCAATCAACGCAAGAGGATCACGACGGCGGGACTGACAGCGATCAGCCAACTTAGATTTGTTTTACCACATGTTCTGTAGGTAGTCACAAAAAAGAACAGTATTGAAATCTAGAAGGCTGAAAATTTGGAAACAAGATGGTGGACGTTTTAACAAATTATACGGATTGCATTATAATTGAGGCAGACAGACCTGCAAGTAAATCCCACCTGGACGTTGTGCATTTTCTCCAACATAAGGTAATTGCAATAAACCCCACGCTTTATGGAGAAAAAACGACGTTGACTTTTTTTATTATTCTGAAAGACGCTTTTAAGTTTGCGGCAGCTATTCTATTGCCTTCTTCCACACGATAATTTTTGTATCGATTGCCCATGGGTCCTCGAAGTTTTTCACCTACCCAGACTGATAAGTATAAGGACCAACAATAGTTTCTGATATTTTCAACTGCGTAGGGAGCCTCTTCGAATTCTATACTTCAAAGATTCACATGCAATAGCCCTTCCGTCTCGCGGGTAGGGGATATAAGTGATGAATGGACAAAGAAGCCTTCCTGATTCTTCGCACGCCACCCACCGCTTGCGCCCGCTTGCCACACTTGATTGTACCACTGATATGATCTTGTCTACTGAGGTACAAAAACAGCTTGATAACTGTCAGTGTCCAAATGGAAACATGATATCAAATTTCTCCGGGTGTAATGTAAGATCAACGGTGTTTTTTCATACCAATCAAAACCGACTGATGAACGGTAACCAGATTTATTTGAAAGTTGATACTCCATGCCAGCAGTTGAACTAGGGGGACATACTGATTCGAATGAGGAATGGCTGTTGAAGACGATGGTCGTGGAATGAAAACAACTCAGTCGCACATCGCTTACACTATTTGAAAAAAATGTACGTAGGCTGCCCAGCCGACCACGGTTAGGCTGGGCTGAACGACTGCAGCGAGATTTCAGTCACCACCTGGTTGTGTACTTACGTCACCATGCGATTGAAGATCCGGTGCTGATTCATCGGGCCAGGAAACAAATACTTTTGAATTGGGGTACTTCGTGCATACCAAGCCAACGCGAACGTTTGTTTCAGTCGATGGGTCTAATCCAAGTTGCTCATCATTCTGACCAAGTCCACCTCATTGTTAAGTAGTAAACCAGTAATAGTATGATGCAGTTTGAGTCGTCAAAACCAACGAACGCGACAGTCGCGTTCCCTACCATCAGTACAAAGAAACGAAGTGATCGTGATTAGGTCTGTAGCTGAACTGAGGGGACTGAATTTCGAGTCACCACATTATACACCACTACGTTCACATGCCGGTGGACCGCCCGGTTTGACAGGGGCCGAGATCGAAAACTCGTAACAAGGGCTATCAGAGAGTGGGAGATAGGGTAATCGATGTGTGAACAAATCGAAATGGAATATGGAAGATGATTACGCGGGTTCGAATAAACCTTGGAGACGAAGACGAAGACGTTTGAGATGAGTAATCAACTAGACGACTCCTGACTCATCAGTTCAGTTTGGAAGCAGGGCAAACGAGAGATATCATATAACCAAATACAACTGGCTTTTCACCTGGTGAATCAGCAGTTTGCAGTTAATATACATCTCTTGGGAATGAAAGCAACTCTAATTCAACAGTGTGTTGGCTGAGGACAATAGCTCACCTGTTATAGTCCATTATAGTATTCAACCGATGAGCGATTGTCAACACGGTACAGTGGGCGAACTCCGTACGAATTGTTTTCTGGATCAGGCTATCGGTGACTGGATCGACTGCTGCTGTGGCTTCATCAAGGACGAGGATAGGAGTGCGGCGCAGGAGGGCACGTGCAAGGCAAACCAACTGCCTCTGGCCCAAACTAAACGACGAAAAAGATAAATCACGAATTGTAGACGAAGCTCACATCTGACGTACAGGAAAGCAAGGCGTAAGGTTTAAGGGTATCGTCTGAGTGACATGACAATGGATCCGACTGGCAAATACAGTGAACCTCCTTAGTAGGGGCCCGTATTTCCACAAAAACATTTTGACTGGCCTGCACGATCTGCATCTGATTTTCGAGGGAAAGCAGTATCACATTTTTCATGAAGCGATTACCTAAAAGTGAAATTAGCTGCCATGGATTCACTGAGCTCATCAACATGTTGAAACTTTTTCAAATTTGACCAACTAAACGGACCGGGCACCGTTGAACCCACAACCTGAGGTATATGTGATAAATAGGTGTAGTGTACACAATCCCTGAGGCCGCATTTTTCAGTGGTAACTCAGTTGTCGAGCTCATTAGTCAGTACCGGAAATCCGTACCAGAGGTAAACAGCAGAGCAAAGTTTCGCGCTCGAACACCAGTGCTCATCAAGGCTGAAAAACTCAATAACCACTTCAAATAATGTTCAAGTTTCGTGATTTCCGAAACATCGGTGGAGCCTAATGAGAAAAAACTGAGAGAGAAATTGTCAATTTTGCAGTCCTTCTTTAGATGGGATGGTATCCTGCCAATGTATTCAACACAATCTGTGCTTGAACCAGGATAAAATTCCCTCTTTGATAAAGTTGGATGGATGGGTCAGTATTTGTGGGAAACAAATAAGAATCACTTTAATAGTATCAGCACCATGGTCGCGTTAAGCTCAGGATTGAATTCCAATTCCGCACTCTTATAATCACCCGCTTGGCTTGCATGTCCAGGCCAACCAAAACACAAGGTGAATAAAGCCATTTTTAGAAAAAAATATTTAAAAGGATGTCCCACGAGCTTTCTTTAGCATCTCACGACTCCGTCGACGAAATGTCTCGTCCAGGCACAGAACAATCACACTGCGTCGATAAAATGTCCAGTACGTTTTTGGAAACCTTGTCATCCCCACAGACAAACGAGTTAAGTTTGTATAAATTCACAAAAGTCTGTGGCTTTAATGATCTTTGGTGTTGACGGACACCAGTGATGATTTTTGGGCTCCGTAGGGAGTCCGCAGTTTGAAATTTTCACGGTTGAGAAATCTGCTCTGAGAGTGGGCAGCTGAGAGAAGATGCGTTCGTTGGTAAACTGAATGAGCATTGATGTGAGATTTAAACAAGGCTTAAACGAGCCCTTGTTTGCGACGTACTTTGATCCTATTTCTCCCACATTCCAGTTTGGCCAGTATTTAATATAGCAAAGTATTTTTCTAATAGGTGTTATGAAAAAATTGAAGAAATTTACCCACACAGTCCAAATCACTTGTCATTGAGACTGATGGAATCAGCATTAAGGCATGTAGGTAAATATTTTTTGGACGATTGCGGCGTGAATAGGCTGTACTCACAAACTCGCGCGGTCAAAAGTGAAAAACAGACGGGCGAGTATAGTCCTAGCAAAGGATGAGACTATACTGTCACTCAACCGCAACGACAATTCAAATCTATGACAATTAACTGTGAGTGCGGTAAGCGGTCGTGTATTCGTATGGCTAGGACAAATATACCGTTCGTTCAGCTGTAACATACTTTTGGTGTCAAACCTTCATGCCGTTTGAAGGAGATACGAGTGCAGATTTACTTGCAGGCTGCTGGAGCCAAGAAAGAAGCAGTTGATATGCCGGGATTGGGTGGGAAACAAGGAGCTTCCGGTCAGTAAGTTCGCGTCTTAACCAAGGAGCCATCTCGAGACAAGTACATACCTGATGTTTGCTCCTCCTTCTGAGATGATCATATCCAGACCCAAACCATTACTAGCCTCTACCACAAATGGTTTCAGATTAGCAAGCTCCAGTGCATTCCACAGTTCTGCATCGGTATGTGTTTTGAATGGATCCAAGTTGAAACGTAGCGTGCCCGAGAATAGAACGGGATCCTGATGGTGGGAAAGAGCGATAGAAAGTATCTGGGAATTCGTTCCTTGTAATATAAAAACCCAAAGCGGCCAACGTAGTTTGCAAAACGATTAGCTATGGACAAGCTGGGATCTAGAGTGCTTTTGGTAAGGAGTTCCCACTCACAATGACTAGGATTACAACTGCATGGAGCTTTTGAAAAACCGAAGTTCCGGGTGAAGTTACTTAATTATTGTCAGAAGAAATATTTTTCTTCAAACTAACTAGTTGCTCAGTCACAGGTAACTATTTTGAGCGTAAATGAGCAAATTCGTTCTGTGGAAAGACATTTTTATGGCGACTGGAGTGCATTTAACTCGTCTATCAAGGGTGAGTGGCTTCTTTAGAAGACCATCCGGTGAACTTCATTGTTACGGATCCAGTGTTTCTATCATACCGCAACAATACCTAGAAATCATCAGCGTTCAATTGCTGAAGACGCAAAGGTCATGTTTCAGGACTACAACTTATTATTTAGTTCTTTCGGCTTTACGGGCTCTGACTTGGACGGAATTTTTCTCTCACTGCGGTGCAACAAATGTCGTCCCTCTAACATTTTGGGCTTGAAAACAATCGGTCTTTTGCCAAGCGACTGAAATTAAAGCAGCTGATGAAATGGACCATTTTCCGGTCACATTTCGGCTGAGGTGCGTTGACGTTTGGGTATGGTTCCACCCAACCTTGCAGTGGTATTCTCGAGTCTTTAGGCTTGAAGCTTACACCTTGATAATTGGCGGATTCCGTTGGGTTATCTATAAAAGGCAGCAAACTTGAAGGACCGGATACTAGGATAACAGCTTCGTTTATCATCCTACTGAGCACTCCAGCTCCGGCAGGTAGGAAAGGATTCACGTAACATAGCAATTACGAAGTTGAGAAGAACTTGTGATAGAGAGACGTTTTGACGGACACCACTAAACGTAGTAGGCTCTGGCCGTGGACGTTCGTGTCTAGTGCTCTCAGAATAGACCATTGGAATTTGCCAGCGTACTTGAAACTGTCAAGTCGAAAGGGTCTCCAGATCCAGAAAAACGACGATTGCTGGTTGAAAGCAGTGGCATGGTCCACACTCCTCAGCCTTGTCTAGCCAAAGGCAAAACCCACTATGGTTCTCACGAAACACAATGTATCAGTCCGTATAGGATAATACCAGAAAGGACCACAGCACAGTGCTTCGTCATGGCTCCCAAGCTGATGATGCGCACGCTGATGATGCCTCCTCGACTGGTGAGGAAAAGCTCTCATGGTAATTTACAAGCTTGATGGACTGATCAATCACAAGTAAACTAGCCCGAGATACCAGATTTCCGACACATTCCTCAAAATTTCCTGCACAAAGGCCACGTTTAACTCAATCCAAGTAAAATTACATGTATCCTGCAGATGAGTCACAAGACAGTTCATGCTTTTTGGATATCCTTGTTGATAGGCAAGACGCTCGTTCCTTAGAAAGTCCACAGGAGGCGCTCATCAACGGAATTTTCAAGGTTCGTGGCAACTGCATACGGATTTGGGTTACTTGAAAGCCTGAGCTACGAGACAAGACTCATTTGCAGACCAATCAAGTTTAAAGAGGGAGAATCGTTTTTTTGAGAAAGACACCGAACCCTAAGGTTATTATGGACTTTTCCATAACATTCGTAGCACGGTTGCGCCTTGAAGAGTTGCGGTGTTTAGGCTGAAGATGGAGAGCATTCCGCAATCCTCCAACTGTTGCGTAACTATTGAGCTCAAATCGGAAACTGGGTAGTTTGTTGCCAAACGCTTGCTCTGAACTGGTGATGGAAGCAATCGGAATTCAGCTTTGCGAACAGAATCTAAATACTTGCGTTTACAACTGAGGCACTGTGGATCCAGGTCCACCAACGAGTTGCGAACACAAAGCGTTTTGAAACAGTTCGCCTAGTTGCCGTGGTCCTTATTGAGCAACATCAGCTTTGGCATGTGAATGCCTGTCCGCTCAGCTCCTGTGTCAACTCATTTTCAGTTGTTCTTTATCTCTCGGCCGATAAGAGTGAGGTAACTGTTGAAATCTCGTAACATGTTTTATAACCGTGTTGGTGCGATAGATGGACGGGGCCCAACGTTTCAAGCATTCTAGTAGTCCACTATACAGCAGCTAGTTCGAGGTTGAAGATGAGTGGACTCCTATGCTGTCCCCATGGTGACTTTCCTGAAAACCTTCCAATGCATTACTTATTGCCTCAAATGCTTTCCTAGCCTTTTCATCCAATCCCCTGTTTAAGCCAACAAGTGGACACAACATCAAGGTGTTAAGGTGAATTGAGTCTCGTTACGCTCAGAGTGCTACAGCATCACCCAAAATATGAGGAAGAGTTAAGTGACGAAGAGCAATGAGCCAAAGCGGACGGTGGCAAATATTCAGTGGTCAGAAACAGTTTATCACTGTGGTTTGGCAAAACAACATCAGAAATAATGAGTTGGTAAATCATGGAGTCTCAAAATTTCGCAGGTAGAGGGCGGAATGGCAGGGTAAGATGATGTACCGCTGCAAAAGACAATCTGCTTCCCATGAGTGAAATGTATGATTGCCAACAAACACCAATGGAAAGCGCACTGGTAATCTCTACCTACATTGAGCGTTTGGATGTGAATGTCATTTCATGACATAGCTCTACTTAAAGAAACCCACATGGCTACTGAGCTGTTAAGCTCCATTGTTCTTAACCCGTGTTAACGTTAGTCTAATACTGACTTGCTGTCCGAGTCAGATGGCTCGCAGTCGAAAACAATGTAACTTGGAGTTATTAGCTGATAACCATACACAGTAAGGGAAGATATGGGTGGACAAGCATTAGGTATGGCGGGAACCTATTGATTCCTCGAACAAAGAATATCTTATATGGTTTTGGCGAATTCGTTTGCTTCAGAAACATAAATTGATGGGAACAGATGTGCATAATTGAGAAAAACAGTCTCGCAGGTGGTCATTAAAGACAAGAAACTGGAAACAGCTTGTGTGAATTTAGTTTGCATGACGCATATGGATGAAATTAATCAAAGTATTAGATAGAGCAGATAGGTGTGTATATGAGACGGAATAGCCATGACACTTAAGAGGTGACCCACCGATAGAAAGTCTCCTGCATTATGACGATGTGGGTATCACCAATCATTAAAGAACGCCCATGGTACACACAGTTTTATAGATGCTGCTTATTTAGCTTCCCGACTGGGGAATACAGGAAACATTAGGCATGTGAGGCGGGTGCTATGACCGGAATTTGAGCTCATCAATAGTAGGTTACAAATGAACTCCTCATTGGTCGCTGGGTTGTTCGCTGAGCTGAGCTGAGCAATTCGATTGCGAACGTTTCATCGCCCATCGAGGTGACATCATCAGTGCGTTGTTAAGGAGCGAAATGGAGCGTAAAAATTGTGTTTATGCCACCGACCACTAACCCATCGCTACGCTCCACTACGCTCGCTAACAACGTACTGATGATGCCACCTCGATTGGTGATGAAACGCTTGCAATCAAATTGCCCATCTCAGCGAGCAAACCAACGACCATCTATGCTACCTTATTAGCAAACTCCCTATTCAAGATCTTGAGTAACCAGAATTCATGGTTGATAATAAAAAAGTACTATACAGCTCTTTAAGCCTGGTCAAGCTTCTCAGTATAGTCTGGGCCATGCGTCGAAACCCTCCTAAGTTCATGGAGGCGTGGGCACTATAATGGTCTAGTTGATGGATCGATTATTCCATTTAAGCGAAGGTCACATAACAATAAACAAACTACTTACCTGAGGTATCAGTGTCAACCTCCGGCGCAGGTCATGCAAACCGATTTCGGATATGTCTACTCCGTCAATGATTATCCGGCCTTCAGCTGCCTCGAGCATGCGGAATAAACCCATCACGAGAGACGATTTCCCCGAACCGGTTCTTCCAGCAATTCCCACCTGGAATAAGGGAATATACTCAGGAAAGGTAGTGTTGCAGAAAAATAAGTTAGAAACAAACGACTCGTTGTGAAGGAGTGAAAATAAACTGTAGTTATCACGCCCAAAGAGCGGTAACCATGAGGTGAGCTGTTTTGGCCTCCTATGCTTTTCTTCGATAGTAAATGGAATCCAACCTCACTATAACAGCTGATATGGGCGTTGCACACAATATTTTGCCTTTTCTCATCGAAAGTCGGTTTCCCAAAATAGGCAGGAAGCAACGCATTCCACATAGGCTTTATCTTAATCATGATTTTCGGCTTTTGCCCCAAGGCCAGCTACTTGGTACCCTAAAGGGCTTCTGTTAACACCATTTTTAATTCCTACTAGTTTTTATCTTCTAATTCCTCAAGAACATCTAACCGGCATCCCCAATCATGTCTTCGTGCAGCGGTTGTTACAATCCAACCAAAAAGTCCTGAAACATTTGGCACCCGAGAATGAACTCACCTTCTAGATCTAATTGCCAACAACCATGGCGTGAATCCCATTTTTAGCACCACATGATTTACCCACCGCTCCGGGAACGGCATCTTAAGTATACGTTGGCCATGAAATATTGGGAAAACGAAGCATATGAAGTTTACTATGCCTTGAAACATTACTTACCATTATTCTGCTCCACCAGCCTATAAGTTGTCGATCAATAAGACCATTAGGTAATGCATAAATATTTCCAAAAGAATCCAATGCAAGATTGACAATGACGAAATGGAAAACTCAAAAAGTAGACATTGGGGAGGAGGAAATCTCGCATGACTTCATCCTTTACAATGTTAGAGTAAACGATATTTAATGGGTAGTAAAGCTGAGGTTTTGAGTTTAAATTTTCCATCTCGCGATTTAGTCCGATCACATTTTGAGCACTTTTCGGAACCACTGATGCGTTCGCTTGCGTCCAGAAATTACGGCGTTCGAAAGGTCATTTGCCCTCGAAGTGTGCTGCTAGCCGCACGATCCTGTGGGCTGCGAGATCCATAGCCTTACTTGGGAGGAAATCGCTTCTCGAAGAACAAATCAGTGGATTCTCCAAATAGGTGGATCTGGCCTATCTAGTGGTAGCAAATCCAGTGCAAGTGTGACGAAAAGTGTCTGCTTTTGACTGTCCTCGGGGAAAAAGTCCTTTCTTCAGAGGATATCTGTGCTGTAAACATAACTATACGAACCCTCCCCGAACTATCATTTCACCCGTCTCAACGGATCGCATCGTCGCTTAGCTAAGCATGACATCAACACAACTCTATGTGACTGTCCGGACTAGGAATGAATTCGGAAAACACTGGATGTTTCAGAAAACATTGGTGGTTATCATTTTGAAGGGGAATGCCCTCTTTGACTAGTCAATTGATTAGCAGCTCGCCTATATGCCATCTCTTCACACATCTAGAAACAATTGATAGAGTACTGCAAGCCGATGTCATTGGGTTTTCTTACGTTGCTTTCTAACAAGTTCACCTGCACAGGTTTTGAAGGCGCATGAAGCCTGAGGTTTTCGTAATCTAGCAAAATTCCCTCGTTCGTTTTGCTGGGCCTTTTGTGGCCTTTTTTTAATTGCGCCACGGTAAAGCACCGGTTGTTAACACCGTTCATGCTTGTAGGGATGATGATGGAACTGCACAGCGGTCGGAGTCTTCAAGCACTGAGGTAGTTACAAAGAAACCAGACCCAGAAAGACGGACTTGAGCGACTTACGCGTTCACCGGGATTGATGGTAAGGTTGATCGAATTAAGTACTAAGTCCAAATCGGATCGATACCGGGTACCGTAGTTGAGAAATTCAACCCGACCCGCTGGCCAGCTAGCAGACGGCTTTCGATTAGGAATCTCCCATTCTGCCTGAAAAAAGTAAACACGAAGGGAGAAGGGGTCAAAAAGACGCTAGATTACAAGCAAGCTTCATGGTAAACAAGAATATTTCCGCCAAAAGGATTTTCACGCGTTTTCTAGGCGTTCTTTGCTTCAGGCAAGGTTCCCTAATTAACCTTCAACACCTATTGTTTGGCGGGCCAGTGTTTACGAGCAGGGGGCCCTTTGCTTTGCGGACAGTAGTTTTGAGTCGAAGCCTCAAGGTGGGAGACCCCAAACAGATCCGAACTTCAGTTTGCGTGGTCAAGAGGTAACAACCACCCGGAATGAGTAGGAAAAACATAGGAACAGTGTAGGTATAGGTCCCCGGAACTCCAGATACCATTCTCGCCAATGCTGCCTATCTGTGTTTAACTCCATAAGTTCAGCATCCATTTCTTACACTCTCCCTAGAAAAATAAAAGCTAAAAATGTGTCATTAACACCAAGAAAACTGTTCAATGTAGCACCGTTTGTCGATAAGGTCAACGAACTTCCTTTGTTTATGTCCTTTGCTCTTTGAAAATCGGCACCTGCTATGCCCCTGAACCACCCATAAAGACTCCACTATGGCATGTGAACAACTCCTCAATGTTTTACACGTCAAAGGTTAGTGCATCCAGAAGCGGTGTCCGTGATGTGGATATTGCGTTGAGTACGAGAGCTGAAGACATTCTGCTCGAGTGAATCATTGTGAACGATGGTCCGTGTGCATTCAGGTTGGCAGACACCTTCAGAACTAACTAACTAACTAACTACTCCGGGACTAACAATGACCACATAGTAAGTAGCTACAATAGATCACTTGTTGAATACTTCTGTTTACAACCCAATGGACACAGCCGTTCAGCGGCTGCGATCTGATTCGAGTTAGATCTCACAGCGATATATTTCCTTGGTCGAAGCAGGGAAACCGACCCCACCGGGTCGACAGCACGACTAAGCAAGATGAAACGACACCTGACCCGCAGTCTCAAGAATGACTGAGAGCAGTCATGGCCAAGGAAAGCCCAAGAAATAAGGCGAGGAAGGAGGACAGGAACCCATCGGATTCTTTTCTAACTTATCCAGGCAACTTAAAATTACCGGAAAGTGAAATAATCACTGAAAAAACGGCTCAAAAACTAATTCTAGATCCCAACATCCGCTTCAGTGGGTGGAATACCCCGAAGAACAACTTGACTGGCCTCAGATGCCCAGCACAGCGCTCAGCAAACCACCGACTTTACAGAAGGAAGTGAACTGCTCAATTCAAGCGGAAGGGAAAGTCAAAAATGGTATCAAACTTTTAAAGAACACAGCATACCGTTCTTTCTTCCCCCGACCTGTCCAAGCTGGAGAAAAAGCCCGTTCATAATGTGGAAAAGCTCTTGCGGAGCATCCCAAAAGCGAGAGAACTGCTAGAAAAACGGCAAATATCTATCGTCTCTCCTGTCCTCAAAAAGAAGTTATATCTGGATGTCTTATCTGGAACCTACGCGATAGGCGTTTAAGGCCTCCAAATTAGGATCAATCCTTCCATGACCATCCTTGTCTGGTTGAAAAACCGCAGAGGTGGTGATCTGCTCACCTGTTCTTCCGTCGTCATACGATTACGAAGTCACGTGCGACAAATAGGCTGAAAGCATTTTCGCCCCTGGTTTAGAGGTCTGGTTTCAAGGTATTCGGAAAAGTAGCATCCGTGGTGAACGATTTTCGAATTCGCCGTGCGCTAAGAACATATGCCAGCCATCGCCCGTCTATCTCGGCACATATGGGAAACAGCGACGAGCTGTATTTTGGCAAAACGCGTTATCTTGGGGTCGATGAGTGAAGTTCTAAATAAAGGCTACAAGTTATTGTAGTTATTGGAACATATAACAGAACAAAACAATTGTGGGATAAGTGAAAAAAAGTTGCCAAACAATTCCCGGTAAAGTAAGTAAGTGTACGAAGAAATGGCAGCCAAGGAGGCAACCTCCTGTAGAACTCCGCTAGTAAACAAATGTCGTTGTCATATCGAACCAGGAACAACACTGTGCTGTCGACAATGCACCGTTATCTCATTGTCATGAACTTACACCATTTCTTCACTGTGCTACTGGTATCCTTGTGTTTTGTAGCGTTCAATTACCGATGGGCAAGTTTATTAGAAAAGAGAGTAAAACAATCCATAGGATCTGTCATGTGTTTTAGTAACCAGCTTTTTCCGGCGCGAATGGTTCGACGTTAGGTTTCTAAAAACAACCCTAAAATTCCCATCTAGGTTGAAGGAACTGCGTTCAGAACTGGTCGATTACTTTAAATTTTTCGACTGTTTTGTTGTGATAAACATACTATTATTAGCGTCTATAGAGAAATACTGACGATACAAAAGGATGATGGTTTTTTTCACATTCCGAATGCTAGCATCAAAACCTCGATTTGCGCCTAGGCGACTGTAGTCCAGACCAGGTTTCATCAGAAATTCTCAGAAGACTTACAAACAATGCAAATAATCCATTAGACTTGTTCACTAGATTTCACGGCCATCTTGCGGCGTTCAGATCCTACGTGCAAACAGATCAAAGAGACCAAGAAGGCTAGTCGGCATGCGCGTTAAGTGCTGATCATTCAACTTACTTTATATCGTCCGAATTCCGTGTTTGACAGCTAAACAGTCCATATCTTCACAAGGAACTGAATACATTATCATCCTTAAATTCACGAAGTTTAATCTGTCTAATCCCCTCCAACAAGCTCCCAGAGTAATAAAACCTCGGTATAAATGTTGTTAAGCAGCACTATGTCGAAATTTCGTCAGACTGTATCAGCGGATTGTATCAGCGGATTTGTATCAGCGGTACTCAAAGAAAATGTCGTTTGAAGTCCGACCTGGTTAACTGACAGTCTCTCGTGGTGGATTGAATGAGGAGAGTGGAGTGTATGCGTCTGAAGATCTACCTAATCATCATATGCTGGTGCACATCCATACATGTAGGTATTTATTTTCAGGCCTTTGATATAAAATGCTGGCTTATAACTTCATAGGCTCTAGTCGTTTCTGAGTTAAGAAAAACAAGTAAGCCACAAGCAGTCTGTGGGGTCACAAACTGCAACATCGTGTTCCTGTTTTGTCATAAATTCAACTCATTTGAGAACTACTCAACTTAGCCTACTACCGTCCTTTTTCTATCAGTTCTGAGTCATCTATTTGTACATTTCCATCAGGAATCCCCCGTGCCACTTTGCTGAATTGGGACTTCTGCCGACTTCTGAAAGTTGCGATTCACATACTTTAGCGCCTCTTTTCTGCCCACAAACGCTGAAGAAATTCTATGTTTACAATGGCTATTCACCCGTATATCTCAGGAAGATGTACTGCTTACTTGTTGGGGGCCGGATCCGGACCAAGGGATAGGCCACCGTGCATCAGATTAGCTGGCGTCACCTGTAGTTATACTGTAGTGATACTCTGCAAGGTTTATTTTTCTGGAAGTTCAAACTCTGTGGGGTCATATGGTATTCATCCAAAAACCGCTTAAATAGTCTAGTTCCTTGAAGAAACCGAGGAATTAGGAAGTGAGTTCTTTTAAGGAGGCCGTCTTAATTAAGGGGGACCTAAATGGAAGATTGCTGTAATGATTTAGAGAGTCCAAGCAACTCGGCGGTCAGTAGGGCGGAACTCTGGTAATGTGGTCAGTATACATTTGAATAATCCGATCGCTGTGTTACTTTTTGGATAAAATCAGACAGGAATGAAAGGACAGACGTTGCTGCTGCCACTTTTACTGTAACCATTGGAAAAGAAATATTCAAGCACCGCAATGAAGTCACCGGATGAAACTCCGCTTACTTCTTGCTCGATGTTTGCGTATTCGTTGATACGTTCTACGCAAACTATATCGTTTTCCAGGTCCGCTGTCATTCTGACAAACCAGTTCAAAGTTTGATTCAAATTGATCGCATAGCTGATCACCAACCCAGATAAACCGGCAGACAGATGATCACGAGTGATCACGCTGAACAGAGCCACAGAAAAGATTATGAGGTTGCCAATGGTCTCAAGTAGGACGGCCAACCACCTAGAAATAAAAATAAAGGTCAATAAAGAGGAAAAGGCGCGTGCAAAATCAAAACCATGACAAAAGGTTCAGCCTGGTTGCTCTTGATACGGCCCAGTCAAAAGTAACGCTAGCTAGGCCTGCAGCTTGGTCGTATGGTTCCGAGCTATTTCTCGTATTTTTTCACATTAGATGTAGCTAAGCTTTAGTAAGACTAGGTTTACAGGGTGTTCGCATATGTTTCTGCCGAGGGAGAGCACATACACATTTGGTTTCAACTGAACTGAGTAACCAGCAGCCAGACCAAGCATAACTGGGGTCTTTTTATCCTGTTCTGCTTCTTTAACTAGCCATGTAGTACTGTCGTGTACTATTTTTGAGAAAGTATCTCGTCCCTGGGGGGAGTTTCAAAAGTTATCCTTGATTAGGGTGTATTTTCAGGAGAGTGGCTCGTGATAAAAACAGTGCTGCGAAGCGGTGAAATTTTGCTCGTACCTAGGTGTTTCAAAAGGTTTTTTTGGTGTGTGATGAAGTGTTTCATTTGATCTGCAAAGAATGCTACACGAATTGAATGCTCTTACAAATATGTGGGTGAGACACTAATGCGACATATTGGACTTGCCTACTGGTTGTCAGTGTGCAGTGTGTCAGTGTGGTTAGATCAGATATAGAAAAAATTATCGGGAACATATACTTTGCCATAACAAAAATGACAGTTATTTATTAGTAGATGAATTCCGTGCGTTGCATCATCCAGCCCCAGAGTGTATTGCAGATGTGACGATGGCTTAAAATATTACGGAAAAATAACTTTGGCTAACTTATCGACCAGGGTAACTAAAAAAGATTTGGTTGATGTGGCGGGATACGAGGCGTTTCAAGCATGATAGTTGAGTACCAAATCTGCCTCAATGGTTTATTGTGGCTCCTTCGTTGATTTATCCCCTCTGGATGACCAGACAGCGCGTCTTCTTTGCTTCGGGGGAAGGATCATTGTAATGAGGAAAGTGTGTGCCGCTAAAGTTATCTCTTGGATGGAACGCATCTTCCTGGTAAGTTTTTCGAAGCGAAAAATGTGGACATTTTAGTGTGAAAATGCCACATGCAAATGTCTTCTAAATAGCATACAAATTCAAACTGAATGCCTATTCCTGAGTGATATGATACGATAGATGATTTTATATATATATATATATATATATATATNTATATATATAATATGATATGAGTGATACGGGTATCCATATTTCACACGTTCGAGTCACCTCTGATCAAATCTAGGTTCCCTTCTTGCTTGACCATAACTGATTTTCCTATCTCTCAAACCATCGTAGCTACAGTCAACCACTCTTATTCACTCAGTGTGGCAAATGTGGCTTAGAATACAGACGTAATGCCACTTGAGAGGCGTGTGGAGTAAGACTATATTGGCGACCAACAGAAAGGGTTTTCTAACTTGGGAAAACTTTAAGTGCAAATGCTCGCTTGTTTCTGATGTAAGATTTTTTATCTGTTTCCGCGTATCAGCGGCGACTCTGCCTAATTTATTCCTCTTGCTCCACACAGATGGCAACCGCTTTGTGCGGAACCTCTTATCATTACTAAGGTAACAATTTGTTCTGGCTCGAGACAACTCAGGGGTTAAGGCGCGAACTTAATGATCGGAACGTTCGTGGCCAATCTTGGCAGCTCCTATCTAGGTCTGAGCAACCAGGCAGTATCTCAGTCTTTGTGCTTCATTCGGATTGCACGGTAGCTAGGCACCTAAAGAGTGTTATAGCTGAACGCGTACTTATTATTATTCACAGATTGGTAACCAGACAAATCGAGACGGCACCGATGTGTACCAACCGAAGATTGATAAAGACAATCCAAATAGATGGAGTTGATAACTATAATCTGTCACATAACGAAAAGTCGAAAAAGTGAACTGGAAATGGGTGGGCAGCTTGCCTGTCGCTACAAATGCGATTAAAGACCCAGGGTGTAAGAGACCGGTATAACTTGTCACAAACCCGATATGCACACCCTATGTTGTTTGCCAGCAGTTATACACACAAATGTTCCGAAGTCCCCAAATGAAAACAACGCTTCAAACACCGATTTTTGTTGTGTTTACAAGCGATATTCACCCGGTCTGTACTTAAACAAGCAACAGGGTAAGTGAGCTTGAATGTATGAAATTCAGAGGTAACACTAAAATTGTTGCCCACGACAGAAGCGTCCTAAATAAGTGGCAACAAAGTAATCTCACCAAGTTATTGCAGCCAGCGAGAAGTTAGCTGAGAGACTATTTGGCGAACTCCCAAGAAGAGAAACCAAACCAGGTCATGACGGTTACAGCACACCTCCTTACAATGAAACACTCTTGAAGATGTCAAATAAGATAAGAAAGTTTGAAGTGGCAAAATGAACTCATGTCTCTGATTCTCTACCACATACCGCCATTGTCTAACTTTGTATAATCCAATTACCTTGAGATAGCTTTTTCAGTGACATATATTCATAGAACTGGGATTCCCGGCCCGTCCCGCGAATTCATCTCATCGTTATCACTTATCACATCTACCGATGTTGTGCAATGCTATTGGCTTATGCACATCCGTTAGTAGTTGGTGTGTTTATGGAACTCAAAAGTCGGTTTTCGCGTACTTTGTTCCCATTCTAAGATATCTCATTCGTCCGATCATTAGTCACCTACACCGAAAAGAGTAGACTCAACAGTATTCAGCCACCTCAGCAAGATACAAGTGTCCCAAAGTATCTGACGTTCAAGATCCTGCCATACTGGAGGCCGAAATCTCGGTTTTTCAAAACACTCACCTTTGTGCAATCATGTTGAAATAGGAAGCTGCATTTCCTGTATCAAGTCGACTAGAATTGATTTTGTTGTAGTCCTCCATTCGGCCGTAGGCTCGTATGTTATCCGCCCCAAGCAGGGTTTCGGAAAAGTGCGAGAAAATTGGTGACCGGTAGACAGACTCGATGCGCTTCAGTTGTCGTGAATTAGTCACGTAGACATTCTTAATTGCGAAAAGGAAATGACGATAAGCATAGACGAGACCATGTAATGAACGAAACGTACAACTTTCGGTTAGCCTGCTGAACACGGGCGTGTGGGTGGACATTAGGACTACATTGTACATTTCTAGTCCAGACTGTCCATGTTGTTGGCCAACACAACACGAACTACAGTTCAATTGGAACAAACTGGGACAAAATGTCGTACGTGTAGGACATAAGGAAGGTGAAACCACGCAACACTGGTACAGCTAGAACAAACTGGACAAAAATTGGGCTTGTACTGAGGAGAAGTATAGTCAAGCACCAATGCGGTTCGATTCGCTTCTAGACTGAGAAGCATAAGCAGTATGTGGGGATAAATCGGTCAATTTTGGTACCTGTAGGGAACTGGAGCTGATTTGCTTCAAATGGTGATTTAGATCGACCAGGATTAAGCGAACTGCCCCATTCATGTTGGGTTGTATGTTATCCCACTAATGAACTTAACTGCTCAGCGCTCTGTGAGTCGGTTTCTCTCACTGGACTGTGTCGTTCCTCACTTGTGCATCATTCAACCTCTTTCTTCGATCAACGATCAAAGTGGGTGCTTCATTATTATCAAACTGTGATGGCTCATGAAATTCGCCTTTTAGGCGATATTTCGAACACGTGTTTTTGGTTAACCCCAAGCGCACTAATTGTCAAAAGGCTATTCTTGAACACTGGACTTCCCCATTCAATTACACAGAGAATTACATAGAAATGCTAATCTGGTCATATAACTACATAGCGTTTACTGCCATTTCACCGGGTTCGACCAAGTGTGCCTATCCTCGTCCTAAACCAACTGCAGCGCATTTGCAGTACAGTGAAATCAGGTACTGGCCAATGGGAAGTTTGGCACCCTAGAACAGATGGAGTTGTGACCGCAGAGCTTTAAAACATGGCAAGTGGGTCGCACTGACGGATCTACACGGTACTCAAGCATTTGATCGGTCCCCGAAATATCTAGTTGGTGTACTGCATGAGTGCACAACAACTGCAGTCCGTTTCGCCCAAACAGAGGACTGTGATGACGAAGACCGACCATCACACACCACACTGTTCTTTGTGTTGAAGCCGTGGAGAGGTAACAAACCGTCATTAATAAAAATGCCACCAAAACCGCTACCAATAAGCTCACCATTTCTCGAAAACTGACGACATTTTTTCTGCTTTACCTATAGGTGAACTAAAGGAACAGCAGTCATTCACTCAACAATTTGGGTTTCATTCTAGAGCACATCATCACACCACAAACCTGTGCACATCTACAGCTACACAAACCGGAGTAGGTTCATCTTTCACAGTGAGAATGTGAGAGCCTTAGAAAATCTAGCAGAAACCAACCACAGATTAAAATGCACGTCGAACCCAACTTTTTAAAGGTATCTAATTGACAGTAAGACCTTGGGAAGTGTCCAGTGGTTCATGCGACCTTGAGGAAGCGCTCGAATTACCTATCAGTTTGTTTGGACCGTTGGTGCAATAATCAGCTCATGCAACGAGGGAAAGCGGCATTATATGAAAAAAGATTGCAGGTAGAGGAGTAGGGGAGGGTAGAAAAAAGCAGTCACCGCACATGCAAGCAAGCAAGCAAGGTGAGTGGGCGAAATTGCAGCAGTACGAGCATGAATCACCAGGGTGCGTACACTCAAACATCCATACCTGGAGGAAACAGTACACTGCAGTCAGACAGGCCATCGGGATGATAATCCACGGACTGACGCTGGTAGTAAGCAATACTGTAGTCAAGCACTGAAGCATACAACCAAAACAACTTCTCATAGAATTCAATAGCGGGTGGTCGAGGGTGGCGATATCCGCAGAGAACCGATTAACAATGCGTCCCTGAAGGAAGGGAGGATAATGAAGAGGAGAAAGAGGCAAAATGCTGCTAGGTGAGTAGATATTAACACATTCCACAGGCAACTGCATACAACGGCAGAAGACTGGCCTCAGAAATGATCGCTTTCCAGAGGCGGAATACGCGATTCATTAGTGATTCAAGTGCACCAGATAACAGTATTGCTGAGATTCACGGGAGGAACCTTAGACAAAAGACCTTGTCCAGAAATTCGTAATATCAAATTGCAAAGGTATACCTAGAAGTTAGAGTAATTTTCTTAATGAGAAAACGAATTAAAAAAATCCAGGGGATAAGTGCGTTTTGTCCGCTTTGTTTATCACACGGTTAATACAAGGTCAGTTCATTGGATAAGTCATTGAAAAGTGCTGTTTCTGTTCACCAACTCACGACTAGCGGAATGCTTCATGGTCATCATCATGGACAGCACAACATCAGTGTTCAACAATAATGCTTCGCTGCCGACAACCATTATTTATTTGAACTCCGTATTGTGAAGAAAAGAATAAAGGTGGACAGGGAAGGGACTGAGTGCTAGTCTACCACAATCATTCCAAGCTGGCTATACCTCCAGCCACTCATTCAGGCAATCTGGATAGAAACAACAAGAACGCCACTGACAGCGACCAGCAGCCATATCTTGCAGCATCTCCAACCAGGCGCAATGAGGATCGCACAGTCCCCATCCTGGAAGGCGAGTAGCACCGACTGCACCAAAAACCCTCTTCCAGCTCAAGGGCTGGTCAACTCTCTGCTTCCGCTACTCTGAATTGGGCACGGAAAACAGCACTCTCTTCGGCAAACGATGGTTCGGCACACTCAATACATGTCACAACCAACGCAACTTCTGGTGCTGGACACATTCATCAATGAAGGTTACCGTTGCACAACCGAAAGCTCGCTTTCTAATTGCCTCGTTATGGATTCACCGACACTAACTCGCATGAACTACGGTCCTGAGACAACCATTGCCTAACACTTGAAGATGTCTCAGTCCCACTGCTCGAACAGGCAAAGTCTCACAGCCATTCAACAAAACAGCCCGCACTGTAGCCTGATACATACGGCCCTTGACATTAAGGGATACACCACTTTGACGCCATAGGTGCCTCAAATTAGCAAACGCGACCCGAGCATCGCAGATTCGTGCGTTGGCCTCATCTGTCACCATACAGTCGGAGTTAATACGACCTCCAAGGTACGCAAAACGTTCCACAACTTCGAGTGCCTCCCCCTGGATTGTAAGTGGCGTGTTCAGTGGTTGCGTATCCGCAAGCATGACCTTACACTTTGTCGGTGCAAAGTGCATACCAAAGGACGGGATGACCTTGGTTAGTTCATCCAAAAACACCTGCAACTTCTCCTCTTTGAAGACAAGAACGATGTCGTCCACATAGTCCAGATCGACAAGGTTTTCGTCACAGGTTATCCGAACACTGGGGTTTTAAAAAACTTCCAGCGTTCGCCTCAGTATCTTATCGATCACGAAATTAAATAAAAATGGAGAGAGTGAGCACCCCTGACTGACACCGCTTTGTGCACCCAAGATTTTCGAGAGCTCTCCGTATAACCTCACACGTCCGGAAGTCTGAGAATACAAAGAGCTTATTATGCTAACAAACTTCCAGGGTATTCCTTGATGGGCAAGCGTGTCAAGAAAAGCAGGCCGGTCAACCGAGTCGAATGCGCCTTGGTAACACAGAAATACTAAAATTGTGGGTCGTTTGTACATATGGCGTTGTTCTTGCACCTGACGGAATGTGAAGATTTGATCAACACAACCCCTACTAGGCCTGAACCCTGCTTGCTGCTCTCGAGTCAGTGTTTCACGAGCCACCATAAGGCGACGAAGAACAAGTGACGCCAACAGTCTCGTTGCGACCGGGGTCAAGCTGATCCCCCTGTGGTTGCCACACCCACTACGAGCCCCCTTTTTGAAAATGGGCACTATCACCGACCCTCCCCAGTTGTCTGGGACAGACTCCTTTTCCCAAATGCAGGCAAACAGATCAGACAAGCGTTGACTGAGGGATACACCCCCGTTTTGAACAATGCGGTGGGAGGTCATCTGGACCAGAAGCTCGGTGGCGCCTGAGAGAACATATGCAGTCATAAACCTCCGAGGAAGTAGGGGTTTCCACGTTCACCGTCTAGGGTTCTACGTCAACTGTGAGCTCCAGATGAGTGGCAGCTGGTGGCTACGATAGCTGTTGTTCGAAGTATTCGGCCCACCGGTCGAAGCGTTCTTCTTTACTCAAGATTGTGAGTCCATTCTGATCCTTGATTGTTTCGCTCACAGGAGGTTTCCGGGGATCGGTCGAGCGGATCAGCTGAAGTAATCTTCGGGCATTTCAGCTTTCTGGGCCTCTTCAACTTTCTTCGCTTTCCGTGTCCACCAGACTTCATGGTCGGTTCGTATTCCCACTTTCACTTGACGTCTGATAGTCCGTCACGTCAAGTTATGTTGGGTACCGGCTGGGATATTTCTCCGTGATTTAAGCAGTGCCACTGTTCGGTCTGATATCCAGTGCCTGAGTGAGCCTGGTAGCGCCGTGCCACAGGCGAAACTCCCAGCACTGTGCAAAGAGGTGGCGATTTCGTCCCAGCACGAATTCACATCTGATGATGGAGAATTTGAAAGAGACTCTAGATGACGATTCTGCTAAGTTCGTCCAGCGTACGTATTTGCCAGACTCCCAGTTGCCGGGCGAGTTTCCCGCATCTTACGCGGCCCTAGAGAACGAAGAGAGAAGAGATTCTGGACGAGTGCGTGGTCGGAATCCACAAATGTGTTCCAAAATGAATGGCAGTCAGTAATTGCTCTGCGTCATCGGTAACTGATGGCAATGTGATCGATTTGAGTTCGTGCCGGCAATCCATTTAAAGACGCCACGTGGCCAGACGACTTCGGCTATTTTGGAAGTTAGTACTGCGGAAAAACAGCTCGCGGTCAGCACACAGCTGCAGCAATCGTTCACCATTGTCCGTACGTAACGAGTCCAGTCCATGTCGACCACCTAACTGAGTCGCTGATACGCTAAGCCTGCCCACTTGTGCGTCCAGATATCCGGCAACCACAACGATATCTGAGCTTTCAGCTCGCCGCAACACGGCATTCTGAGCGTCAAGAAATTTGTCTTTGATGGTTTTAGAGCTACAATTATTTGCGGCGTAAGCAGACACGACAAACACACATCGACCAACTTTCCCTTTGTGAGAGACCTTCACAGACGTTGCCAGATGAACCTCACAAAGGCGACTATCAACGGGTATCCAGTCCTTCCACCCGATGACTTAGGACGATACCAACCCCTGCACATCCTGCCGCATCAGCCTCTGGACTGCGAGAGGTGCGCAGCCGGAAACAAGTGGGGAGTGATGGGGCAGTTAGCTCAACAACTGTGCTTGCATCTTGAATTCTTGTTTCTGATACGCAGCACACATCAATTCCAAGCGAGTCCTGTGTGAGAGCAAGAACAGCTTGTTGACCTGCTTACTTCAGAGTGTTGACATTGAAGGCGGCCAGATAGACTGTATGTCGAGGCTTGAAGATTGACTTTGTGACGCCTGAGGATGTCGGCACCGGATGACGCGCAGATGTTGCTTGCAAGACCGATGCAGGACGAACGGCGTCATCAGTCCTAACTGCTGCTCCTACAAGAATAGAGTTATTAATGGGGTGAGGAGAGGGGGGAGAAAAAATATGCGAAAGGGAATGAAGGGAGGCGTCAGCGGTAGTCTGTTTTCGCTTACCCGCCCTGCTGTATGCAGTGAGTAAGGCGATCCGGCTGAAGGCACCACGTGACGGCCGATGTGGCATGATTTTATTTGTATATGTGCAGTTTGTGGTTGTACGTGTGCTGGGATACTGCCAGGGTGCCCACACCTGGACAGGAGGTCGATTAGGGTCCTCAAGCAAAGCCTTTGGCTCAAAAGCCTAAACGCGAGGCAGCGGTGTTTGGCTGGAAATGCAGGTACATTACCATTTTTACGGAGCACGTCGCCACACATGTTCCAACCCCCAACATAGGGAACCAGGAGACTGTGTTCGTCAGACCTCTAACCATTGACCAACTTGGTATGGAAGACTGCGAGTGTCGCGCGGACACCCCCCAGTATAGCTCAATGGTCGCCGAGGTACACAAACCGTCATACCACAGTAAGGTCTAGTCAGGGGTCAGACAGCTTAACAAAAACAGCATGGTTTGCGGAAAGTGCGAAGTAATGAGCATATTTTCATATCATATACCCAACCCACCATACGACGATCTGGGTATTAGACTGCATG
This sequence comes from Opisthorchis felineus, assembly GCA_004794785.1. Lineage (NCBI taxonomy): Eukaryota > Metazoa > Platyhelminthes > Trematoda > Opisthorchiida > Opisthorchiidae > Opisthorchis > Opisthorchis felineus. The sequence goes on along the minus strand of SJOL01006351.1, from coordinate 263,306 downwards.
TGCCAGTAGCAATTCCAGAAGTTATCTAGATGACTATAGGCTTAGTGGTATATTTGGGTGTCTGAGTACAACAAAATGGGTCAACAAACTGGGTATGGGAACAGTGGTTTCGGTTCGCGTAAATTAGCTACTAATTAGTATGCACGGGGCGATCGTATAATCTTGACGGGATGTGCGAATCAGTGCCAATACAAACGTTCGTTCCATAGGACACTATCATGGAAAAGCTGACCCCTTTAAGTGATATGCTTCTTCTGGACGATCGCCCGCAAAGATCCACCAAGGCTGACTTCATGAATGAGGCCAATCAACAAAGCCATGATCTTCGAAAATACAACAACATATATGTGTCATATAAATGATTGTTTAGTACCTGAGGTGATTCTGCGGAAGGAACAGTATTTACTGAAAAACTGTGAGAAATACGCGTCACATCGCTTAATGCCGACAACCAGTTGTGATCTAATCAAGCTGTATTGTCCCTGTATACCGCATGACTTTCTTTTGGCTAATTTTTCGGAAGAAGAATGTTATATCTAATAAAACAGGGGTGAGAACATTGCTAACCTCTAGTTCACAGGTATCAGTAAAGGAATTGGTCCACCAGCCGAATCAGCGTCGATAAATGTAAACATCAAGTGAGCTTTACAGGTGAAAAAGTATGTTTAAGGTGACTGTCTAGAAGGTTTAGTATTGAATGCTCAGCTACGTAACCAGATTTTCAAGCTTCTTCGACCAAGTTCTGAGTCTCTTTGTTGCCGTTCCATACCAGACAGGTAATCCTCTGACAGGATGTAAAAATACCACAAGTGACAAATTTCGACCGATATTCCATCTGACTGCATCATGAAAAATAGTTGTAGAACCCCATGAATGAAGACCAGCATGGTCCGCGGTTTACAGTGCGAGTGGGAGCCCATATATGAGCTTGTGTAGGTAAAATTGCTCAAATGACAAATAAAGGGAACGAGGTAGATATAGGGCAGGCATTAGCGATAAGGCACTAAAAGACACGTAATTCACTTTAAACTTACCTGTGGAACCGAGTCGAAAAAACCGCCTGGAGCATGAAGTACTCCAGCAAGCAGAAGATCATGCAACTTTTGTGCGCAGGCCAAATGTCCGGAAGCGAATGCAACAACAGACACCCAGGAAGCGACCACTAAAAGGAATGCCAAGAACGGCCGATTGAAAAATAAGACTGCCCAGAGCAAGAGAAAACCGGGTAAGAGTAACGGATCCATAGAAAAGTAATTGGAAATTACTGCAGTGCTGCATGCATGCGAGCTCACACCGACCACACCAGAAACAATAGGAAAACTAGTCGACTAGACAGTGGATTAAATCCTGATTCGAACTGCACAAGAGAATCGATGCGACCATTGGTGCGACGGCCCGTAAATAATCAACACAACACTTGAATCGCGAGGGAACAGGACCACCTGCCTGGATAATCATCACCACGGTAGTGAGCACCCACAGCAGAATGAGTCCAAAAGCAATGACGAAATTATTGCCGCAGACTAGTAGTATGTAAATCTGAAATCCAAGAGTGAGGCTCATTTCCATCAACACATTACATAATCCGGTGAGTGTGAACGGCAGAACGTTATCCAGACCATCTATGTCGCTCGACAGTCGGGTGAGTGCCTCGGCTTCGGAGGAACTTTTCTGCGGAAGTTTGGGCTGTATGGCACGACTTGACATTTTCGCATCTCCAAATGATATGCTCGGTTGTTTGGTATAACCGAGGCATAAGCCGCGACAATGCAACAATGAAGTGAAACAGTCAGTGTGGAGACGATAGCTGGCACGAATCGCTGCCATATGACCAGTTACGTGAGCCACGAATTTCAGTATGGCTTGTCATGAAAAGATAACGCAAACAGGAAAATTCGGGTAGAAAGAGTGTGCCAAAACAAGTTTATTTGAATAAGAGACCAAATACCAAATTATGCAACTTGATTTGTGTACGTTTATTTGGCCTGTCTTTTAGACGCGTGAAGATAGAAAGTTTTGTGCACAACGTATGCCGACCGGTTAAGAACAGATATTTATACTGCGAGTTCGTAACAATTGAAACGGACAGATTCATTTTGCAAAAATCATGACTATTAAAAAGTGATTTTTCTGAATGTCTCCACGCAACAAAGTACTGTAGAGTCCAAAGTTTCGTATAAATAGCAAATCAAAGGAACAATGTATTGTTCGACGGTTCAAGCTATCGGGAATGTTTAAATCCTACGTCTGCTATGCTTTCTTTCCAACTGTTATATTTCATACGTCGCGATAATAAGAATCAACCACCAACCTACATTGTTTGTAGGTTTGTCCTGTTGGCCAGTTTTTGATGTTCCGATAAAACGCACCTAACCACACTGTGTGTATATTGAGAATTCCATAAACATCAGCGCAGCAGAACTCAGAAAACACGGCAAATGCAGATCGTTTGAAGTTTTGTCTGATACTTTCGTGTATTTCGAGTCAAACTAGAAGGAAACGGCTTCGGCGCGTTTTCGTCGGTATCTGAATCCGTCGACCTATGCAAACGAGTAGGGAGTTCGAAATTCATGTGATTTCCTTAATTCCTGGTGAGTCACTGCTTTATGTGTCCTACAAAGTAATCAGTCTGCTTCACCGACGAGTGATATCAAACCACTTAAAACGCTCGGCAACTGACCGAGAACCCCATTTCGCCAGCATGAATAACGCTTACGTGATAAGCTACCGGACGTAACTTACTCGGACAGTGCTCCTGGGTATCGTTGGTCTAGCACACTTAGTAAAAACGATGTGCACTAATTTTTGAAACTACTGCCTTGTACGCTGCATGTGGAAATGCTTCTCCAGCTCTATGAAACATTACGAACCCACGCAGGGTTGTGGCGGTCGGTAAGCATGCTTCGTACGTTTTTACTACTCACATTATGTAACGGTACGACTAAGCAACTTCATGTCACTGAGACGGTCAGAGGAGATGATCAACTGGATAATGAATGGACACGCGCAAGTGGCCTGTGTGGATAACAGATTCAGTTGCTCGAAGTCAGAACACCTCAGATTTCCACTGCGCATGAATCAGATGTATTGTAGAGAGTGCCGTCAATGCTGTGAGAGAGGTTCCGGCTTTTAGTGGTTTCTAGCGCAAGCTGAAGTAAAAAAAGAAACCACTAATTCCCCAGAAAACCACAGTAGATAGGAAACCGGAGTAACCACTCAGGTTAATGAAAAAGACTAATTAGTTGTGAATACCGTAAACCATCATTAAATTCTCGGAAGAGTCCTTTGCTTACATTTCCCTTTGCTTTTTTCATAGTCCTCGCTTAAATAACTAAAAGAAGGCTGTTTTGAAACGGAGGGCATTTTGTTGGGATCTTACAAGTCGACAAAAATGGCAGTTTCATTCAGACCCATCTTTCCAAATGGTGTACATGGCCCGCAGCAAAAAGGCAGTAAAGCAGACGTCAATTAACCCTACCCCAACTTCAATCACTCAGGAACAGAATGGATTGACGAAAGTACTCCGTTACATGATATATGGCGGTAACTATAAAAGCAATGTTAGAGGCTATTTTGCACACAAAAGCAAATGCTTTCAGACGATTTTTTTTCCTCAAAATGGTAAAAACTAATTGTGTCAGCGTTCAGCCATCTCTCTGATGAACAATAACCACCAGGTGCTTAGTTACAACACTGATCTAAGAAGGATATATAAAGCAGAAGCATAACCGTGTTTCATCCTGTAGAATTCTGCTGATACACAGAGGGTGGATTTTAGAGGGCATGAAATATAACGCGCAGATGGAATAGTCCAGGTAAGACTTTTGAGGAATTAAAAACACGCTAGGTCCCTTGGCGACAGGTTTGTTTGGCGAGCTCAGTGGTTAAAGCGCGAACTTACTGACCGGAAGGTCCGTGGTTCGAACCCGAGCTCTGCTTCTCGACTGCTCCTGCTTGGCCTGGCAGTCTCTCAGCCCTCATGCTTACTTCGAGTGGCGTGGCAGCTATGCATCGAAAGGGGACTAGAGCTAGACCATTTTTAGTTCTGTTTGCCAGACTCAACAGTGGGCGCAGGTGGCATTCGGTTTTAACAATTGATGTCTAGTTTAGAATTACCACTCGTTAGCTCGATAGTTAGGAAGAACGTTTAGGCTTTAGTCTGCTGTATTCAGTAACAATGCTCAACAGCGACTGTTGACGAGAGCTGTCGAAAAAAGGAATCTGCCGAGGGGTGAATATTGTAGGTGACACGTTCATGGTAACTGCAAGAAGATAAAGGATTATTGTTCATTACTGTTATTATCCAGTTTTAGAGTATAACTTATACTGTCATCGACAACTAGCTGCAAGTGCGAGAAACGCGGAACATTCGAAGAGACTAGCGAAAGACAGTTAATCTCACAAACTGGCAGCTGTATCATGGCACACAGAAGGTTACCTGTTGTATTTTACAGGCTTTAATTCGTCCTTCTGATCATGTACGAATTATTGATATCCTTGGACTATTTGTTCAGTTTGTCCAAATCGTTTTGGCTAGTAGCCTTCGCGCTCCAGTGATGTCTTCCTATAAGCTAAAATATTATGTCGGTGAGTTAGAGGTTATGTCATACATCCTGATTGGGCCTTTCGGTGGTTTGTCCTTACCAAAGTCTATAAGAACCATTGTAATGGACCCAATTTCAAAAAGTTTTTCTCCGCAGCCCTGTTAAGTCATGAGGAGAACGGTACTGCTTGATCTTTACCCTCACTTGTCATTTTGCAAAAAAGATAAACCGTGGTGCAGTAGGCGTTATCTTTATCTGGTTGTTTAGCTGATTATAATCTTTCCTTATATTTTCTTCTTCCAATACAAGAAGAAGTGGTGTTATTCGAAGTAAAAGTGTCTCTAGTTGTACGTCACAATCCTGTTTTTTTCAAATCCTGCGGATTACTTTCTTTCTCGCTCCGCTATTTCTTCCCAACCCAAGACTACAAACTTTGAGACATGCTTATTTTACCTTTTGTTTTCTACCTCCAAAACCAACCCATTACTCACCCCCTACTACTGTGCTGGAATGCTCCTTCATTTTCTCTGGTGCCTACCTTTTAGAGTATCTCATAGCTGTACACGCCTTCCCAGACAGTATTGCGCAAGCGGACTGCAGTTGTTTCATATATTGATAACAGCCGGATTCTCATCTGTTGTGATCGATCAATTAGCATGCTGCAGATGATGTGAAAGGCTCGACTATTATTTATTGTTTGGGCGGTTCTGAGGGTGCTTAAGCCGAATTCGCAGCGGTCATCATGATGTCAAGCGAGTTTAATCTGCTTGATGAAACGACTGAATATTCCGGCAAGTTACATTAGATGATGCATTGTAACGAACAAGACCTGATTTCTGTGGTTGGCCATCTGTCATCGAAAGTTACTACGAGTCGCCGAACAGGAGTTTTTGCGTATTCTGTCAGATAGACGCGTCGTTGTACGACCCACAAACGATGCTCGACACCGGCACGCAAGAGTAGACACAAAAGCTGTGGGTAGCTGTCAGCAATTTATCTTTCAGATGCGACCTGATGATGAGAGTGAACCGAAATCCAAACCAGGTTTAGGCGCCATAAATGTAGACTCTGTACCACTCTTTACTCTTCTGGAGATTTTCCCTAATTTTATGGAAGACTGACAAAAATTCGCTTCTTGTCTACCGAGTGAACTATCTGTCTTCTTTCCGTGAATTCCTGTGTTCAGGGTGCAAAATTAATTTCCGTACAAACGTTTGTTTCAGAAAAGCTAGTTCTTGTTACAGACAGTCACCTCTTTGCCCTTCCAGTGAGACTCCTGGCAAGATTTCCTTTCACTTTTAACAAGGAAAACCTCCCGAACTGTGTACACTGACCAGCCCAGGTGTATTCACGGTTAAACTTCGCCTGTCTTCCGTTCATACGAATATCCAAAAAGCTGATATTCATCGATTTCCCGCTCCATAGAGAGGTCGAGTTTAAAACAACCATTACATCATTTCAATTCAGTATCGTTAGCAAATATAATGAATACGTCATCAACACATTGTCGATAGAAAGCGAATCATCCATTGATCCATACAAGCGTATGACTATTCCCTCATAAATGAGTCCTAGTGGACCTAGTGGATATCCCATTGCCAGCCACATTTCTGTCAGTAGATTTCATTGCAGAATCTAGATTAAGCGTTCTTTGTGTAGAGAAACAGTCGTTGTTTAAGTTCTGAGGCCTGAAAACTAACAACTATGCCAGTACATTCAATGAAATCGCAGATACAGCCTATTCCTTCCCCCAATGGCACATTCGTAACAAGTGAGGTAATTCAGTGCAATTCGATTTATCACCCATAAACCATGTGCCATGGGGACAATGGTTCCAGCTGCAACAGTTTCGATCGCCGGAAAGTGGGAGACCGTAGGAGATACGTTGGAGGCGATGGCATGTTCAGTTAGTTTGGGAACTTAGTAGCTACGCATTGAAGGCAATAGCTTTGATGAACGAGTGCCGCTGACTTCCTGATTGGGTTATTTCCGCCAGTGCCACTGACCATTGGTGAGTGCAGTTAACGTCAAGAAGGAACACATTCTGGTTAAATAAATGGACTGGCGCCTAAACTTTTTTTTGAGTTTCAGTTCATCTCCGGTAATCAGATCGCATCTAAAAAGCAAACTGACAACCGCTAACACCAGCCCTTGTGTGTGGTCTTTTGCGTGCTCGTGTCGGGCATCTTCACTTAGCTTTGTATCGGACGGAGACGATCCAGGGCGTCAGTCTCCGACTTCGCAACGAAGCATGAAAGCCCTCATCAGTCAACTCGGTCCCAATGGTAAATGCCGTCACCCCGGATGGGGACCACGGGACGAGACAAACCAATGGCTTAGTGCCCTTGACAAATATGACTATGTCGCGCAACCAATGGCGCTCTTGCATCAAAGCTATCACCTTCACTGTGTAGCCTTCACTTTTGGCCAGGCTGGACAAACAGATGTATTTGTCTTCAATGAACTGATTGGATCAAGGCCTCCAACGCGTGGCACTCATTCCTTTATTCTCCTCATCTTCGGTGAACAAACTCGTAGCGGCTGGAACCACCGCACTTCGGTGCATGAAAGCTAAACTGAACTGAATTGAATCACAAAAAACAGGTCTTGTTCGCTTCACTGCATCATCTGGTGTGTTCTGCGGAAATATTCAAGCGTTTTAAAGAGCATATTAAACGAACTTGATACCACGAGATCTGGAGAAGCATAAAGGAAGAGGACAATTCACACTTCTTTCGGTATGCACAAACCAAGCATATGGTCGCCGAAAGTATCTTAAGAAACCAGCATTTGACGCGTCCTGCAGCCTCGATAGTACGGTAATCCTCACACTGCCAATCGTCAACAGCTCTATTGGCATAGTGTCACTAGGCGTATGCTATAGAGGAGAATGTTGGTAGCTCAGCGAACAATCGAACGACCATCATTAAACGTATTTTCGGCTGACCTGAAAATTTTTCACTTTAACTTTCGGAAACAGGAACATCTTACTCCTCATGATTGGATAGTCTCAAGACATGAGTTACTAGGACCAATTGAGAAACTCAAAAATGAGCTTGCTTCGAACAAGTGAGCTCACAACCAAATGGAGTGTTCTCATCATTGGTCAGAAAGACCAGACGAATCACTGTTTGTTTCACACCCTATACCAGACCTTAAGATTCATATATGAGGTGATAACACATACAAAAACTTCACTAGCAAACATTTCATTAGGCTACATTGGGAATATCCACTGAAGCTAAGCAATAGAGCTAAACTCGACTCCTTTGGGCGTCGGGATAGCTCATTGGTTAAGGACCGGAAGGTCCGTGGTTCGAACCCAACCTTAGCATCTCGACTGTCCTAGTCTACGCTTGGACACCTTGGAAGTGTCTCATCCCTCGAGCCTCTTTCGGTTGGCATGGCAGCTAGGCGCCAAAAAGGTGCTACAGCTAAACGATTTCTTTAACTTCTTTTCAAACGCACGGTGTTCGTTTGTTCCAATTTTGTTTTGGAAGAAGTGGTCTTTTTGGACTGGATGTCATTATTCTATATACTTAACTATCCATCCAGTTGAATCTGAACCAGAGCAGTCAGGCATTTTATCCCTGCCAAGTACATCGTAAGCATTAATGGAGCCTTGACCAACAATATCCAGTCATGTTATAGCTCCTTCTATTCGCTCAAGGTCTATTTCAAATTGATCTATCAGGTACCGTAATGTTCACACAATCTGCCGTTGTGGCGTGCAGTTGGCATGTCCCCGAGCGTTCTCTTTGGAAAAATAATGCGTACTAATAAAGACAGAGAGAATAACACTTCCACGGACCGGCTGTCACTATTATTATTATTAACAATGATGATAAACTAACGTGTTGGTAATGGATAGGGATTCCATCACCACACTCTTCCTATCATCTTGGTGGTTTGGTTACCAGCAACATGTGGAAAGTATTCGAAACAGACAATGTTTCGAATCGTTTCCGAAACAGTAGTTACCGTCGGCTTTGGTTTTTTTTGCTCAATCGAAGTCCACAATCCCTGCTTTGCATCGAATGCCTCTGCATCAAGTTGAACTTCGTAAACCAAACCGATCAAACTGTGGCAGCTAGATGAAGAAAACAAACTGGAATGTCAAAAAATATATTTACGCCTGAATTCTTATTCAACGGAGGGTTGACTGAAAACGTATCGTTTATCTGGTAGAAAAATCGCAGGAGAGCTTGGGTAAAATAACCCCACGTTCTTAGGTGTCTCCATTATCTGTATCTATCATTGCATGACCAGAGAAAAGGTGGATGCAGTAGGTAGTGATACTCGACGAAACTATGGTCAGCCCCATAAATGGCAACGTGAGAATGAATCAACGGAAGCATCATAACTCTGTTTAAAACAATGAGAAGGACATTGGACAAAAACTCTGCTGCGTTTAGGTGCACTGTCAAGCGCTTGATTCATGCAAGTTCAAGATTCATGACCCTCGTCAGTGCACATTTCTTGTAGTAGAAAACTCAGTCTACACAAAAATGTAAATGCACACGTACGCAGATGTTTCTTTTTCGCTATTTTGCGCCAGACGACGACAAAGTGGCCGTTTACTGTTCTAAGGGAGCAAAATTAATTGACATCTAGCGAACCACAGCCAAATGGACCGAAGGACAAATACCGTTCGAAAAAATCAGCCATTGCTTCATGACGAATTTCCCCTCACAGGGATTCGCCCAATCAATAGGTAGTGAGCGCCTTGCGAACCCTGGGTGATCTTCGAATCGCAAACACATATAAAGAATATTGAACACGCAGGTTTCCGACTGTATGATCCGATTTTGCGTGGGACGATGGAAATCCACATGTCTCCTTAGTAGTCGTAAAATATTGATAGTTCTCTGTATAGCAACACGGGTCGACCAATATTCAAACAAGTGGAATATGAGCTTCTCTGACCTAGTGAAGTAATGTCACGCTGTTTTAAATAGAAGCGAAAGCTTCCTAAGTTACCGGTTGCCCTTAGCTTAACAGCAGAAACGCCAAACTATCTGCCAAAGTTTTGGGGTTTGATTTCTACACAAACCTCTTGTAATCTGGCTGTAAACCTAGAACTTGTGATGAAATGTTCTCTTCTACACACCGAATAGGTCGACGTTTTTGAAGGGATGACCATGAGTTTGACAATTGCTAAGCTGGATTGGTCGATATGAATGGACGACATGCAGCTTTTGTGCTGCTATCTCAACTTAGTTGATTGTTCACATATCACGTAAGTATAAATCTTATGCACTGAATAAGTGCTGTTGATCAGACGTTCAAACAATAATGGGCTTAGGACCAGATATGTGGAATATGGTGTTAAGCTGTGTTATCTGGTGCAAGTGGCTACTGGTGAACAATATTCTATGTGCTGATCCCGCTTACCTTGAGCCAAACCCAGCGCGCCATATATACCAAGCCGATAGTCCCTCTGTGCATAGTATTCAGTCAATTGCTGGTCTAGGCCTGGATATGCACTCGTATTCCGCAGTGCATCCGGGTTGGCTTTCAAGAATTCTGTCAAATTCATTTGTGTTGCGGCATCTTCAGACCAATCAGCCAACCAAAGACTGGTACCGAATGAAGCCAGTTGGCTCAGTGGAAAAGAAACCAGGATGAGCAGGCTGTATCGCAGACCCACGTTACGAAGGTATATTTTGAAAACTGACCATTTCACCTTGTAGATGAGGGAGGGGAGAAATCAGGCAAGCATGATGGCATAGATAGGTTTCCGACATTTCCGGATAGGGTTTACCACAGTAGTGTTGCAAGAATCACGGATGGCGAAGAAGTGTAACCAAACAAACGGGAGCAAATCAGACGACTGGAAAATACAGGTGGCAGTTTCAGTGTGTCATAAATACAGTTAAACGCATCGTTCACGGCGAATACCCAGAGCCGTATAATCTGGGGCGATTTAACCAAGATTCGCTGTGACAAACGTTACGAACGGCACCAATAAACCCTTTACATGATGTGAACAGAAATGATAATCCGGTTGAACTAAATGCTGTAAAAACGCATATACTAAATGGTTTTGTACGTTTCTGTGGGTAAATCAGCTTCAAACTGGATGTCATGCAATAGCTGAACGTCGAGCTAGATGACGAAGATCTTTGGTGCGTTGCGTAGATATTCAGTTGTCCGGTCAACACTAACCAATTAATCTGTTTCAGGCTTGAAAACCTATAGGCATAACGCAGCAATGATTTTGAGGACACTCCAGCAATTTCAAGCTTTCCGTAAGACTTTGTGCCAACCACATGAATAGGGCCTTATCCAAAGATGACAGTGATCTTCATTTCAATCTCCAACCGTCATGGCTTACTTATCGCGAATTGCATTCGATGCTAAAATAAGTTCGCAAGGCCAATTTCTTTCAGTAGTACAGAGTACAACACACAAAATCCAACTAGGCGTTCTACCCACTGTCTCCAGCTTTATGCAGACCTAATTCTATCTTCTGTCTTGTTGTCGCAGTCAGGCGCCTCGAGGCATGGAATTTAATATCTGAGTGGAGGTCCATCGATAGAATGAGTTTAGCATTTAGACGTGGTGGGCAGCCGGAGTTGAATGAAATTTATCGGTTGAAATATCAAAAACAGCTCACTGAAAATGTGTTAGGTCCTCAATCTCTAGCTGGAAAAATGTTTTGAGGGAATCGGTTGAGGGAGGGTAAGGTCACTTGTCTATCACAAATTAAGGCGGTGATATATCATGGGTTTCTGTGGGTTTCGGTAATGAATGAAGGGAATAAAAGTGCAAGAAAGTAGAAAGCTCGACACTTCAAGATTAGGTTACCGTGTTAAGAGGGTCCAAATTTGAAGTTAGCTGCGTGGCCATAAACTGATTGGTTAATAAAGGGACACAGCACGTGTCCCGTCCACAGTAACCTAAGAGTTACATCCAGTTTCTTTTGGGGACACAGTACAGGCTTGAATCGATTGATTGCAGCGGCCTCAGGAAATATGAGAAAAGGTTAGTTCGCACGACTGAACGAACTGGTAAAGGCGCGGGTCAAATCAACTTGGTGACCTGTGACCAAAAGCTGCTTGCTAATCACAGGTTGTGGTAACTCACGACCAAGCAGTGATCCTAGGCACTGGTATGCTGTTAGGTTCTAAACATGAAGGGGATATGTTTTTTTCGTTCTGACACTGAGACAACTACTGGCTTTGCCTATACAAATTTCTCCGTAATTGCACTGATATACACAGGGAATGTTGGTCCGAATAGACTTGTCCCCATTATTTAAAATTAGCCGTTACCTTTCAATCAACTCTACGACCCAGGTTTCCGCAGCACTGTGTCCTTTTTGTGGCTGGGACTAGAGATCCAATTGTTTGGGCAGTTGATTTATCCTCTTTGGCATGGAGTTCTATAAATACACTCGTTATGGACAAACTGCCCACTTCACTCACTTCATTATTTCGACTAATGAACTCTTTAGTATATTCATTTCGTTTCAGATTACTTGTGGCCAGTCCTCACTCAGCTTCAAAAGAATCCGATATGCAGCTCCTGATGCTCGTGGCAACGAAATGACAATATTGCGATTCTACTCCAATGGATTGGATATTGAGAGGTGTACATACTACTGCATTCATTAGCATGCCCTGTAAGGGCTATATTTAACTTATCTGTCGACCTACGTGCGATCAGTGTCTAAAACAAGGGAATATTTAGCAGCTCTTCAATCATAAGTTATTGAGATCTGGCTACAGGCTATTGGGACGTTCGACAAGTTTCATGGCTATTCGCTTACCACTAAAAATGGCCAGTGTGCCGTCTACGGAGCGCTTATGATACACCAACCATAGTATATGCTCGACTAACTGTCGCTCTATCAAAACCATAAAAATGTTTCTAGAAATGGACCCAGTGGACTGCTCGTAGCCATTCCATTAACTTTTCGGTAGGATGATTCCTGGATCTTGAAGCTGACGTTCTCAGTGGACGGCAGAAACAAGCTCTTAAGAACCTCCACTGGCACGCCAAGTTGAATACTCTCCTAGATAAATGAGTCGCACAGAAAGTCAAAAAATTTCACGCAGGCAGACATTGGGAAACGTGGATTGGACATTTAGTGAGCATATGTATTTGTCCGTGATATTTATCATTTTCGAAAATTCAGTTGATTATGGCGGATCTTTTGTACTATAGTCATCAATTTCTGAGTAACTGACTTCAACTGATCGACCGAGTATGGAGTGAGATTGGTCGTATCGCTTCATAAAAAGTTTACTATTACCCCGTTTAAAGCCTCAGGTAGTTCAATTTCGCGGAACCTTTGCTTTTTTTCAAGCCAAAGAGTACAGAAAATCACTGGAATGCAATGGGGACCAATATTAACAGATACTTAAAGCTCAGATTAAGATTCGTCAAAAATTTTATGGCTGACCACCTACAGACTGTTGAATGCAATGCTCTAAAATATCAGACTTTTTGGGAATATCGCTCTAAAATTAGCCGGCTTTTCTGCCTATCCCGGTGACTGAACATGCTGAGAGAACATGCAAAGGTCAGCTTATAGAATTCGCACCTGGACCTGTATCCAGCTTGCCTTCTTTACCTAGATGTGCTTCATATACTTCGCAGAAGGTGAGAGAATTAATGCCAACCAGTTCAAAACAAAACGACTGCCCACAGAATTTCGTCAGGCTCTGCACTAAGGATTCAAGCCAACTACAGTATCTAACCTAACTAGACTAGATATATGGACTGCTGTCGGTAAATTTTGCTTTTCAATATAACATTCCACACCTCGAACATAAATTGAAGCCAAAACCAAACTTTTCCAATATCAGAGTCTCATCCAAGCAAAACTGAATAACGTTCCACCCTAGGAAGCACATCATGTCAACACTTCACTTGCTGTGTCGAGTAGTTAATGGCCAACTACCTAAAATACTCGGATGAATGGATAAAGCTAACCCAATTAGTATCGTCAGGATTCCCTTTCACACAGATATAGCCGTAAAACGCTTCAAGAGAATTTCCATGGTTGAGTAGCGGCAAGGAAAAAAGTGTTTTTTCAGCATAGGAAAAGCATCAAGAGGAATTTTGAGAACAGGCTGTCAGTTTCCCACAGAGGGGGACATGCGCTGGAATTGCTCTAAGAAAATGTTGGGCTACAATCTCAGTTTTGGACTTTTCAAGTGTATTTCCACACGAAATAATGCGATTCTAATGCAGACAAATTCCCCTGTAACAAGGTAATATCAGACTTTCAGAAGAATGCATTGAACAGACAACTCACTCTTCCGGTACGTGCCTGTTCTGGCTGGATTATTTGGGCCTTGATTAATTTGTCAGATTTCTCGGGAACACAATCGCGATTCACAGAAGCAGTCTGGAACGAAAAAATGCACCCAAAATGCATAAAGTGGTGATCGTGTTTTGGGACAGCTTTCCGAATGAGGACGAATTCGACCGGGATTAGGCAATAATAATTAGCGCAATTTGAATCCAAATAAAACACAACCAAACACTGAAATTAGCGGCCTATTGTAATACCATCTTATCCTAAACTTAGTCAAAGACCTATCTCCACACAAGCAGCACACGCGCATTCGAAAAATTGCCATCATTTATGAACGAAATGCTTCCACTATGAGGTCATCGTTCTGGAAGTACTACCTGAGAAAGCATCATGAAAACGCCAGTTTAGTCAGACTCCTATTATATCCTTGAATCTCGGACTGTAGCACGGCAGGTTTCGCTCAATAATTGTGGGACTTGATCTCTGTGAGCACTCAAAAAGAGGCGTCCTCACGCCCATTATCTTAGAATCACAGCTGATGCCAACGAATCCCCAACGACACAATTAATAAGCGAGTGTTCGGTGGTGTAACAAAGACTTTAGGCGAAGAATGTGTCCAGCATCGAAAGGTGTGGTGGTTTGATCATGCATTCGTAGACCAAAACACGGTTTACCACAAAGAGTGCTATTTATGTGCCCAAATCGGAATGAAACAAGCAGAGAGGTGGCCAAAATTTGAACTGGCAGAGGGTTATAAATACATTGCAAAAAGTCGAGGTAGTGTTGGGGGTACTGAATTTCTACGATGGGTTCCGCGTGATTCACCCTGCGCATGGTTTGAGACGTTGTAATATGTGCCTGCAACTCTATTTCAATGGCGTTTTTGTAGTCAGTTTCTATCCAGATTGCCTGAATGATTACTTGAAAGTGCAGAATTGTTGTGGTAGATTTCGGGTCTTTGTCCCATCCATTTTTATATTTTCTTCGCAAGAAAGCTTTCAAATGAATTACGGTTGATCGGCAGTAAAGCTTCACTGCTGCACACTGATTTGGTGCTGTCGATGAGGTCAGTGCCCTCCTACTATTAGAGACTTCAAAAAAGTTATTGCCACTAGAAGAGCTAAGATTAAAGCACGGCGTTAACAAATTTCCATGCGGTGTATAGTAGGGTGTAGTGTAGACAGCAGGCTAACGAGAACGGCTTCTTTCACAAGTGGATAAAAAATCGATTAGTTTTTAGGTGAGGAACGAAGAACATCTGTTCATCGATAAAAACTACAAATACCGCGGAGAAGTTTGCAAGTCTGATCCAGGAATGAAATAGTCTGGTTGTGCCGTGGGGGGTTAGAAATTGTCTTTGTTTAGAAAAAGGCTTTCACCTGAAAAACAGCAGGCGTGGCCTGAGTTGAAAGATGGAGGATAATAATTCTAGGCGCAGTCTAAAGTATTGGCAATGTTGTGGAATATAGGTAGCTCGGGGGCGCTGCTTGTTGGTTGGTCTGTTCGCCAAGTTCGGATCCTCTAACAGCAACACTAATCTGAAAGCATCCGCTGCATACACTCCAGTCTCAACATGTGCACCTTTTCCCTAAATGGGCAACAATCTGCAGAGATAACTGGTTCCCACGAAAGACCCGATGACCGTACAAACTGCATCTACAAGACTGATCGTACCGATTGTGAGTATTCACATCAGACAACCCGGCAGACTACTGAAGGGTTGAATCAACAACAATAGGCGAAACTCTCGAGCCACTCCAAGAGAAGTGAGCGAATTAAATAAACTGAAGCGTGAATAAGCTATTGCACTACATGCGTTGGCGTTGGCCATCAACTTTGATAACGCGCATATACTGCGTCAAAACCTCAACACGTAAGAACAGGAGTTCTTTGCTGAATCAGTATGTACTCTCAAAACGCCTTCGTTAGTCCTGACATCGTCGAGTCATGTGCCGTTTGGTCCGGCCTAATCCGCCATGCAAAAGTGACCCAAGCAAGACAGGCCGCATGTGACACGTCAATCCACTCCCAAGGTCGGCTGTCGAAAGTGCACACACTAACCCATGCGTGAAAGCGGCAGAACACATGACCTTCGCATTAAAGCACACATAACAGTGCATTGATCACTCTGTAACTAGCCCCATTGGTAACGTCTTAATGTCATTGCTATGTTTTTTTATAAAAGCCATCCAGGGTGGTCGAAAGGTCGAACAGTTTCTTTCAATGTATATGCTGCGCAGTCACCATCATTTTCATCATAGTATAAGATGACGTCTATTAGCGCAATTCATGTGTACGTGAGAGAGATAATTCCGGGATGAGGGAACCTCGATGGACTAACGGTGCCCTCAATCAAAGTGTTTGGCTCAAATGCCAGACACCAAGAAAGCAGCGGTTGACTCAAGGTTACTGGATAGGAAGATCAACACAACTTCCACTGGCCTTTCCAACCCCCGGAAGACCGAAAAGATGGTGTGAACGCTATACGCTCAAACGGGCTACCGAGGTGTGGAAAAAATGAATCAGAAAAGGTTCAATCTTTGTGATGGATGAGACGAGTACCGCTAGATACTTCCAGTATCCATTATGAAGTTCAATTGTGACAACATTTGATATGTAGGAGCCAGGCAACCTGACAGAATTGTGTGGGCTGACATATTGAGAGGTTTCCAGGATTGAATCACAACAGCTCTTTGATCCATTAACTGAAACGACATCTCTGATTCCGTGGAACCTGATGAGGAGACACTAATCTATTTCTTTGGAAGATGTGTAAGAACTGCAGTTTCTAAAGTAGAAAAAGGTACCAATTTTTGGTTGTAAAATCATTCAGGGCTGTGCACAAATATTACTCATGAGGCATTTGCCCTGTCTGCAGTGTTGGCACTTTAAAATAATGGATTTTAAGTTTATCTGTTGCGTCTCACAGGAAAATGAACGTAGAAGTTTTGCTAAGACTTCAAAGACCACAGGCTCGTGAATACTACCTTCAGTTTTCAGGTTCTATGTCATGAACCGTCAACGCAATGCACTTGATTCGGCATTTGTGGTACGGTCGTACAGACCAAACCGGCTTGAACCAACCTGCATCAGTAGCCATCCAAACACTGCCCATGGTGAACGGCCATAAATTATACACACCTGTCCGGGCTATGATGCGTGCAAACGCAGCACAATAGAATGTCAACCATGTCATATATCTAGATGTCTGAAGGTGACACCCAAATACAAGATGTCATGTATCACATGAATCAAAGAATTCCCATAAACACATTCACAATCAAATGAAGTGGAACTCTAAACACCAGATGTCAACAGGTAACGAATTACAAGAATACGAATTGAACGGAAGTATCAGGGCTCGAAAATGACCCTGTTTTTTAGGAAGAGTATGAAGACACAAAAATGGCAAGAAATGGTGCTCGAGCAAGCTCCTAGGTTTGGAGGAGGATTGTCATTCATTGATGGTTCGAATATTCCACCCACTTTAGTAGTACTAGCTAGATCCCACTAGAAGCTTTTTATATCGATTCAAAAAAGGGCGCTTGAGTTGAAGATGGTCCAGGGTCTACCAAATGAATATATTCTTCCGGCACCCATGTTTTGGTTGAATAAATGGGTGAAGTTTTGAAATGAAGAAACCAGAAGACAAAATTGTCACAGCTACGTGAAATCAGTCATCGTAACCTCCTATTCATTTACTCCTATCAGTACATTTCCATGGTAAGGACCTATATGATACACCGCCACGACCAATGACCGAAAACCGTTCATAGAGCATTACGCGTTACAATATGCATCTTGATGAGTATGGATGAACAGATTGAACATCGCCCGCTGAGCAAGCCGTTTATCCTGGTGTGAAGCTATTTAGTGCCAATCTGTTGCTTATCCTAACATCCCATCCCTCCCACCGGAATTATTACCAACTCACTCTTCACTCTTTATCACCATAACTACGATCTATCAAATTCGGTGCCGCTGTTATGGAATGCGTGAGTTTATCATGACATTCTTCTGCCATGAAGTTTGACCCCGACGTCGTAAATAGGTGTGTCTGTGGTAACAAAGTTAATCAACTGGTGGCTAACCATAGTGTGTCACACGAGCGTAAACTTCGTTCAACTGTTGAGCTACTGACATTTGGATGGGCGTATAAACCATTCGCTGACAGCGCTAGAGAGGACCCACTGCGTTACCTTTAACCAGGACTTGGTCCCGGGTGAGTTACAGGCGGGCTATCAATCCAGATCTAGCTGACAGTGCACGGAGTAAACTGTTTAGTTGTCTATACCTGATTTGGAAACCATGAACTATCGGTCTGACAACCTGATATCTTTAAAATTCCCCCAGTCTATTCGCACTCCGGTCTTATTGGCCCCGGTTTACACTCACCAAAGGGCGTTTAGATGAGTACACACATGGCTCAGTGTCGGTCGTACGTGGCCTTTTCAATGATGAGCGAAGGTCGGCTGGCATGGTTGTATGCAATGAATTATCCGGGAAACGAATGCTAACCTATTGTATCACGTTCAAGAAACGGAATCTTAACTGCCTCACTGCCATGGCCGGTTCCTGAGAAAGGACGGCTGCACTAGGCAAACCGAAATAAGTTGTTGTAAAGGCCGCAAAATAACTATTCGTCTATTACAAGTGTATAGTGAAAATATTGCACAGGGACGCCAAGATGCGGTCGTCTGCAAAATAAGCATAATTGGAGCCCGAAAACTTGATACATTTCCCACTTGACATCATTAAACAACAACATTGATTGTAGTACATCTAGATGTAATTTTCGATGCAAGCAGGTGAGAAAAATGAAAATAAAGCAACTTTCCTTGTGAGGAGTGGTTTATATTGGAGGCGTCCCTTGCAGAGGAATTACTGTATAGTACTAAAGTGTCTGATGCACCAACATGCACCTCATTCAAGTCAAAGGTCTATTTTTCAATATTTGATACTATCTGATCACAATGAAAACAATGCGGATGGTGAATTATCGTCCTCCTGTATCTTTTTTATCCTGTAACATCAGCGTCCCCTGTACCCGTCATCGTCCTCAGTGCACTTCCAGGGGTGGAAGGACAGAAGCCGTGAGTGAGCATAATAATCATGTGACATGTTTACCAAGGTCTGCACCGAAGTAGGCTATCGCCAAAGAAATAAAAAAGTAACCACTGTCCTCAAATCATAGCTGTACATTCTGTTATTGAATAAATTGCTTTGCTCGTAGTGGAAAGGCGTATCTAGGAGTGTCCGAGAGCCATTTCAAAAATCTCACCCAATCATTTAGAACCGATATGGCTGCAATGAATTAACCGAATCTCTCCGGTTTAAAAAAGTTTACCTGTTTAACTTCACAGTACGTCACATCTACGGTAGACGGTAACAGATGGATTTAACGTCCGTACGACATTGCTATTCAACTAAAACATCTCTAAGATGGCAAGCCATGCATGAAAAATTTAAGAGGGGAAATAACAGTGGCTTATTGTTTTGTATCCCTCAATGTTAACAACTCACACTGACAGAAGGAAATCACATGACATCCGTTGGTGGGCATATTTCATGCCAAAGCAACTAAGGGGGAAAGCTATGCGGACACCACTCCGGAAGGCGATTCACTAAGATGACACAAGGACCGCGATGGCTTACGTAACTTGGTGGCGGTACACAAGATTTCCGTCTCTTCGTCAACGCGTCGGCAAGCGGTAATTCAGCACACACACGAATTATTTGGTACATCGTCGCCGACACCAATCAACAGTTTGCATTTAAGCCCTATGCTTGTGACCATTGGGACTCGTTTGTATGATATTTGAGCACCAAAATGAGTGACCACTGGTTTTTGAAAGTCGTGCTTAACTTCGCTTAACACTTTTTCTCTGGAGTCAACATATTTCCAACTAATTCAGCGTACCTACCAGACTGGCCTTCTACTGGCTGCAGCCACCTGAATAACGGTTTCAGAAAAAAAAGTACGTTATTAGAACAGGCTGCCTGATTCATTTCGCAAAAAGGGGCAGAGAAAAAAGCATGATGATCGGCTTCAACTCCACAGGTCATACCTCTAGATGAGAAATGACTGACCTGTCACGGGTCGTGGGTTATGCTCAAAAAGGGGTATAAAAACACTAGCAGTGATAGGTGTAATAATATCAGTCAATGGAAATAAACAACCAAATATAAATACTGATGTGTTGATCGAAAACCAACACTGAACCAATTCACCTGATTCTCATCCCCATCCGGGTCCATAATCGCAGGCGAATCGAGCAGATCGTACGTGGGCAGTTCAACTGAAGACGATAAGCTGGGCTGCCTCTCAGATTGGCGTACCCTTGTCAGCAGCGACTCAACGGATGAACTCACACTACAACCTGAACTGTGTCGACGATCTCGCACTAAGGTGAAAGTGGATAAAACAAACCACTTTAAATTCAAGTTTATAATAATTCTTTTTTATTTATCATTAGGAGTTTACTACTGCTGTTTCTTTCACTGAACTAGGCATTTTTGTTGCAACCGTTTAGCCGCCAACCGATGTGGTTTCACCAGTACGCGACAAGTTACCGTAGCGTCCTTGTTTCGAGTTGCGTTGGTGTATAGCCGACGAAATGTTTGCAACATAACAGCTATTCTCAATGAACACAAAAACGGTCAACTTGAGTTATCAAAACTCCTGTCAGTTGCAGATGAGTAAAATTTACGGTGACTTATGTTACCAGAGATTTGTAAAGCAAGCAGACGTGGTGAGTAGAAAAAAATGAAATACTAGTTGCTACCATTATGTAATATGTATATATATATATATATATATATAT